>CM052714.1:58764397-58789781 GCA_028551405.1 Uromys caudimaculatus
CCCAGATGGAGGGGTTGGAGAAAGGTCTGAAGGAGCTGAGGGTATGTGTAGCCCCATGGAGGGAGCAAGAGCATCTATGGGCCTGAACCCCCCCCCCCCGGTCGTCGTGGAGTTCGGACCACCAACCAAAGAATACACATCTATTGACCCATGGTTCGGACTACATATGTGGCAGAGGATGACCTCCATGGCCATCAGGGAGAAAGGAGAGGCCCTTGGGCCTGAGGGTGCTAGAGGCTCCAGTAAAGGGGAATGTCAAGGTGGGAATATGGGAATGGGTGAGCGGGTGGGTGGGAGGAGGTATTCCCTCACAGAGGCGGGGAGGGGGAGGGTATAGGGGGTTTCCAAAGAGGAGACCCAGAAAAGGGGAAACATTGGAAATGTAAATAAAATATCAAAAATAAATAAATTAATTAATTAATTAAAAAAAGAAAAGTTAAATTGAACTGGCCATTCCAATGCAAACAGGGACATTTCAAAATCAGAGCTACTTTTCCATAAATAGCAAAGGTGTAGGGGCCCATAAATCACTTTATGTCCCTCAGTCTTGGAAGCCAAAATGTTTTTCTAAAAGAAAAATGTACATGCCAGGAAATGTGTGTAAATACCAATAGATATTCTCATTAGGTATTGATTAAGGGAATCAAATATGGCTAATCAATTATTTCACGTGTAAAAACCTGTAATATGCAAGTACAGCATATTATAAAGGAGATGTCTATTCAACATTCTTGCTAATATTTAAAATGAAGACTATGACCTACCTCAGAGGAAGGTGAGAGTCTAAATAAATACCAACAATTTTCTTGCACTGAGAATAATTTTCCCCTGCATTGCCCAGTTAACATGGCATACCTATCTCATACTGTACATTAGATATTAAGGACAGTCCCAGAACCCAGTTAACATGGCATACCTACCTCATACTGTACATTAGATATACATGACAGTCCCAGAATCTGTGAATACTAAAACAAGGCAGAAGGGCATGTTAGTCAATGTTTGTACTGTAGACAGTTTCAGTCAACACACACTTTCCAAAACCATCCAGAAAGGTAACGGAAATACAAGAAAACCGATGAAATAACCAGTTCCATTAAGAAAACAATATAACACGACTGCGAAGCTTCATTTATATAATATATATAACTCAACAACTTTCTGAGTCTTTTATTAATTGAGGTCATAACTAGAGTGAAAAGGGCATGTGAACGCACAAGTTCATACACAACACCTTCTTCCCACCAAAGATTTAATTTTTGTAAATATGAAAATAACGTGTCACTGTTATTGAAAATTTGACAGAAGGCTGGAATATTTCGGCTCCTGCCTACCAGTGACTGAATCTTCCTGTGTGTCCAGTGCTGCAAAGGATTTCAACTGTCAGCTCTCCACATTGCTCTCAGAGGTTAGGTTAAACAGTCCCTACTTGGATATGTTTTCCCTGATGTCCACAGCTCACCCTTTACAACTCTAAGTAATCAAGTACAGAAATAAGCAGTTAGTTGTCCGGCATCAGTCTCCCACTACCAACCTGAACGCTTGGAGAGAAAGTTGCCTTGAATACCCTTAACTCTGAAAAAGTAAATGCAGAGTGAGTCAATTATAGTTATTACTTCTCCCTTTAATCAAGAGCTGTCAATGAATAGTTATGGAAGAATGATTTCTTAATAAAAGTCTGCAAACAGTTCAACTTCAATCCTCTACCTGACCCCAGTCATCCACACTTTGTTGAACATTTAGAAATCAATGATAGTGGCACAGCCGTTCTGGAGGTAACCAACTATGTTTGCTCTTAGATTAGGAGGAAATACATGTCTGGTACTATAAACTTAGTCAAAATCTCATGGCTGTAGAGTCATAGTCCCTAAGAGGGACCTTGCCACTGTTGTTTAGCTAAATTCATATGGCACCAAACTATAATCTAAATTGTTCATACCAATAAACAAATGCTCCTGTAATCCTTAATCAGAGAAGTTTCCCTGTGCACTGAAGAAACTCACGGCTGCTTAAGATGCTCAGAAGATAAAGCCTAAAGAGGATCTTTATACAACACCATCTAAGTCTCGGAGAACGTATTCACCCTACGGAAGGGAGAATGAAAAGAATGGGAAAGCAGGGAGATATGGAGGAATGCTGTCCTCGGCACATGGCACAGCTATTGAAAACATGATTTCACAGCAGTCACAGCTGCCTGCATTGGACCTTAAATAGAGAGTGCCTGTCAATAGCCAATTATGGATAGGGGAGGACCTCAGAGGGTCCTAAACCTTTCCTGCTGAACTACTGGCAGCTGAGGAATTCTGGGGGAATTGCTATGTTCAGTTGTATGCCAGGCAGTGAGCCTACCAGTTAACCACCTTCTCAATTTAAACTTTGACATATTTGGGATACCTAAGCAAATTGCCACTCTTATCCCTGATGGACAAGATTCTTTGGCATTCCTCTTGGATCACCTTGACCTAGCCAACGGTGGACATGTGGGACATGAGGAGGTCCTGTGAGACAGAATGTGATAGCACACATAGAATGAGCACCAACCTGAAACATGTGCACAGTAGTTGGCGACTGCCCTGGAAAAAGACAAAAAGTGTGACTAGTGTGGGTCAAAAACCAAAAACTAGCCCACTGAAAGATAGACTTCAAAACTAACATGAAGGTGCAGAAGCACCCTCTGTTCCTCAAGTGAAGTACTAGACAATCAGATTTTACTCATATCTCTGTTTTATTCTACTATTCTCTTCCACAGTCACTATTCCAAACTAAAGAGGAAACTCCAAAGATCAAACACCATGACGTAAACCCAAGTCGGCAGCTGGGCCCGCCGTTCTAGTGGTGACTTTCACCCGAGTCCATTTTCCTACTGTCCCTTGTCATCGGGTGACTACTGCTTACAAATGAAAAATATAATAGACAAAGGCCAAAAGCTTTTGCTTAGACCTACAGAAAAAAAAAGTTGAAGCTCACCCTTGGACTTGATCCCATTTTCTGCCATCACAAAATTCTTTGTGAAAATAAAAATAAAAAAAAAACAAAAATCCCTTTCATCTGCTTTCCAGCTTACTGTATCTGGGTGGATTTGGAGAGGCTTGCCTTGGTAAGCATCCAGAGCCCAGCCGCATCTCAATTCTTCAATTAACTTCCCAAGTTTTAAAATTAGAATAATAAAATAATAAACATAAGACATTTGAAACCTAAATTATTATTATAGGTCAGTTACTCATTTCCTCTGTGGCCCAGATTTCAAAGAGTACAGTGATAGTCATGAAACAACAAACAACAAAAGTCTTGGAGGAAGGAAGGGGTAGTAAGTTCTTCATGGAAATAAATACCTGTGTTGTTTATAATTTCAAAAATCATGAGTGTGTTTGATTCCTTATACCACAGATATTCAACCCAAACTTACAGGATATGAGAAAACAGAACATTAAAGATTTGGTAGAAGTGTTTACTCTATTAGCAAACGCCATTTGCAAAGCTTCTCGATTAACCTGTCTTAAATGTGTCAATCTACAAGATTTATCAGGTTATAGTTTGGAAAGATTATGCCAGAGATTTTTTTTGCGAAGTCACACAATAAAGCTAAGATCCAATTTATTGAGATGTAGATGAGGGTAAAAATTAGAACTACCTTACTTTTCAATTATGAGAAAATCATGAGAAAAGAAGCAATTACATTCTATGATACAGAGACATGAGAAAAGAAGCAATTATGCTCTGTGACAGACATTCTTTGATGAAAGATCAGAGTATCAATCTGTGCCCTTTCCCTCCTCCAAGTTGCTTCTGTTGCTTCTTTCATCTTTCAAATACAAGAAAACTAACCCCAGACCAGTGTAGACTTCAGTTTTGAAAAAAAAGTTAACTCTTAGGATGCATCCCAACAATACTTAGGTATAAAAATCAGAAAGATTGTGGGATTGAAAAGTATATTATTATTTCTTAAAATTGTGTTAGTTTCAGGGAGGAAAACACATTCCCCACAGCATTTCCAAATAAATACACTACGCCTTCATAAGCATTTCATGTGACTGGATGTGAGCCACAGGGAGGAACGGCCAGTGCATGACCTGCACCCAATGACCTGTGCTCCTAGAAACCACGTGACAGCAAAGAAGTAGAGCCATTGTGTTACATCCTGAATTTATTTAAGCAAACCAAGTGTGTTGATAGGAAATCAATTCATCATAAGGCTTTACAAATACAGATAGAAGACACAGAATACCAAGACCCTGAACAGAGAGTATGTGAGAACATAGTTCTATGGAAGCCAGTCAGATGTCAGTCTGTCATTTTCCGCCTGGAATCGTTCAAGTAGCTTTGATACCAGCCTGATTTACATAAATGCTAATGCTTTCGGGAGCCTTCAAGGGATTGTGAGGGACTACAGTGCAATGCATGGCAGGCTGGGCTTCCGTTGTTATTGCAGTACTGCTGTACATTATGAGGAGAAATAATGCCTTATCACATGTTTACTGTGACATCAATATAAGATGTGAACTCATTTGCATAGGTTAGTCCTTCGGACATCACAATGTGTCTCTGGTCCACCAAGGCTTAAGATTCACAGTGTAGAGGAAAAAGACATGAATTAAAGCATTTCTACTAAAATATATTTTAATAGCTGGTGTTAACAACTTGCATAACAAAAGTCAAATTATACTAATATCCTCATATCATTCTGTGATCCCCTTCCACTGGGGGGGGGGGGACATTTAATGCTTCTTTCAAAATCATTATGTTCTCAAAGTTAGTACAATTTTACAAATTAATCACAAACCACAACTGTGCATGGATCAAAGCAAACAGAAGCCAAACTACATCATTCAAATTTCTGTTTTTATCACAGGTCAAAGCCAACAGTTCCACAAATATCATGCCTGTTACACACTTGTTGCTACTTCCAAAATGCTCAGCAATTCATTCTATGGACACAAAGGAAGGATGCTGTGATGCAGTGTTCTCTCTTTCTTTTAAAGGAAATCATCTTTAACAATCAATAATTGACAACAGTGAAGTGTGCGCTATGCAACCGGGATACAATACACCAGACACAGTAAGCGTGGGGAGCTCCTGTAGATATCCTGAAGTTACAGATGACTGGGAGGGACACTGGCCCAGAGAGCCTTCCAGACATGAGGATGCTAGTGGTCTTACACATCCTGGAATGGTGACCACAGACGTTTCACACAATGTCTTGACTTTTTGGTCATCAGTTACTGACAGCTACTCTCCTGGAGAAGGGTTCTACAGGGCATGGAACATTTCAGAGAGACTTTCTTTCTTAGCATCTTTAAATTAGTTTACATAGCTTCCTCCTTAACTGAAGGGCTATCATCATGTTGGATCACCCCATACAATGCAATGATAATTCAGATTATCAGTGCAACACAAGCCACATACCGATTATCAGAGGCAAACAGTTAAAATATAATCAAGTCATAATGTTCAATTATGCAGCCAGTTCAGCCTCATAATATAACTAATCTATCTCACCATAAGTATTTTAAACCCCAAACCTAAAGTTAATGCGTATATATCTCAACTACATATAAATCCACAAAAAACCAACTTTTCAGAAAATTGAATAAGTCATCATTTTCTAATATTATAAACCTTTAGAAGGAAAATACAACCAACTATCACCTGTAATATCTTTCTGTCAAGGGCATCCCACCTCTCACCACAAAAATATCAATTATGTATCATAAAATATTGTATAGAATATGCAGAAGCTTGCTTGCTTGGTTTCCTTTCCAAGACCATAATAATAAACAAGCATAATAAAAAGGCACCTATTTTGTATATATCTATGTTGTAACTTTAGTATAAACTATATCTACTGAATATAGGGCTGTATTATTAAAGGTCACACATATTTTCTTTCTCATTTGACTGAAAGCATTCCACTGGAAGTGGATGAACCTGAAAAGTAGGTGTGTCACTTGCTCTCAATTATGGAAAAGGTTTTCCCCCTAATTCTTGGAGTGTTACCAATCCCTTGCACAGAGAGGATCTATGACCAAAACCATCTTCATCATCTTTAAGCAAAGGGCCTAGTGTCAAGAGAGGGACTGGACTAATCTCATTCATCCCCTTACAAGATGCTTGTGGAAATTGTGCTTAGACATTCCTGGGTGCTGTGTGGAGGCTGGGAGACATGGGAAGATGCAGATCCTTCGTGAAGAATGAAAACCAGATCAAAGTTTAAACTGGGCCGCGCTGCCGATGTGCAAGCAAAATGAAGACGTGAAGTATTCATTTTGTCACAGGTTAGAAACAGAAAGCTTTCTAGAGAACAATGTTTTTTTTTTTTCCTTAAATCTACTACAAAAACTTATAGCAAATCCATTATATCCAGTTGCTAAACTTTTCACAAGAGGAATAGGAACCACAGACATTTGTTTTCAGAGCCTTTGAGAAGTGTATCAAGCAGCTTCTTGTGCTTCTGACAAGCTTGGAACCCATCAGATAGGAAGAGGTGCGTGCTCTCTGTGCTTGGCATTTAGTCTCCTTTGACTCCAATTTCTAAGGGCCTTGTTTCTAAATTCTTCTATGGCTGTCAATGTTACACGTGACATAGTGGCTGCCAAACTGCATGTGGGAGGGAGGCATGTGGAAAGGGAAAAGGGTGCAAAGAATATAGTATTCTTTAAAATAACACTGCGAAAGATGGCACCTGGCTATGACACATCTAGGCTCGACACATAACCCCAAAAGCATGCCATATATTGTTCTGCCACAGTCTGGAAGGAAAATAACTGCCCTTTACTGAATCTAGATCACATCTTAATTCTGAAAGACTTGAAACAGAAATAGCATGCTATGCAAACATTATGGGAAGCTCCATATTTAAGGTGCCTATTTCCTAAATACGCACTCACTCTCATATTCATCAAGTCTGACTTTGAAATTAATGAGTGGCAAAACCATGGACCATTGAGCCACTACTTTGTGGGACTAGCAAATGTTATGCATCATTTCAAGTCGGCTTCGGTTGGGCTTCCTGCACACATGCTATTATCAAAGTCATACCTGCCTTGCATTTATCTTGACATTTTAATTAATGACTACTTTTTAAAAAAATAGTCACAAACACACACACACACAAATGGTCTGCCTGGGGAAGCCTAAAAGACACATAACATAATTGAGTGAGTTTATCGCCCTTGTTTTTAGTGTACAGATTTTTGCAAATTATTGCAAGTGAAGTTTATTTCTGTTGGTGTGTGTTCAAGACACGAAAGCAGTTAGGAAGGCTAATCATGACTGGTTACTTAAATTTCATGAAATTAGGTAAGCTATTTATTTATGAGTCTATAAAAAACAAACTCTCCAGAAAAAACTTCAAGTTATTTGCAAAATTTTCCTTTTCAATTTTCTATCAGTGCCACAGAAATACAGCTTAGTGTAATAAAACTTTTCTTTAAAGCAAATCTAAGGAAACTAATGGTTTTCAAAGTATGGACTCACTTTCTAAAGGTTTACATGAACCAACGTTGGGCTTTGGCCTCATAAACATTCCATTCAAATGTTTTTCATTGTGGATGCTTTGTTTATTTCCTTGAACATGTTGTGTAAAGTAGATATTCCCACAGTCCCAGTATCTCTTACATTTTTGTGACTTGGCTCTCTTCAGTTTTGGAGCCCACATGAATGCCATCCAGCTGCAGGTCACAGTAAGAGGCACCATGCAAAAAACAGAGTTGTAATAAATGTCAACATCCAGGTAACCTCGACTGAAAATTCCAGACAAGTTTAAGACACAATAATGTGTGAGTCCTGCATACTCACTCAAAACAAAACACTGGTTTCTATCTTAGTGAATTATCTGTTGGAACCACCCCCCACCAAAAAAATCACTGATGACTTTTTTTTTATCTAGCCATGAAGGTGACTTAGAGAACAAAAACAGGAATGAAGAAAGGAAGTCTTTTTATGAACATATTTAGTGACCAGATTTCCATCCCAGCATCTGAAGACTGATTGCCAAATTATAAGACCAGATTGTCTAATTGTGGAACAAACTTCTGCTGTTTTGTGTTTTCGGTTTTCGGCCACTGTATAGTTCATTTCCTCTTACAGCGGATGTTGTTCAATTCACTCTGCTTTTAAATCAATGGTGGTATTAAATGAGTGAAAGCTATCCATTAAATACATAAATATCCTATTACTAGAGTATATATGTAGTTCCTAAAGCATGAGTCTTTCAAAACTAGAGTGTATGTAATACAGCAAGAAAGCCTCAAGCAACTTTTCAAAATGTTTTCCAATGAGCGGGCAACTAGAAGAAAGGGCAGGGAGAGACTGGCCATACGGTTGACTTTAATAACAAGGGTGGGCAAGCAGCTGCCATGTTACAGAAGCTCAAGCCCACAAGACATGCAACAGGATAGAGGCTACTAGGGAAATAATACAGATGAAATTGGACTTTGCCCTTTGCAGAGAAGCTGGGAAGTTACCTGGTCCTGACACTCTGGGGATCTGAGCAGATGCTCTGCTCCACAGAACGTAAATGGAGATAGGCTACACCACGGAACGCATGACAAAAAACTAGCTCCTCCTAAGCCAAGGGAATGGGTAGGTTCCCTGCCAGCTCCCTAAGGCTACAGTCAATATGATTTTAACCAGAATCATTCTGCCACTGTTTCCATTTATTATATTAGACGATTCTCACTTGAATTGAAAATTACCCAATGATTTAAAAGCTGAACAGTTTTTAAATTATTGGCCATGTTGCTGGACTATGAGAATTAGCTATGGATAATTCCAAGTGACAGCTAAGAAATTTCATACATTTGTTACATTTAAGGGACAATCAACATCTCTATTAAAGTCTACAAAAATACATTTCCCAGAAGGGTTGAATAGCCAATCGAATGAAACCACAAACACAATTAGCAGCACCAGGTCTCCAGACCTAATGATTTTGTTTACAGGAATTACTATGGATGCTGCCATTTCCAGCCCGAAAGTCAATTCCTTTTTCCTGGTACCTGTGTGTCTAATTGTCAAAGTAAAGATACATTATTGTAAAATAATTGCCAAGTTATCTGAAAAGTATCATCTATCTTTTAAAAAGATTGAGTTTGGAATACATCAGAATAAAGCTCAAAGGACAAGGAGAAAGATTTAATTCACAAACTCAATGTAATTTGCCGGGAGCATGCCCGTTCTTCCGGTTCTCTGCACAGTGCCGTACATCCAGCCTTCATCAATGGGCTGCACGTTGACAATGTAGTCACCGTCTCGGAAGGAGACCTCATCCTCGTCCTGGGCGCAATAATCGTACATGGCTCGGTAGGTCCTCTGAAAAAGAAAGACGTGATTGTATGTTGTATTCCAAAGCAGTAAAAGTTACAAATCTGTTCCCCAGCGACCACAGCACATGTGATGAGTAGGAGGTGCTGCTGTCTTTGGGGATGCCAGGTGTATCACCTAATTCTATGAATCTTAACTTTGTCCATCTAGAGAAAACATATGTAAGGTCAAAGCAAAGATCCAGAAAGATAGCACAGTAGCTTAACTTTCTAAAAGACAATAATGAAGGACAATAAACAAAGTAGCCTTCAAAGGAGTAACACAGGTCCCACATGCAAAAGAATCCCAGAAGCCTTAGATGATGTAGATTTTCTTCTGTTCCCTTCATTCTTAAGGAGATTAACCCCCACCCCTTAACAGCAGGCCTGTAGTCTAGCAAATCTCTGCCAATGGCTTCCTCTTGCACAAAAAGTGAACTTTTCCTAAATAAATGCTAAGAATTTATGTTTCCCCTTAAAAATATCTTAAAAATCATTTGTTAACTTAAACATTACACATTTCAGAACACAGAGTCATAAATTCCCTACATAAACGTTCTGATTTGGGGGGTACTTATAAAGAAAATTTTATTATAGTGAAAAAACTTAAATTGTGGTTTTATATTTGTTTTAGTTCAAGGCTAAGAGTTTGTCTAATATTAATAATCAGTAAATCTCAAAGCCAAGAATCTTCATAGATTAAGGAGACTGGGGAAACTGGCTGGCACCTAAAAGCAATTGTCTTCCTTACAGAATAGTCACCTGCTTCTAAGTATTGAAGCAATTTCATCATGAGACACCAAGTATGACCACAAAGCAAGTCTTACTTCTGAACTCTGAACTTAATGATGAGAATGTCAAGACTTCTATCAGGGATATTTGAAGGATACTATTCTTAATAGACTTTTAATTGACATACATTAATTGAGCAGATTTGGGGGTGTGGTATGGCATTTCACTACCTGGATACAGTGTCTGTCAGATCAGAGTAACTGGAATATCTACTTACTACTTCTAGTAGAATATCTATTTGCTGCTTCTTTACAGTCTCAGGGTGTTCCCTAAACATTCTGAGCAAATGTTCTTTAATCAGAACACTGAACCTTATGTGAGCCTATGTACATTAGACTACTGAGACCATTATGACGAACATTAAGATTAATTCTTTTAACGTGAGTATCATATACATGTACCTTCTCAGGCCTGGATAAAGATCATAACTGGATCTTTCCCAATTATGAAGTAACAATTAGGATGCCGTGATGGTTTAAATGAAAAATGTTCTCCATGAGCTAAGGTATTTGAATATTTGGTCTCTAATTGTGACAAGGTTTAGGGTGTGTGGCCTTGCTGGAGAAAGTATGTCATCACAGATTGACTTTGGGGGAATATATCCTTGCCCTAGTTCCACTTTATCCTCTCTGCTTTGCGCTTACAGTTGAAATATGATCTCTTAGCTTCCTGTTCTGGCCACTAGACCTCTTTGCCCTGATGGGCTCTTATACACCTGGAACAAAGCCCAAATAAACTCTTCCCTCTATAAGATGCTTTTGGTCATGGCGTTTTATCACAGTAACATAAAAGTAACTAAAAGGGATCTCACACCTGGCAGATACTTGTCTGGTTTATTGGTTGATGTGATGTTTACTATTGCCATTTTTCTCATCATTTTACTTCTGTGACAGTTTTGTTTCCATTGAAAGGACTATATACATAGTCCGTGTCATTGTTGGGTTTTTTCCCCCAGTGCTGGGAGTTGAGCTAAGAACCTTACATTCTACATAAGAAATCTACCGCAGAGCTAAACTCACAGACTGGAGGAATGTTTGGAATCAGCACTTACTAGAGTTGATGAATGCGCAATTGACCTCATGGATGACATGCTGGCCTGGTGCATGTGCCCGTAGCTTTGGCAATGACTCTGCTGGTAAGCTCCAGGAAGGACAGGTGCTGCACCTGGACACACAGAGACATCTCAGGTTAACCTTCATATACTCTGCCCAAACCTAAGGGAAGCACTACTGCTTAAACAAACTGTCTTCAGTGTCCTGTGAAATCCAAGTGGCAATGGTACAGGCAGGCTCTAGATTAGTCCAAATCTTAGTATTTAAGGATGTTAGTTTAAAAATCAGTTTATCATGCAGTTAACTGTTTCTTTAAAGAATAGTATTATTAATTCTTTTAAAGTTGCATACAATTTATTTTGATTCTATTCACACTCCCTCCCACCTGTTTTCTTCTGTTTTTGTTGTTTGTTTTAACCCCTCACGTCCAATTTATGCTGCCCAGTCATTCTTGAGAGTGTGGTGTACTTACCAGGAATCACACCATTAAAAAAACTGACTCCCCCATCCCAGGATCTCAAAATGTCAGCCAATTTTGTTTGTAACATTTCTGTTACTCTATTGAAGATGCTATGGTCAAATGAAATAAATAAAACAAAAAAATCACACCCTTAACAAAAATTGGTTAAAATGCTTATTTGGCCATTTAATCCATTAGACATTTTTTAAAAAACAATAAAACAAAATAAAAGAAAGTGAGAATATAAAGGATTTAATTAGACTGCCCAACCCATGACAGAGCATCAATGTTCTCACAAGGTCTGCTCATGTAATAGATATATAGAGTACATATTCAGAGACATGCAGCTTAACAAAACTGGTAATCCCAACATGCTTCTTCAACACTTAATTCAGCCAATACATATTCTTTAAAGAAACCTGTATTTAGAACATATGAAATCCTTTTATTCTGATATAAATCAAGACTGAATAAGTGAGTTGACTTTTGACTTTTACTGAGAATAGAGAAAGCAGAGCACCTGAATAAGTGAGGATAGAATACGTGGGTCTATGGTTATACTGCTCTCTCCAACACTAAAGGAACACCATGGGAGCAGGAGCAGAAAACTGTCAGAGCAGAGACTGGGCAATGTGCTGTGCTTACACAGGGTACTTAGCCTCATTTGGTATGTCTATAGCAAAACCCCTACACCTAAGGCTCAGGGAACCCTATAATAGGGTGCAGACAATTTTAAGAGCCAAAAGACCAAGACGTATGTTGCTACATGCTATCTTCCAGATGTGCTAGAAAAGCTGACCTATAAAACAATATAGTTGTCTAAACAAGACCTGCGTAATGATAATTCTAGTTCACATATCAATACATATGGGGTAATTTTGCAAGGCCCCACCCCCAATGAAGACCTATAGGCCACCAGTGTCTGTTGAAACAGGGAGATCAGTCTTGTTCAGGGACAGGCCCTCTGATAGGTTATATAATCCTGTGGTCATCTCATATACCTATATGAGCCAAACAAAATGGGATCAGTGTCAGTGCACGTGTGTGCGTGTGTGTGTGTGTGTGTGTGTGTGTGTGTGTGTAGAACAATAACAATTATAGAAGAGTTATACATTTGAGAGAGAGTGATGTTGTGGGGTAGGCCAATCCAAGCCCCCTTTCTTAGAGACCTGATGAAGGGACAAAGGAATGCTAGTTCTCTGTCCTTGCCTAGGAGAAGACTTGACAAGCTGTGGTCTGTGTCTGGGGCCAAAACCAGAAGGAATTAAGCATTTTGGTTCCTGGGAAACTGGCTCTTCCCTGCTACCCTGATGGAGGACTGTTGCTATCAGCCCAAGGCTGCAGTGTGATTGGTGAATGACACACTTGGGATCTCCTGTGACCCCTTTGTGCAGCATTGATTAGTTTCCTGCTGCTTCCATCCCATTGTGGGATAGCTTTTTGTCGACTCTGGCCCACTTTCCCCTTGCATCAGGATATATAAGATGCTGTACTTTTCTCAAACTTCCTGACAGGAGTCATCTGCTCATGTAGACCCCTTGAGTCTGGCTTTCTGGCTTTCTACTGTCTCCTCCTTTGTTCTCCCCTTACTATCTCACAGTTCAGGACCCTTATTCTTACAGATTTGGGTCAAGATGCAGAAGGAACATTGGACGCACTAGAGGGGGATTAAGGGAGGGGTTGAAATGATATAACTGCAGTAGTCACAAATGTATTTCTCAAAACAAATAAAAATTTAAATGATAAAAGATACCCTCTGAACATGACATAGCCATCACACCCAGGAACTCACTACAGCTATGGCAATCTGCATAAGACCTGAATAAGATTTGACCAGTCAATATTTAACACGGATATGAGGAGCTCATGAGGCTGTATCCCTCCCGGAGAGATTATTGGCAGCTAATGGTTGCTTAGGCTAGTAGGCCCGGTTTTCCCCAGTGAATATAACACTGATAAAGTAGCTCACGCTCCAATAAATAACCCTAACCCATGCTCATAGAGCAATCATAATTAAACTCAATTATGCCCAGTGAGTCACATGTACACACACACACACACTCACACACACACACTCATATACATACATACATACATACATACACAATATATACATATATATATATATATATACACATACATACACATACACACACTCTCATACAACATGCACACATACATACACACACACACTATAAAATAGGAAAGAGACTTGTTGGGAAGAAAAAATGTTTCCAGTGGGAGAAGCAAGAGGGGAGAGAGAGGCTAATGGGTGTGGCAAACAGATGAAGTGCATTATAAACACATATGAAACTATCATAAAATAAATAAATAAATAAATAAATAAATAAATAAATAAATAAATAAATAAATAATATAAAATAATAAATAAATAGAATAAGACAAAAAAAGTATTTTAAAAAGTTTCATAGGTATTATTCTCCTATGTTAAAATACATCAAAATGGCATTCACTGGATTTTTACCATCTTCAACACCAATTAGAGCAACAAAAGACAGTTTCTGAGCCAAACATGGTGGTCCATCCCTGTGACTGTCACTCAGAAGTCTGGGGCAGGAGGATAATAAGTTTAAGGTCAAGATGATCTGCATAGATTGTTTCAGGGAAGCTTGAGTTACAAAGCAAGATTTTTGAATCAGCAAAAAGAAACAAACAAGATATTATTTCTTTCTTGGTGAACTCTGATTTCTAGACTAACCATCCAACACAAATGCAATAAAATAAACAAATAAATACCCACATGCCCACAAACAAATGGCATGTGCTTCTGTGTACATTTCTCAAAATGTATGTAAATTTAAAGCATTTGTAAGCAAACTAGCTATGAGTAAAAGCATTCAGTAGCATGGCCTTCATTCTGTTTTGAATAATATATAATTCATTAGAAAAACTGTATAATACATATGCTTATTAAACCCATAATATTTTGCTATTTTAGTTTAATCAGGTTGAGTATATGCCTATAATAGGTTTATTTGTTCAGGTCAATTTTTATGATAAGAAGAATGAGCAGGTATAATTCTTGGGTATTGTGAATTTAATAATTTATAAATGGCAAATGGATTCTAATGGTACATGAAATCAATACGTTAAAGAAGTTTAATGATTAGCAGATTAAAAACTGTAACATGTTCTCCATAATAATATTTGTTTGAGTGGGGAATTATTTTAATAGTTCATGAGTGAATTTCTAATATTATAGTGTTACAAATTGCGCCTTGTGTCCAAATATGGCATTACACAGATTGCCAAGATCTTTACTTGAATTAGAATTGCTATAAACTTAACTAAACTATGATTAAATATCATATCCTTCCAGAAAACAGCCCTGGTTAAGATTATCAACCCAATTTACATGTTTAATGCAAAGGTCTGTCAGGAATATTATCAATCTTTATCCATGAGGAAAAAATAATGAAATCACCATAAATATGCGGGCTCCTACTCTTGCAAAGTAAGAGGCTTTCTTGTGGGGAGCCCAGGAAGCTGGAACAACGAACATATACTTACCTCCTCAAGTCTGATGAGCCAATGCTCATCAGGAAATCTGCAGCTCACTGCTTTGCCTGCCACAGAGTATAAGTCTTTACAACTATTAACAATAATTATGACTGTCTTCTAAGTTCTAGGCAGGCCAGGCATAGAGAGATGACAAAATATTTGCTCTCTTGGAGCTATGACGGTCCTGGGCAGCTAGCCCCTCCGTCAATTAGGGAGATGGTTCTGGGTCCATATGTAGGACATGTCCAATGAAATTCACAAACTAATGATGTAGAATAAAAAGCTCCAAACTTGTATTTCACCATTTACACTGGTGATTTCTTAATTACTTATTATTTTGCACCTATTCATAAACTTTGAAGATTGTTTAAACACTTTTGCTCATTCACCTGAAAGGAAAACAAAAACTCTATTTAAATCCACTGTCACACTGTTACAGAGCTGCCCTTCAGAAAGTCAGTTTAGTCCTGAATGTGTCACTTGGTAAGCAGGGACAAGAACTCGGGAAGTGCCACTGCAGCGTAAGGGTGCTCCGCCCTGCCCTGTGGTCTCTCATCAGACTGTATTGATTGGCCTCATTTTGTGAATCCCTTAGTGGTCCCTATGGGGTCATAAAGCTTTGCTATCTGTTGCCTAGTGCACTAAAGAGTTCAGGAGTTCTACTAAGACTCCGAAAAACATCACTGAAAGATCAGGGGAATCACGAAGTAAAAACAATCAACTTTATTTCACATTGGTAGGATATATTGATCAGAGATCTGGAAGCTCACACCTAATTTTGAACATAATACAATATTTATAAAGCCAAAATGTCTCTTCTTCTATATCATGAAGTTCTTCCATACACCACTGGTCTCAATACTTTCTAAGTAAATGTTAATTTTTTTTTAATTTTGGGTTTATTCATGTATATGAATATTTTTCTGAACATATGTATATATATGCACCATTTCTGCATCCGGTGTCTAAGAAGCTCAGAAAGGGGCATTGGATTTCCCTAGAACTGGAGTTACAGATGGTTGTGAGCCACCACATGGGGTGCTGGGAATTCAACCTGGGTCCACTGAGACATCTCTCCAATACCTAAGTATTATTATTAAAACTAAAGAATATGAAACTGAAATAAAGAACTGAGTAGATTTAAAACCTAAAAGTGAAAGAACTGGGGGAAGGGAAATTGATAAAAGTGTACAAAGATCAAAGCAATGCAGTGCACTCATAGTAAAGAACTTAACCCCAAATAAGTCCCCTTTAGGGCAGGTACCCACATGTAGGCTGGAGCAAGAGAATGAGCACTGTTAAATGCCCTGGGCACTCATGCTGCTTGTCGGTTGTTCTTAACTATAACAACTATCTAAAATAAGCATCATTCCCACGTCAATTATAAAGCTGAAGAATGGGAGGTTTCCAGGAAGGCTGGAGAAGAGTCGCCTTCTCAGGAGAACAGCAGGACAAGGCTCTGGGAACCAAAGACAAAGCAGAGGTTTTGAAGACCAAGCCTGAGCAAAGATTAGTAAATAGCCAGGCCCCATTGCTGAAGAAGAGAAAGGCTTTATTGGCTGTAGATATGATGTCAATTGAGAACATAATTCAGGTTTTGCTTTCTCTCAGAGGCTCATTAGTTAGTAAATCCAGAGCAAACAGAAAACCTTCCTTCAGGAATTTTCCAAACTGTCCAAGTTCAGAACACAACACAATGAAATTATTGTCATTACCCCCCAACACTTCAGATTTATCAACTAATGCATGTTGAAGAAGTTAATGAGATTGTGTTTCGGTTTAGGTTTTAGAACAATGAATCTCCATTTTGATAATCAAGAAAGCATGTCTAAAAGAAAAAAAAGAAGTGAAGGTTCTACTGTTTATTTGAAAATGTATATTAATGATTTAAGTCCTATCTAGATCCCCTTTGTCCAGGAGTAAAGTGGCTGAGACATTGGAACTGATGGTGTAAAAAAATAAAATAAAGAAATAACCCCCCCACACACACACACACACCGCACGCCCCCCCCCCCACCGCACTCCAAAATACGTGTGGCGCTTTTGCTCAAATAGCTTTTAATTTACTAAATTTATTTACTTTGGAGTGCATGCAATGACATGCTTGTAGAAGACAGAGAACAACTTGTAGGAGTCAGTTTTCTCTTTCCAGTATGTGGGACCTGCAAGCCTAGGTCTGCTTCTGCTTTCGGGGTGTCCAGGCACTGGTGCTAACCAGGCAAAGAAGCTTAGCCTGCCCCGGGTGCATTATGCACAGTCTTCATCTCTGGTGAATGCCTGGAGAAACAACCTTCCCAGATGGTTTTCAGTGAAACAGTTCTCCTTTATTGGAGGTAAATAAGTGCTATATAAACCTTGAGGAGTGGGTATGGGTTTTCAGAGTGAGTGTACGTCACTGGCTGGTGCTGAGGTACTGGGATTGCTTCATTTGCATGAAGAATTCCAAGTACTTAGTAAACATGTCTTTATAGGGAGAGAAGAAGTTAAACCTGTAATTTGGCCACCAGGCTACATGACTACGTCGAAGGTGGCAGAAGTGGGAGTCATAGAGGTTAGGTGTGCTCCAACATGCAGGCCTAGAGCAGGGAGGAAAGCAGGATGAGATTTTTGGGGTCCAGACACATCTCAACCTCACTCTTGTTCCTGACTGGCTCCCCAAGTCACAAATCTTTCTACCTCCACAGGAAGCCAGGAGTTAAACTCAGGTGACCAGGCTTGGCAGCAAGAGCCTTTACCTACCCACGGAGCCATCGTGCCACCTTTCAAATAGCTTTTAAACATATCTTTTATCTTTGAGTTTTACTTCAGAACCTCAAGGCCTCATGACGCCTGGGTCTCCATAAACCACAAGTGGAACCTAAATACACAAAGTTTGTGCTAGACTCAACAGCAACATGGTATTTTGTAACCTGAGGGAACACGTTGCCGTATGAGAAATTTGTTACTTCTTCTGAAGGCAAGAACACAGTAGATGACACATAGGTTTTAGTTTGCTTGTTTTTGATGATGAGCTCTCATCAGACAACTACTTAAAGAAATTTTCCACCGAGAAAACCAAGAGTTAATAGACATTAATTTAAAAAAAAAAAAGAGTCATAGTCTAGAATTTAGTTAAAACTGTGAAGTTTTAAAGGTATACCCAACCATCACTGTGGGAGATAATTATTGCTCAAATCTGGGAATCAGGTGTCAGGAATGATGCCACTGCACGCACCTGACCTTTATCAACCTTTCTCTCCCTCATTGCACTTGCTGGAGCTAAATATCCACATACAAACTAAAGGGCCACAGGCTTTGGTGCCTGACATCTAAGTCCAGACTCAAATCTGACTGTCATAAAACAAAAACAATCACAAAGGACAGGATAAGACTGTGAGGTCAGCTTCTGGATAAGCACTTTAAATAACCAGAGCCATTGTGGACTCTGCCAGGGAGAGATAGGGAGGAGAGAGTAAGCTGGAGGAAGAGGCAAGAAAGGGGGAAGAGGAAAAGGGAGAGGGAGATAGAAGGAAGGGGAGGAAGGGAGGGAGGGAGGGAAGGAGAGAGAAGACACTTTATTTCTCATTCAGATTGCAATCGCCTCCTATTTTACTGGGAGAAATTAGCAATCTCATGTGTACCTGTCCACTTGAAACTACACACGCTGATTCAGTACAGTGCTGTCTTGATCTACTGATTGGGTTTTACATGATAAGGAAACAACAACTCATCTACTTTCTATTAATTTAACAACAGAAATTTTCGTATCAATGATCAATTCGTCAAAGATTCTTAGAAAATACTAAAGCAACATTTCGCCAGGTGTAAGAACATCTGTGATGGCAGCACTTGGGAGTGTGAGGCAGGAGGATCTCCATGTATAGGTCAGCCTGAGCTACGTAGTCAGCTACTATCTTAAAATTCAAAAGGTATAAAGCATCATGACTGAAATAAACAAACTTTTCACATTCAGTTTA
This sequence comes from Uromys caudimaculatus, assembly GCA_028551405.1. Classification (NCBI taxonomy): domain Eukaryota; kingdom Metazoa; phylum Chordata; class Mammalia; order Rodentia; family Muridae; genus Uromys; species Uromys caudimaculatus. The sequence continues at coordinate 58,783,479 of CM052714.1, forward strand.
AAAATAACACCCCAGGTCAGTTGGGAAATAACCATTGAGAGTCTATAGTTGAAATCATTGTCTTTATAAAATTCTAGTGAGAAAGAAATTAGATTGAAGAGGATGAGCCTGGGGTCATGAAATTGAAATATGGCTGAAAATGGAGATAAGTTTATTTTAAAATGAAGGGGAAAATTTCTAGATCAGAAGTTATCTATTGAAAAATGCTTTTATATCTGAAGTCTACAAATCTTCAAGTAAAATGATTATCATAAAGAGAGGATAACACAGCTTTCATCTCACATACTCTGTGTGAAGGATGTGACTGCTGAAGCCCACTTCTGTGATGGAACCCTGAGGTCTTGCTCATGGCGAACATTAGCTCTAGCTATGTCGCTCTTGCCTCTCTGCTACTTTGCAGTCCTTGGCCAGCACCAATTTTCTTTTCTTCTTCCTTCCCTAATTACTATAGTGACCGCGGCTCTTTCCTATCTGTATGTATTGGATCTCTTTTTAACTTACAGTGCAAACACAAGTGAGATCATGTGATGTTTTTTCACAGGGTCTGCTCCAATGTTTAATGTCTTCAAATCCTTTTACCTATTTTTATCTACTTGGTCAGGTTTTTCTGTTTTATTTTAGGTTTTTTGTTGTTTTGTTTTGAGACAGAGTTTTAGAGTGTGTGTGTGTGTGTGTGTGTGTGTGTGTGTGTGTGTGTGTGTGTTAGTGTGTATGTAGAGTGGACTGTCTAATTTTTAAATTATGCTCATGATTGGAAGACAAGAACCCTGAAACGGGGCAGAATGTCATCTACAAATTTAAAAATTCCTCAACTGATAACATGCAAGGGCTTGGGAACCCACTACTTGAATGTTTGTAGTTTTATTATTATTATTATTATGTGTCTGCATTTGATACTTCTGCTCTAAATTTAATTGGAGTGTATTAATATCACTGTCCTGGGAAACTTCTGTCCATCGGAAAGGTCTTACTGTTCCCATTCCTGGGGATAGCTAACGGCCATACCCACACCGCCATTGCCTTTCAGAGTTCATGACCTCACAATAAACCAGAGTCCGGTAAGAGAATTCTGATGGACACTTCTATTTTTTTGAGTCGCTATGGAGAGCAGATATCATGAGCAAAATAAACCACTGAGTTCAGAAGTTGTTACATGAAAGCAGAGTGTCAATGCAGGAATTATTTACTGGTTTCTTAGTTATAGAAGCTGACTCAAGATTTGTAATTATCATAGCCTCCAATGCTATGTCCTAATGATCCATCTTAATACTTTTAAAATTATTAATAGTAGTATTATTTTTAAATTTAAATAAGCTATAATTAGAGAGCAATAAATTAAAAACTGACATCCAGTTTTATTGATGCAACACATGTAGCAAAGTTGCTTCTTTATAGTCCAGATTAAATTTTAATTTGAACATATTTATATACCTAATAATATTTATTGGTAATGTGTATTCCAGGTGACAGTTCTAGGATAGAGATCAAGCAAATAGTAAGCAGACAAAAAAAAATTATCTTCTGATTGAGTTTGGATTCTGGAAGAGACAATATGCAAATTTGCTAATAGGATGTCAAGATGTAGGGCTGGAAAGATGGCTCAGTCCTTGAGAGAGCTGGCTATTCTTCCAGAGGACCCGGAATCGATTCCCAGAACACACATGGCAGTTCTAGTAACTCCGGTGGAAGCATATCCAGTATCCTCTTCTTGCCTTTCCTTTTCTGGCCTCCCTGAGCACCAGGCATGCAAGTAGTACACAGACATACACACAGACAAAAACATTCATATACATAAAATTAAATTTCAAAAATGTAAACGTGAGGAAGTAAAGAGTTATGGAGTATATGTGGGATACTTGACCAACAAAAGTCTTTCTGATTAGTTAACATTAATCAGAAGCCTGAGGATACACAAGCTCAAAATCACTGGAAGAAAGAATGTTCTAGAGAAGGAGGCCAGCAACTGGAAAGGCCAGAGGCAGGAGTATGCCAGGCAAGCTGAAATGGCTACGAGGGTTGCCTGATGAGAGGAAGAGGCTCACAAAGAGCAAGTCAGAACCAAGGGCCAGGTTATGCAGTCTTGTGGACTATGGCTTTTCATTTTTAGTCTAAGTGAGATCAGGAGCCTTTGAAGTATTTGGAGAAAAAAAAATATACTGAGCTCAAGTACAGTTTTTGAAAGGTGTCTCTGATAGGGGGAAAGGCCAGGGTAGAGCAAGATGGTTAAGAATGCAATGAGAAAACACAGGAGCTTAGTTCTGTAAGTTCAGTTCATCTGGATGGTGATTCTCAGAGTACAGTAGATGTTATGAATAGTATCTCATCTAGGCTAAAGCCCAAGGACTGGGGTTTCTTGCTGTTAGACCCCATCTCTGCTGAAGGGACTGACTCTGTGCTGCCCATTACTCTACTTGCACATCTACTATACCCACAAATACCCTGGGAACAAGAAATGCCAAACATGGTCCCCAAGGTGCTCCAGTGTTTAATGTCTTCAAATCCTTTTACCGATTTTTATCTACTTGGTCAGGTTTTACTGTTTTATTTTAGGTTTTTTGTTGTTTTGTTTTGAGACAGAGTTTTAGTGTGTGTGTGTGTGTGTGTGTGTGTGTGTGTGTGTGTGTGTGTGTGTGTGTAGGCCTGGATATTCTGGAACTCACTCTGTAGACCAGGCTGGCCTCAAACTTGGAGATCTGCCTGCCTCAATCTCCCAAGTGCTGGAATTAAAGGTCTAATCAGAGACAATGATCCATCGCAATGTCTTCCAGAGCACAACGTATCTGGTTCACCAATCAGAATATGGTGAGTTCATTGAAGACATAACTGTATCTTTTATTTGTGTGTTCCAGTATCTCATCCATTTAGCATATGCTAGATAATAGCAATAAGCAGATCAAGTAACCATAACACCTGACTTAGCTGGTCTAGTGCTTTGTGGACACCTGTGGACAAGTGGGTGAGAATTTCAGAAAATGCTGAAACCTCTCTTACAATCTACTCTCCTTTGAAAACACATACGTGGTACTGGAAACACAGCTTGGCCAGGCTGCGTTAAGTTCCAGGGAACTCCGACACTTGCTTTGAGTCAGGCAAGGGAGAAAGGACTGGGGGGTTCACAGGGTTGGAAAGCTGAGATGGCTGTTTTGAAAAGTGCACCCGCTTTTCCTTCCCATCACACCCCTACAGCCTCTGATGCGCTGCAGAACAGAAACGTGGAAAATACCTGAAGCCAAACAGAACACACGGTCAAACGGAGGGCAGCAAAGAATACCTACGACTGCAAACATGTTAAAAAGCCTCCCAACAACAGTGGATCGCAAGTGAAGGAAAGCCAATGAAACACAAAGCAGTACCAGGAGGCAGAGACTCCATGCAGACAAGAGAAATAAAGACAAGCATAAGATCAAAGGAGATCTCAGCAAAACGAACACAGGCCATAAGGAACATGTCCACCAGACCACATGTGTGTCAGGCAAAGAGCAAGCAGAGCACAAGACAGCAAGGCAATAAAGATGATTTCAGTTATTCAATAATCAAAATAAAACTGGATAGAGCTTAAATAAAATCCTCCGTTATTGAATCAAAACAGCACAATAGAGACATTCAAAGAAAACCCTCTGGTAACTTAATCCATTGAAGAGCAGCCTGGCGAGCAAAGCAAGCTCTAGATGATCACAGAAGAGAATGAAAATATTCAGCAATCAAAGCAAGATGGGCAACTGGTGTGAGAGACATAGAGTGGAGGCGTCGAGAAAATTGAAGCAGAACTCTTCTAGGTTAACGCTCATGAAACCTGAGCGCTGCGCTGCTCTTTAAGGAAACAAGATAACTGTCTAACCCTTTGTCCTAACGATCAGCATTTCCTCTCCTGTGAGCCTAGTCACCTAATTCATAAAGCCGAACAGATGGCTTTTAGAACATAAACACATTGTCATAGGAATGAGGAAAAGGGAAGAGAGGAGTTAGCTGAAATTTATGGCACTTAGCTAAGGAAGCATAAAATATCTGAGAACACTCCCATGCCTACAGTCCTGTCTGTCTGTCGGGCACAGGAAATAGGAGCCAATAAGTGTCAGGACCCCAGCCCCAGTATCCTGATACATAGCAAGGCTTGGCCACATATGTCCTCTCTACAGCAAATGACTGAATTATATAAAAGGACAGTTTTCTAGGATACAACACATTTTAATCACATAAAAATCCCACACACCTAAAGGTAAAGAAATCGAGAAAATCTTCAAGAAAGAAAAGACCACTTGAAATACACCAGACCATTTTCCATTTTCCTCCGGGCTCTAGCAAGTGTTATGAAATGCATTTCAATTTCTAGGGATGGAGTTTAAACAAAGGCACATGATTGACTGTTCCTGCTAAAGACACTGATTATTTCAACCAAACACTTGTCATAGTCTTAAAGTTCTGCCGTCCACTCAATCAGCCCCTCCTCACCAGAGGCCAGCCCAGCATGCATTTCAAAGGGATCCTACATTTCAAAGCCTCCAAGAAGCCGCATACTATCTCTTCCCTTCCTCACGGGGGAGGGGGGGGTGTTGGTGAGTGGGGGGACACCCTAAGGGAGGGGGGACACCCTCTGGGAATGTTTCTACCTCAGGATGTTTTCAGCTTTGTTTCAATGTCATCAAAACATCAAGACATTGAAACCAAAGTGTTTCCTTCAAGGCCTTCTACAAGAGAAGTTTATTTCACAAAGGTGTGTGTGTGTGTGTGTGTGTGTGTGTGTGTGTGTGTGTGTGTGTGTGTGTGCATACACACGTGCGTGAGAGTGTATGGAGCCCGGAGGTCAATGCCAGGTCTCTTCTTCAGTGGTTCTCCACTTTATTTATTGAGGCAAGATCTCGAACTGAACCCAGAGCTTATTGATTAGCTAGATTGGTTAGCCAGCAAGCCCACTGAACCCTCCAGGCTCTGCTCCCCACCACTGAGTTTCCAGGCACACATCGCCACACCTGAATTTTTCACATGAGCGCTGGGGATCTGAGTTCAGATTCTCATATTCATGCTTAGGTAGCAAGAACTTTACCCACTGAAAACTCTCCCGAGCCCCGTGGCTCTTATTTTCTGATGCTGTTTTAGATTAAGGAAGCTTTAGGAAGCAGGGCCTCCATGGAGAAAGTGGGTCACAGGAGGAAGCAGCTTTTGAGAGTTATAACTGAACCCTGCTTGTGGTCCAAGCTCTCTGCTTCCTGGTTAGCTAAGATGCGAGGAGTTTTAGTTACAAGCGTCTGCAACCTAGAATACCACCATGCCTTTCCTGCCATTATGGACTGGATACTCTCTTAAACCCTGGGCTAAAACCAATCCTGCCTCCCCTGTATTATTCTGTCAGCTATTTGCTCTGGTATTTTATCACAGCAGTGAAAGAAGTAGCAACCAGAGCAGTGACAGGAGAGGCTTTGCCATGGTAGAGCTGACAAGACTTTCTAATGACTTCAACACAGAGAAGGCATAAAGGACAAAAGTGCAGAATGATCCCAAAAAGGATGGCTCTAGAAGCTGACAAGCTGTAGTTGTCACTTAGCAGGTCTTAAGCCCAGGGAAGTACAGATTCACAGGAGGTAGGATACTGTGTTGGCTAGCACTAGGTTTTAAGTTTAAATTACTATGCTTAAGAGATCTATGAGACAAAAATGCCTCTAACATGTAAGCCCCACTTGTGCACAGACAGATAACTTTCTGCAATGCCAGGGGCTGTGGTTCATGTAAGATAACAAGCCACGTAATTTTACTTCTGTACACTTTGGTGACCCTAGCTGCACAGGATGTGTGCTTGATCACATACAGAAAGGAAGTACATAAGCAGGATGTATGCTGGCCTCTGATTGCACGAAGGCAGGAAGTGCATAGCCCTGTGAATTTTGCCTTTATTATAACTGTCCCCCTGACTAACGTAATATAGGGTCATATTCTGAGTATGAGTCTCAGGTGCAGACCTTGTCAGTATCCATCTTGCTCTTATTTACTAAAATTTATTCATGGTCTGACTGGTAAATCTCTGACCCATAGCAGTAGTTTGTTAGGTGGGGGCAGGCTAGTTCTGAATGTGTAAAGTTTGTATGTCACTATTCACTTGATCAGACAAGGTGGATCTCATTCATTATGCTTTGCTTCACCTAAAATGAAAGGAATTAGGGAGGTCAAAGGGATGCAAATTGGTAAGGAAGAAATCAAACTATCACTATTTGCAGATGATATGATCGTATATCTAAGTGACCCGAAAAACTCCACCAGAGAACTCCTGCAGCTTATAAACAACTTCAGCAAAATGGCTGGATATAAAATTAA
>CM052714.1:58790281-58813837 GCA_028551405.1 Uromys caudimaculatus
GTGGGGGGGTAGGTGGGAGGAGGAATTCCCTCACAGAGGCAGGGAGGGGGAGGGGATACAGGGTTTCCAAAGAGGAGACCCAGAAAAGGGGAAACATCGGAAATGTAAATAAAGTATCAAAAATAAAAAAAAATAAAAATAATTAAAAAAAAGAAAGGAATTAGGGGCATATTTTCATGTGTCTTAAAAACTCTTCCATGGAACATAGACACCTTCTGGTGTTGAAACCCTGAGTCGATGTCATCAAACCTACTTGTACATTTTAAATTCTGCTTCATACCTCTATACCTACCTGTAAAACTAGGAAGTGTCCCTAAAGAAAGAATGTATTAGCCTTGTAATGGGTGCCTACAAATGGCAGAAACTTAGCAATCGCTCCAAAGAGTCAATTTGACATAAGACCTTCTTCAACGTAGTGACCCATCAGTGCCTGCCAAAAATCTACCTCCGTTCCCTCATTTGAAATAATGTTCCTGGGTTAGGGATGGAGTAGATAGCTTGCCTAGCAGTCAGGAAGCCCAAGATTCTCCCACAATACCACTCACTCACTCCCTCACTAAATACAGAAACACATAAACAAGCAAACCAACAGTCAGGCTGTATGTGTATATGTCTAGAGTATGTTTGCATGCGTGTACATGTGTTCTCATGGATTTTTGTGACTATGTGTGTGGAAGAACAAAGTTAACATCTTCCTCAGTAGCTCTTCACCTTAGTCAGTGAAGTAAAGTCTCACAGTTGAACCCAGAACTTACCCATATAGGCTTGGCTAGCTAGACAACCTGCTCCAGGGTTCCCTGTCTCTGCCTTCTCAGGCTGGAATCACGAAGGTGCTGCCATACACATGGGGCATTTCTTTGGTTTCTGGTCATCCAGACTGAACTCTTCATGCTTACCTAGCAAGTGTTTTATCTACATAAATATTTTGGAAGTTCTTACTACATTGGCATGATACATGCCTGTAATCTCAGTAAACAGGAGGCTGAGGCAGGAAGATAGCAAGTTATTTTTTAGCCGTATTCTTTAACCTCTAATATAAGTGAAAGAAAATTTGTTTGTACTTTTTCTCAACAGAGACATCTTCTCATTGCATTCAGCTTCAGATAGGAATGGATCCTATATGAAATAATTTGAGGAAAAACAGAACAGTGGTTTGAAAAAGCAAGAGGAGATGATATGCTATTAACAGCAGTGGGTTTGATAACCTTGGGAAAGAAAGGTAGTAACCCAGGCCAATACAGACATCTCTCAATACTGTGGAGAGGGAACTGAAGTTTCTGGAGTGGGCAGCTCTGAATTTTCTGTATCTATATGGAGTCATCCAAAACCATAGACTTGAAAAAAGACTTCAAAATATATCTCCAATGCAGCCTCTGAACTTTAACGGTCTAGCTAACATTTGATAGCGCCTTGCAGTCTCCATCCGGTCAGAATCACTTTTCCTCCTCGAGGAAGGCTTCTCTGACATCAAGGCTAAATGGATTACCTCTTAACTACCAAGCCCCATCCCATCTGCTCACTCCCTCACTCACTCTGTTTATAATTATGTAGTATCATTTTTGTGCCTGTTTAATATCAGAGTCACCCACCAGAGGCTATGTCCTCCCCCCCCCCCCCCACAGCAGATCTGTCTCTTTAGTTCACTATGGAATGTATTACAGATCCTGTTCTTTGTCTCTCTTTGTTGAATGGATGAGTAAATGAGAGAAGACTGAGTTGGTGTGCACGCATGGGGTACAAGAGTCGCCACTGAAGCAGACGCTCCATGGTAAGGCATAAGTCCAGGATGCTTGCTTAACTGAGTGATGTTAAATGTCACTGAGCACAGCTAGTTCTTACATTTGCTTCTTGTTTTTAGCTCAACAAGTGTCAATATTAGGATGGACATCCAGAACTCTGAAAAGCACTAAAAGAAACATCAATATCTTACAGAGAAAGAGAGAGAGAGAGAGAGAGAGAGAGAGAGAGAGAGAGAGAGAGGCAGAGACACAGAGAGGCAGAGACACAGAGAGACAGGGAGAGACAAAGAGAGAAGGAAAAAAAGAAAAAAGAAAAATAATTAAAGTTATGGAACCCTTCATAAATGAGACAGACCCAGAAGAAAGAGACCAATATCCGTTTTACAATAAAGCAAAACCAGTTTTTCATTGTTTCTTTGGAATTGCATTTTTAAAAAACTGGGCATGATCTCTCAGTTGCCTGAATCTTAGCCTTGAGAAGCTGAGGCAGAAAGAAAAGAGGATTGAGGCCTGCCTAGGCTTATCAATAGCAAGATTCCATCTTGAGAGAAAAGAACGTATAAAAAGGAGTCTCCCACATGCTGACAAATGCTCTAGCAGTCTCAGGACAGGCTGAGTTTACAGTGCACGCATAAAGAGTATGACTTATTTTACGCTCATCAGATGGACAATGCCTTTACTATGGGAGCCATTCTTGGAAAAGATACTTGCTTTCCACAGGTATTAAAATACTTAACTTCAAACTCCCGCCTAGAGACTTCAGCCAGCTGATGATTGCAAAGGAAACTCAGTATTTGAGCTGTCTCCTCGCCCTCCCATAGCACTGAATCCTGCCTTTGAGAACGGCTTCATCAGCAGCCACCGCCATTTAATATCTTAATAGAATTCACCGAAACTTCTAGGAGCAATCCACTAGCTTGGATGAAGAAAAGAAAAAGCCCGGGAAAAGGAATAAAGTTCACAATAAAGTGATGAGTATGAATACCAACAATATTTTCTACTTAGGAAAATAATTGTACATCCCAAGGACTACAAGGCCATTTCTATTTGACAAGCTCTAACTAACTAAATATATATCAGGATTTAAACACACACCGACTTATAGCAATCTCTTAACCAAGCAAATGTTACTGTAAGATTGGAAATCAGAGAACCTACCCAGGACTTGGGTGTCAGTGGAGATGCACGACATACCCTCTAGGCATGTACTCCTCTGGCAAACCCCAGGACCCTTTAGTTGTCCTAGGTCCATGGACAATATGGAAGCATGCGAAACTACAAAGTAGTAGCTTTAAGTAAAAGAATCTTAACTTTCCAAGCTTTAAATTAAAATTTCAGATACACTCAAGCTGTTTGTTTGTGCAAAGGTGAAAGTATGCAAAACACACTCTGGTGCACATCTGAGAGGTGAGTTAATTTTGAATGACTGTAATTTGATACCTCCTTCGTCAGATGGTCTTGTGATCTCACTGCAGCACGAAAAGCTAGGGTAGAGCTCAGAGATCTCTGACTTGTCATCTCCCAGACCTGTACCAAAAGTACTGCCGGAATGCGAGCGAGACAGGCGTCTCTGGTACTGAATTGCCTTTTCTACATCAGAGGGAGAATATTCAGACACATGAATGGGTGATTTATACAACATATAAATACTTTAAAAGCTTCATTGGAGAGTAAAACAATCTCTAATTAAATAATAATCCCTAATCCCTGCTATTATAAGGTTCTAGCCAACCATCCCCAGATTTACCACGGACTCCATCCCATGCATATGAGACCTAAAAGATGTTTACTATCATTTAATCTGGTTTTATTAAGGGGTAGGAGATAGACAATAACTAAACACACATTCAAAAAGTAAGAAATTTCTTTGAAAGCAGTATTTGCTTTAAATGCTTGCTTTCAAGTAGCTCTTGAGTACACGTACTTGGATAGTAATTTTCAGACCATACATTGCACTGAAACCTGACTCTAAAATACTATAGCATTGTATTTCATGAGGCAAATGTTCTTTTTGTCCCAAAAGCTCTTGGCAATCCAAATAACTAGGACTCCAGTCCCAGAAAGCCTATAGAATCATATTTACCAATGAAAGGCAAATGTAAGTATGCCCTAGAAACCATTTTAAACGAATCTAGGACAAACTAATGTAGGATTTATTTTCAGCTTCTTTGGATGTTTTGTTTTCATAAATAACTAATGTTATTTTAAAGAGACATGGTACATTTCTTGGATTTTTCTGAACTCAACTTCAAATTCACACGGCGTGTTGGCCACAATGAAAGTCTATCATCATTAGCTGTCAGGACAAACCCCAGAGAAACAGAGGAACTCAAACAATACCAGAGAGCATATGGAGACTTCGAGACTGAATATTGTCTTCCAGGGGGTCAATGTCGAAGATGGAACCAGGATCTGTACGCCACACTTTAAGGTCTTTCAGCAAAAGGAAGAAACCAAGAGATCAAGAAGGAACTTTGGAAAGCCAGCATGGCAGTCAGTCAAGCAAATGCAACAGATTAAAAGTAGTTCAGTGCACTGCAGAGTCCAGAGGATGGTGGTGGTGGTACGGTACTCCAGGCAGGCAGAAAGACACAACTCACTTTCCCGTGTAGCTGCTAAGGAACATTTGTCATCAAATTTGAGCAGGCTGACTTCTTCACTGCCCAGCATAGAAGTCACCAAGAAGCACCCATGACTCTGTGACTCTGCACAAAGCAGGTTGACACATGGCTGCTATATTCAGTCCTACTGCATCCCCAACCATCCTTGCTCCACCCCAAAACAGTCAACATCTGCTTAAAATTCCTGACTAAGGATAACACCTGAGTATTCATGGGAAATGGCAAAAAGGGTTTTGTTTAAAAGCCTTCTCTCTCTGTAACAGGAAAGGATGCTGGAAGTGTAGACAAATGGTAGGACCCATTTTCATTCCAAGTCTGAGTCTATGGGAACAAATAAAGCCATATAGGACACAATTTATCATCAATTCTGTAGAAAAGATTCTAACACAGAACCATGAGGGGTGGGGGACGAAGGCACAAGCACAGTGATTTCTCCCGTCGATGGACCATAGATTAATTTACTTCTGCATTCAGTTCGCATGCTACTGCCATTGTTTAATTTTGAAGTGTTCCCAGAGGTACATGTGTTGAAGACCTCTTCACTACCCTGTGGCATAATTCAATGTGGCAGAAACTTATGAAGTGATCACTAGTGAGAGGTTACATAATTGGGGGTATTCTCTTTAAGAACAGCATTTGGGATGTAAATAAATAAATAAATAAATCCCTTAGGACAAGCCCACCTGAGTACACTTGCTTCCCAGGGGTTGTCTTCCTCTTTCACACACTCTGACTGACACACTGCACTGTCACAGTCCCAAAACAATAGAGCCAATTGACGATGGGCTACAACCTCATGCTGTCAGCCAAATTAACACATTCCTCTTTTCAGTTAATCTCTCAAGTATTTTGTCACAATGACAGACATGTGACTAATAGACATGGAGGCCAATGTGCCCTTGCTCTATTGCAGCTGAAGGCAAAATTCAAGTTTAATAATTTCTAAATGAATCTGTTGTTACAGTTGATGAACCTAAAAGGGCTGTGTGATGACAAACAACTGGGAAATAAGTACCCAGTTGTGACAGAAATGAGGTGAGGTTAAAATAACATAACTAGTAAATTAAAAGCAAAGACTTTCTTACCAATTACATGCTACTGACTATATGCTGAGCACTATTGTCTATTATGACCTAACTCATTAAACATCATGTAGACTACTACAGGCACTGCTGTGATTACCATTTCATAGGTGAGGAACCTGAGGCTCAGATAGGCTAACATTACCAAGTTCAACATCGGGTTCCCCCAATAAAAATAGGACTAGGACCAACTTTTGATCTATACTGACTAGCAAATCTATAAACTTCTATTTCGATGCATGGTATAAACTCTGGCTCGTTGGGAAGTTTAGTGTTGGTTAAATGTACTTCATTTTATAACTTCATAAGCAAGCCTTCCTGGACACTGATTTTCCCCATAAGAAGAAATAAACTGACTTCTGAATTGCCCACCGCATACATAATCTTTAGTTATAAATCTTCTATTTAAAAAATAGCAACAACTGCTATTGCAAATACTATAAATACTAACTCTGCGAGTGCTGTCTAGACAGTTTCATCCTTTTTTAGCAGTGATTTTCCCATCAGTCCTGTTGTCTGATCTTTGTAAGACCCCAGGGTGAGATGAATCACACTGCTCTCTCTTATGAGTTATTAGCACAAATCAATGAACTTCTCTACTTCTGCATTACTTTTACTGAAAACATCACAATTCATCCATCCATCTTATTATGACCCCTTTAAGCAATCAACATGGAAAGATGAGTAAAGCTATCAATTGCCCAGAAAGAGGTCTGGAGTGTTTCTTTGGAAAATACTCAGTTTCACTTTGGTAATGATCCAAGCCACTTAGGGCTCAGACGTTAGTACTCTTGTTTTATACTAAAATGTTACTTTGTCAAATACATGCTTCCCTCCCCACTAACCTCCCTGTGCTCTTTTACTGCAATGACTCTCAAGCAGAAGCTCTTCCTCTTGAAGTGGAAAATAACCTAACATAGCAATGCGGAAGGTAACCAAATAGTAAGCTACACAGCTGGAGTAAATATAAAAATTCAGATGCTGATGGCCTCAAAGAAAACAAGGCTCAAAGTTTTGATCTATACTGATAATTCAATGATTTTCCTTTCCAGATTGTTTATAATTCAGTCTGATTTCCACAGATATCTCAAGCCACATTCCCTAGAATTTCCATGGACTGAGCGTAAGGAAAAGAAACAATGAACAGAGAGAGAGGATTCCTCTCTAAATAACCAAGTTATTGCGTGGCCCTCAAATATCCTAGTTCAGAAACACTATTCAAAAATAAAAACTAATTCATGCTACAGAATACCATCAGATTCTCTGTTCAATGACAAAAGGACAAAGTGGGGAATGACTAATTCTATCTTCCATGTACACAATGTCTACACTGCAACACTTTCACCAAGCAACTACAGAAGCTAAAGGAAGCAAAATGTTCAATCTTTGTGATCACTTCTCCCTGGGCTGCCGCTGTTTAACAAGAACGTTTAACCAGAACGTTTGAGAGTAGGAAAATACCAGCGACGCTATTTTCTGGATGCTCTGGATCCTTTCCATTATGGTACAAAAGCATTCTACCGAGGACCTAGTTGAAAGTTACATCAAACCTATGATGTCAGATGAAAACGGAAGCTAGTTCTAGAGCAGGCACAGCCTTTTAACCAAGTGTACCCATGGGAAGACCACACACTTACCAACCATGATTCCAGGTCTTCTGTCCATCTCCACAACATGAGGCTGGACACCTTTATAGGCAGCATCGCTCACAACCTGGGTGTTCCTCCTCACCCGCTCCATCACAGGGTCGTCCACAACAGGAGTGAAGCCTCTTCCCTTTGTCTTCTCAAAATCTTCATGATATTTGACCTGAAAAAGAAATTATTCTTAATTCAAACTGTAATTTCTAATTATCTCACAAAACATTTACAAAATGATAGATCACATAACATATATCTGGATTATTACATATAATAAATATAATATACTGTGATATAATTTCCTCAAGTAGTCCAAAACAATGTTAGAAAACAACTTCTGAAAATTTAATATTTTTAAATACTATAAATAGTATCTCCTTTAAATGATATGCAATTCTATATATCAATGAGGTATAAAAGACAATTACTTTAAAACATTTGTTACTTCTTAAAACACACAATTTGATTACAGATTGATTTCCAATCTTTTCATCTTCAGTATACAATAGTAATGTTATTTAAGCATAATTTGTCAATACAACAGTGTTATTTAAAATTAGATAAAAAGAGTTCCACATGTTCTATAAAAGTTTATATATAATTACAAAAATAGTCCTCTAGACTAGCTTATATTAAACATTTAAATGGGTAAACTTCACGGTAAAAAAAAATTACAACATGAAACTGTTCTTGAAACACACTAAAAAATATTCCTTATAATATTCAAATATACCAAAGTATGTCTTAAAATTAAATGAAAACCAAAGGCTAGGTAAACATCATTCACAAAATGTATTTATAGTAGTCAAGTTAGAAATAAGAACACACCAAAAATCATTGAGGGGAAATTATTTTATTAGAGAAAAATGTATTCATTACATTTCAGTATAACACCCTGCCCCAAGGGCTCATTCGAATTCCCATGCTTTGTTAGTGGTTCGGATTAATAGCGAGCGCATGCTCTCCAAACTCAGGTCCTGCCCTTCCTTAGTGGGTTTTAGTCATGGAGACAGAGATCCGTCGCATCCTACCATGGAAACATGATTTTGTACTTCTTTAACATGTCTCAAAGCAGGTGTATCTAAGATCAGACATGATCTACCTTTCATTTGTTTATGGTCCTGAGTGTATTTCACCTGCAAAAATAAATAAATAAACAAACAAACAAATAAATAAATAAATAACAGGAGACACCTGTATGACTGGAGAATTATAATCTAGAAATTACATAACTTTTGAAAGCTCTTCAAATGGGTGTGCCATGTCCAACCTACTCAAAATTATTCCCCAGGTAACTTTTCTTTCAGTGGCTAACATTGTGTTCCGGACTGGTCACCTAAAAAAATCACACTCTTGATGGTTTCCCTTAAAAGTTATTATATAACTGTCAACAAGAAACAAACATATGTGGACAACCATCAGTTAATAACCACCAGAGAAATTGCCTAGCACATTTAAACAGGGCAAATAAAGCATGAAATAGAGCAGTATGTGTATACTGTTTCTAAGGACTTTTCTGCTCGAAGAGTGTAGAGGGTGCAGATGAGGTGGTTTCTGGTTTCCTTTAGTTTCCCTCCCTAGAGAATGAGGAATAACCAGGAACAAACCTATGTTTTCTTCTGAGCAGTTGCATCTTAAAGAGAATTTATGCTGAATATGTCTGATATCTCTGGACAGGAACGCTCTGATGTAGCTGTCAATTATGAATCCCAAATGCTGGCCCGCAGGTACGGAGACCCTGTGAGTGCGCTGTGAGCAGGGCCCTGATCCTCAGATCTGCAGGCATTTGAGGGCTTCCTGCAATGGGGTATGAAATCTACTAAGGCAACCCATACTCACCGTGGACAGCTTTCCAGACTAACTCAATTCTATATTCAGTGCATTACAGTTTTTATCTTCTGGACTCTTATTTTGAATTACTCATTTTTTAATTTGTCTTTGCAGGAAGCATTTAACAACTCATATTCAGTGAAGTACATCAATAAAATGACAATTTTTTTAACTTATACATCAAAGACTTAGCCAATTTCAAAGATACTGATTAAAATAGCATGAGTCATTGCTTAAACAAACTAGAAATGTAACACATCTTAGAATATTAATAAAGGATTGTATAATTAATGTAAATGTACAGGTGAGAGCTTTTGGGATTCATCTGCAATAGCATGCATGTTTATTGGAAATACATTTTATTTGTAAAACAATAAACAATACAAGTAAATTTTAAAGGATACATCCTTTGCCATGGTGCAGAATAAATTAAAACCACTTGCCGAGCTGATATTTTCTTGATTCTTCTTTACTCTTTCCATTTCGGGAGTTACGCTCAAAGCTGTAGGCCTTTCCGGTTGACCTTTATAATAAACCTACCATTTCAGAGAAAAAATTAGAGGATTGTGAATCACTTTAACAACAGAAGAATCACACCATATGTAATGTTAAAGGGTTAGCCAAGGAAGGGAACTCATTAAAACAGAGGAGAGAGGAAGGGGGGAAAAGGGGAAGGGGGAAAAGGGGAAGAGGGGCAGAGGGAAGAGGGGCAGAGGGGGAGAGGGGAAGAGGGGCAGAGGGGGGGTAAGACGTCAAATGCTTTCGTTTTCAAGCATCTACTTCATTTGGGGAAAGGAGGGTCCCTCTTCTCAGTCACCATAAATAGGCTCAAATAGATCACCAGTAAGCCTACAGTGAGCTCATCTTCACAGGTGAATATGAGAAGAAATGCTTTGTGGATATTACAAGTCTTCTTTGAATAGAATGGTACTGTTTTCTCAGAAATTAACTACAACACGGCCTTGAAAGGACTTTATTCCAACACATGACCATGGCAAGCCATGGAAAGACAGCATGCTTCTCTTTATACCATTCCTCCTTCTCCCTAACCATATCCTTTCTTTAGAGTAATAGAGTCCCATCAAGTATGACTGGGAAGAAATGGATACTACTTTTCTAAAAAATAGATAACTCTTAGGGAAAGTATCTAATGATAACCTGGCCAAATGACTTTATGGGTTTGAGGTATAAATGATTTCTTTGAAGATAATAGATTTCTGAATTTCCTCTTCCAAAGAACCCACTCTGTATGTTAATAACTTCCTAAAGGATGCTCTCAGTAAACTGTGCATGGGTTATATAAACAGAGGGCTCTAGAGACGTCCATGAGTCTATGGAAAAATGCTGCCTTGGGCCAAGTGCCCCTTAAGTGGTCCATTTCACATGATATATTCAGTCAACCACACATACTTCACCATTTGCCCCCAGAAACATTGTAATAATCATCATGAATGAGAGAAAGGGCCCAGAGGGGTCTGATAAACAAGAACTTGGGCACGTAGAACAACAAGAAAGCTAGACTGCAGGACCAAGATGCCAGGAACTACCCCTGCCTTCCATGGGGGAACCACAGCAATCACCAGCACAAAAATAAGACGAGAAGGGCATACCACAAATTTCAGGACAGTTGTCACAGTACAGCACTTGAGCCCTGATGTACATGCGACCCTGACACTGTCCTCTGAAGAAGCTGCCAGTGAACTGAGACTATCAATTCAGAAAGGAAAACGCTAATACAGTGACTCTCAATCTTCCTAGTAACATGACCCTTTAACACAGTTCTTCATGCTGATGACCCACAACCATGAAATTTATTTCACTGCTACTTCGTAACTCTAATTCTGCTATTGATATGACTTGTAATGCAAAATATATGATATCCAACTTTTGGGGGGGTTGCAATCCACAGGTTGAGAACCATAAATTTCTTATCTGCATATTGACACATTTGATATGATTAAATACAAACAGTAAGTACTAAGATGTTCACACATTGCTGATATTCTTCTGGTTTTCTTTTGCTCTCTTCAGCTCTGGCAGATCTGAAATGGATGCTGTCTTTTCTAACTCTCCTTAATATTTGACCTATAGAGGATACATAAGAATTTTAATAAATAGTATATGGGGTACTGAGTGACTACAACAAAGGCTGGCACTCAAATCCACTCTTGCTTTTTACACGTGGACTTTCACAGTGGTCTCCTGTTGACTGAACTCAGCTAATCAAGAAGCGTTGATGATGGTGCTTAAAAGGAGGTCTTCAAACTGGAGTAGTGGTGCATGGCTTAAGTCCCAGCACTTGGGAGGCAGAGGCAGCTGGATCTCTGAGTTCTAAGGCTAGCCCAGTCTACAGAGTGAGTTCTAGGACAGGCAGAGTAGTGCAGAGTAATGCTGTCTCAAAAAATTAAACTAAAAGAAAAAAAAGCAGGGGGTGTAGCTTTGTCAAAACTAACTACAAGATCTACCATGGAAGTAAGAGAGCGCCCTTACATAGATACAGGAGAATGATACCAGGATAATAGACTAAAATGAAGTCCCTGCAGCAGGCTGAGAAGACGCTTTAGTCTGCTTCTGGCCCTCGACTTCCCACCTTTAAAACATCCCTGACTTCTTCCACCTTCAGAGGTATTATTCAAGATAAAATATATTGATAAAATATATTTTCCTCCTCCACCTGGGAGAAGTTACTTTTAAATTTTAGAGTCTTTCAAAATGCCAGTTTTGCATGAAAGAGACTATTCATGCTATTGGGGAAAGTTCCATAAAAGGATTGGAACTACAACTTGTGGTTTCCCTAAAGAGATTTCTTAATTCCAGGGGACCCAAGTTCAAGTCCCAGATTTGCCCTTACTTGCAATGGGTCCTTGCCATGCTCTCTGACTCCTCAAAATTCAGTTTTCCTCATCCACCAGTCAAAGAAATGAAGGATGCTGAGCTCAGGTGTTCACATACAATATTAAAAGAGGACCTAGCACAGAGCAGAGGCCCCTCCCCATTGTTAGTTAGGACTGCTTTATGACAGTAGATGATGAAGTGACTAGCTGAAGTCTTCCATTTCATTTATAAGGTGCCTTCCTTTGGTATTGCATCCTACAGTACCAGTCAAGCCAAGTCTTCACTTGCCCCATCTCTAATATTGTTTTCCCTTCCAATGCCTAAGCCACTCTACTTCCCAACTCTTTAGCTAGATGTATTTTTAGAGATTTAGCAGTAAACTAAAAGTTTCATGGGGAAAAGATGTAGCCTTTATGGATCCTTGTGTCCTGGGTACTTAATGAAGACCTTGTGAGTCAGATTCATGATACAAACTTCCTGACTCGCCTGAGACAAAATTTATGCCCTGATATGTGAGAGAATGCCCAAATGCATAGAGGATTCAGTGATGCACAGAAAGCATTTTTTTTTTTTTTTTTTACATAAAAGTGCATCATGTTGGATGAGTTGGAGAAGGGACTGAAGGATCTGAGGGAGTTTGCAGTCCCATGGAGGGAGCAACAGTGTCAACTGGCCAGATCCCCCCCCCCCAGTGCTCCTGGAGGCTGGACCACCAACCAAAGAATACACATCGAGGGACCCATGGTTCGGACCACATATGTGGCAGAGGAGGGCCTTGTTGGCCATCGGGGGAGGAGAGGGCCTTGGGCCTGAGAGTGTTAGAGATCCCAGTACAGGGGAATGCCAAGGTGGGAAGACGGGAGTGGGTGGGTGAGGGAATACCCTCATAGAGGCGGGGGAGGGGGGAGGGGATAGGGGGTTTCCAAAGTGGAGACCTGGAAAGGGGGAAACATTTGAAATGTAAATAAAGTATCAAAAAATAAAATTTTTTTATCATGTTGGATAAAATATAAAAGAAAACAGAATGACTTGCCGCACTCAGCTGCTCCTGGTTCCTCTTCACTCTCTCAGTCTCTGGAGTCATGGTTCCCGGAATGGCCTTATAGGTTTGTTCATTGTACTGAAGCTGGAGAACAAAGCATAAGACAGTTTGGAGTCATGGGAAATAAATGTGTACCACTGGAACATACTAAAGGAAATATCACATGCCACAGATCATTTATACTCTCCCCCCCCCCATGATACCAATATCCTTTTTAAAAGATTTAACCTTTTTATACGATGTGTTTTGATCATATTCTTTCCCTCCCCCATACCTCTCAAATATTCCCCACATCCCTACCTATCCACCTTCATTTCTCTTTCAAAAAAAAAAATGGAAAAGAAAAAAACTATCAAAACAAAATGAACATGCACACAAACAACAACATGGAGTTCATACTGCATTGGCCAGCTACTTATGCTTATAGAGTCTGCTCTAGAATGTGGTTGATACTTCATTAGACGCTGCTGATTTTCTCTTTCTCAGAAGGTATCAATTAGAATTAGCTGTTGAGTAGGAGGAGAACTTTGTGTCCACGTCTCCCAGATTTCATCTTCTGGAGAGAGACCCTACTTCCCCAACTTTTTCTGGTGAAATGTCCTAATTACTCCTTTCACTGCTAATCTTTACACTATATAACTTATTGACTATTGACTTCTTGATTTTGATTTCATCAGCAATAAGAAATCAGCCTTTCTGTGATTCCACCAGTTCCTGACATTAAAGTGATGTTTACTAAATCACCATCTTATATTTAAAATAATTCATTAGCACCACCATTTTAATAATATGTCACATTGAGTGTAAAATAGATTCTTGCCATCACTCTCAGCATTGAGAACGAAGGTCACAAACATTTTATGCCTGCTCTTCAGTGGCATACTGCCTCTACCAACCTTCCTCACAGGGATCTCAGTTTCTCTCCTTACCAAGTTCCAACGTTGGAAGGCCTGACTTCTGACCTAACACTACAGATCACTGTAGAACACTACAGAACACTGCATAGAGATCTTCTTTCTTAGCTTGAGGTAGAAAAGGAGGATGGCTTCATTGTCCACAGTCAACTAGCTCAACAATTCTACAACATCTCAAGAAACAAAGGAACATCAAATGCAGAGGAAGGTGATGTCGGGGATGGCATATCTGTTGAAAGTTTCTGACAGCTCAGTAAAGCTAAAAGAGGAGCTATGTGGCAATAGTCAATGAGTTTTCAGAGTTTAAATTCAGCTATGGGCCTTGCACAAGCCTTGCTCTTGACATGTATGCTCCTATGAATGAACAGAAAAATGAAGAAAAATTTGAGAAGCCTAGAAAATACATGGAAAAGGTTGGATTTCTTCCAATGTGGCTCTCTCCCTAAGGAGCAACATTCTTTGTACTGTTACATGTGAGGGTTTAGGAAGTTCAAAGACTGACATGATAGAGGCAGAGTGAGGAACATTTCACATGACCATTATTGGTAGAAATATCATTCCTGTTAGAGCTTCAGCTGAAGCTCTATGGGGCAGCATCACTGACAGGGAGAACCTACAATTGCTAGTGATGGTAAACTTTAGTTCACTGGGAGAATCTTGTCCTGATTCTCCTATTCATCACTTTTGTCATGTGCTTTAAAAGCAATATCTCTTTAATACTAAAATCTCTGTATTGTGGGGCAGGAACTTTTATAGGTGACAATCTGTGGCGCATATATGTATGAAGTCCACAGCTGGAATCAAACCTATCAGTATACCAGAAACCATGTTCTTCTCCACCATCTCACTGTTTATTATACCTCTTGGATTCCGCCATCTATAGCTATGATGTGCCACATAAATTCCATGGCATAGCTTTCACACATTTATTTCCAAAT
Source organism: Uromys caudimaculatus (assembly GCA_028551405.1). Lineage (NCBI taxonomy): Eukaryota > Metazoa > Chordata > Mammalia > Rodentia > Muridae > Uromys > Uromys caudimaculatus. Next base: position 58,804,923 of record CM052714.1, read on the forward strand.
AAAGTTGAGACTGTTGTTTTTATTATACACGTTTTTGAAGAAGAGAAGGAGGAGAAAGAATTTCAATGAAATAACTTAATCACCAAGTCAAATACTGGCAATAACAGGGCTGTTATCATAGTCTTGAATGAGCTATGAGCAGCGCTCCAAGGGTTCTCCATACTACAGTCTTAGTAGAAGCATTCCAAGTCCTGTCCCTCCATCATCTCCTGCCACTCCCATCCCAAGTAACCATCACTTAAGTCCTCTCCCCCTTGAATAGGCCTTGGATCCTGAAAATACTCTTTCCCTACCAGGATGGTCCTTCCTCACAAAAGCCCCCTGAAATTATTCTTGAGTCTCTAAGACAAGACTCTAGAGTTCCTCCTTCTCCAAGACTGTTCCTACCACTCCCACCATCCCTCCCTGGGACATACTATCCCTCCTCCAGAACACTTTGCAAGAAGTGTTAAAAAAAAAAGAAGATCATTCTTGTCATATACTCCAAGAAATAGTAACTACTCGACAAGTACAAGTTCCGGTGACAGAACATGAGACAAGGCATAACAGTAACTTATGCCCTGCTCTTCCTAGAGAGCCTCAGACTACACACAGGCCCCTGCAGTCTGTCTCACTGAATTCCCCCCAGGGTAAGAATGGAGTGAACCTACAGGAATAAATGCCCAAGAGGCACACAATGGAGGGTACAAAGCAGTGTGGAATGTTATCTCCACTCCCAAGTAATGACCAAACACCGAGGCATTCTTTGTGGTGAGATTTCACCTGGGCTTGTTGTTAGCCTCTCTTCTAGGCTCTGCCCTATAGTTATCTGACAACAGCCAGGTGTGCCTGACCCCCTTTAAAAGGGGCTGCTTGCTCCCTCCTCACTCTCTTGCTCTCGCTCTCTTCTCTTCTCCTCTTGCTCCTGCTCCTTACCCTCTCTCCCCACATTTCTGTCCCCCCTCTCTCCATGTGCTCATGGCTGGCCTATACTCCTCTACTCTTTCTCTCTCTCTCTCTCTCTCTCTCTCTCTGAACTCCCCTCCCCATGCTCTGAATACACTCTATTCTATACTATACCATCCTGTGACTGGTAACTCAGGGGGAAGGGAGGGGGAAGGGATGCCTCAGGATGGGCCCACAGAGGCACTCCCTTTCCCTACACCATACATTGCCTCCACTAAACATAACCCTGGCTCCTTCTCTATCTTTTTATAAGACACAACACTTGTGCCATGCTTCCATCATATACTGTCATTTCAATAACACAGAACAAACACTGAAGGAAATATGATCCCATTGATGACATCCTTATGGTTTTCTGTAACTCTCTTTAGCTCAGGAGGATAAGAGATGGCTGTTGCATGTTTAATTCCTTTTTTGAATTTTACCTGAAGAATTTATTTTAAAATATAATTAATTTATCCTATACGAAGCTTAAAATAATTAAGAATTCTTCAATTGTAACTGCTGTATAATTGAATTTTTTGTTCCAGCATTATATTCCCTTCAGTAGGAAAATAGTTTCTTATATTGTTTGAACTTTCTGTGTTCTTTATCCTGAAGTGAAAATACATTCACTTTCATCCATAGCTATAGGCACCCTCCAGGTACTATAAACAAACATTGCTTATGACCATAAACTTTATAATTAAGCAGATGTACAAAATGTCTTAGAAATTATCACAATATAATGATTTGCTATTTTCTATCTGGGAAGCAGTTTTATCTATTAATGTGTTAACTAGAATTTAACAAGTATTTAAAGGCAAAAAATCAAATGAATTGGCCTCAGAGTCTTGCAAATGTTGCAAGTCTGACTGAGAGCACACAGGCAATCTAGAACAAGAGAAAAGGAAATGTGGCTACCATAAACAAAAAAGGGAAGAGGAGTGACATGCACTGAAGACACAGACCAGTATGTCCTGTAAATCCTAAGAAATGTCAGAAGTCAGGGAGTCGCCTCTACATGCATCCAGACTGTAAAGCACCTGTGTTGTGGCTTGACTGTGAAATGTTTCCCACATGCTTGCATGTTTTCACATCCTCCATTGGCTGATGGCAATATCTTGGGAGTCTGGGAAACCTTTGCACATGGGGAGTAGCTGATCTACTGTGGATTGAAGACTAGAATTATAGGCACTCTGGTTCTGGTTTCCCAGTTAGGTACTGACATGTAAGCAGGCCACCACATACTCCCTACCATGCAATGGTGCACAGTCATGTGTTGTCTGCCATGATGGACTGTACTCCCTCAAACAATGAGCCAAAATAATCTTTCCTCCTATAAGTGGCTTACTGTCAAGTATTTGGTCACACCATGGAAAGAGATCATTAACACACCTTGTATCCTGACATTCATTCCACCCACCAATTTCCCCATCAGGTCTATTTAGAGGAAAATCAGCTAGAAAAAATGATAATATAGATAGAGGCTATAAAACAAACCAGCAAGGCCTTGCTTTGTAGGTGGTTATTTTATAACTAAAACTTGGAGAATATTGGACTTCAGGCAAAGAGAACAAGAAGTATACATGGAAATTTAGCCAAGATTTAAATCTATACCAAATAGGTTTTAGAAATCACTTAATGATTAAAATGATTAAAGCTGAAGTCTAGGCTGGCATAAAAACACTGGTCCCTCAGATATCAGCTGTCTTAGTGTCTGTAGATTTAACATGAGTAAAGATGCCAGGATCAACCCAGACCCAAAATATTTAAATGCAAAGTTCACAGAGACAGGTTTCCTCTAAATGAAATTCAAAACACCGATCTTAGCACAGAAAGCTACTAGCAAAAAAGGCTTGTCCTCAGAGGTGGAAAATGTCGGGAGGTTTAAATGTTAGTGAAGCGCCTCCTGGTTTGACAGATCAGGCTAATCTTAAAAGGCCAAGTTTTCATTTGAATATTAAGCAGGGGGTTATGGCCCAACCTCAGAAATACAGAACTACACATTTCTTGATTGCTAAAAAAGACTAGAGGAGAAAAGATGATATACTATACTGTTTTGTGTGATTTTGTTCTAGTAAAAAGTCCAACACAATTAAAAATGAATACGTTTTCGTCTCAAGACTCTTCATAAAATAACACAGTCATTTCCCTGTAGGAAAATGACTAGAAGCCATACACTCTACAGGACACTTAATAGCTGATGTGTACACCCAAGGACGCACGCAAAACGTTGCCATTGCAGTAAAGGAATGTTAACAGTTTACACTTCTTTCCCTAACTAACTTCTCTGTCAGATTCAAGTGGCACATCATTCAGACTCCCATACAAAACAGCAAAATGTCATTTACTCTAACCCAGGCCTCAGCCTCCAGGTCTCTTTCTAGATGCTATCCTCAGGGCAGGGCTTCCTTTATGGCAAAGGAATTTTACTGGACTACATTCTGCACAATTTTTATAATTGTGTATTAAAGTAAATACCACCTTGCCCTTCCTGGAATTTCAACAGAAACAACCACTGAGTGACATGCTCTGGATACCACCTAACACTGACTTAGCACTGATACATGTCATGAAAGCAGTTTTCTTTGGCTGGCTTAGAGGAAAGGTCTGAAAGGTTGTGTGTCCAAGACTAGAGGTGAAGGGATGGATCAGGGAAGAAACATTAAGGGAAGAATCATTTTTCACATCCATAACAAGAAACTAAGTAAGTGAATCCACGCAGATGAACCCCACTCCTGGAAGGACAATAATGTTCTGTTACTTATGTCAATCAATAAATGGGATACATATTTCCTATAGCATTAAATACCTCCCTACCATTCCCACGGTCAAAAACGCCATAGCATAAGATCTTTTTTACAATTTACACTCAACTGGTGTGTTCTTCTTTGCTGAGTAAAGTAGAGGGGAAATAAGGTCAGAAAACAGAAATGTGGGCACAGAGCTGTGTCAGGGAAAGGCTCAGAAATGTGACGGACACAGGAAAAAATGAGTTGCTGCTACATTCAAAAAACAAATCTATACCTTTGCTTCAGCTACCAAGTACATGTGTTAAGCCCTTTGATCATTTCGTTGGGATAAAATTTCTTTGCTCCAAGCAGTGGGACAATATTCCACATATCCTTTCTCTCTAAAATATAGCACAGCTAAAATTCTGTTCCAAAAGTTGAATCATAATCCTAGATTCTATGAAAATGGCCCATGTCTTCTTTGCTCTGCTCTAAATGAAGTCAAATGGAGCTCCAGGCTCAAGGGGAGCAAAAGTGATGTTTTCTCTCTGGAAGGGAGACCTTTAATGGCTGATGACATTGATGATGTCATCTTTCAGGAAAGTGAAAAATAAAAGATACAAAGCCACCTATCGAGAACTAAAACTAAAACCGCTCGTGTAGCCCCTGTCCCCCTCAGAAAGGGTAATTAATGCTGTGGAGAACTTACTGAACTAATATTGTGCTTGTTTTTCCTCACTCGTTCAATCTCTGGAGTACTCTCTATGGCTGTGCCAGCTCCTACTTCTTCCTTATAAGATACTTTCATGGTGTAGAAATGAAAACAAGTACTGGAAGGTTATTAAGATTCAAGTCCTAGATATGCCTGTTACAAAAGCAAGACTATTTCTCAAGTTTTATAGTAAGTGTGAATATGGGTCTCATCTATGACTAGCAATATTACACAAATCAATGATATAGTCCATTATAATAATAAATGCTGCCTTTGGTTTCAGATCTTATAACCTCTTAGCCCAGTTCATACTTGTGCTAAGGCCTGGTGAATACCTTAGCTGGGGGCAGATTATTTGCCCTAAGAATATAAATTGGCAATCCCCAGTTTCCTGCCTCAAATACAGATACATATGGCATGTGCGTAATTGAGAAAAAAGTTAAAGCACATATTAAAGAAATTCACTCCGCAGTTAGCATTTAACCCCAAACGAGTGAGGTTTCACACCACTGCTAATCTTCCAAATGCAAACGTTCTTCACTGTCTCCTAGGAAACTACCAACTCCATCTCCAGTATCTACCTTGACTCGCTTATTTTTCTCACCTCTTCCTTTCTCTCCACCCCTGGCATCTACTTCCAAACAGAAAGAAAAGCAAAAACAAAAGTTTGCCACAGATAAACAGCAGTCCTAGAAAGTCACATGAGGACAGGATGATCCCACTCCAGACACTGTCTTATCCAGTGAGCGTCACGGGAGCATGGGGGGCGGGAGGGTAAAACTTGAACTGAAAGAGATGAAACTTGGGAACATCAGGGATCACAGGAGTCAGGAACAGCCCCTTCTCTGACCCTTCCACTGAGAATTGCCCATCTCTTGGCACAGTCTGGACCTTCTTAGGGCAATCCCTGACTTACCAGACAGTCTGTCTGTTCTGAGAGTGACTCAGCCAATTAATTATGAAGGGGAGAGCATTTCAGAAGTCCTCAAACTTAATGGCATTTGCTTTATGATTCCTTTTGACTAGACATGTACTTAAGTGCTAAATGACTGAGACAATTCTATATTATAATATTGGACTGTATGATCCATTTATTAATTTCATAACACAATTCAAGTTTATTCAATTATCAATTAGCAGAGCCCTACTTTAAAAAAAAAAAGTACACAGGCAACTCCTGCTCTTCAAAATAAAAACAGAAAAATTTATAAGTTGGTTTTGAACTAGTAAGTCTCCAGGTAAGTCATCCATGCAAACCCCTCATGCATCTACTCTCGTCTTCGCAATAAAATCAGTGTGAAAGACTTTTCCTGAGGTAAAATCCAGTCAACACTTGTCACTGATACCTAATACAAAATTTGGATTTAAAATTCCAAAACAATTCTAACAATTAGAAGTTATGAGAATAATTATTTTTATTTTGAAGAAATAAATCCATCTGATTGAAAATGCAAGTAATAGAGGGGAAAAAAAATCAGAAAATGGGGGAAAGACACTCTTACCAAATCTAACATTTTAGAATTGGGGGTAGGAAGATGTTGGGATACAGTTCCCAGAACATTTGCGTAGCATGAACAAGGCCCTGGATAGAATTCCTAGAGCCACAAAAATAATAAGCAAGCAAAGATACCATAATTTCAACTATGAAAATAAAATACAGCTTTGGGGTTCCCCAATCAAAATATCTGAAATGTAGACTTTCTGACAGCTAGCAACTGACCTGTCTCCTGTGGCGTGTTTCAGTCATAACACAAGTACACTAAAAAAAATACATGGTGTTATCTTAGGCTTATGCATATGAAGCATAAATGACTTTTATGTATAGACCTACATCTCCTCCCCACTATCACTTATTATATCCATGCCAATATTCCAAAATCCAAACAAAGTCTGAAGTCTGTCTAGCCCCAAGCTCTTCAGAGAGCACCTACTCACTTTGCTTTTGCTAATGTTTTGCTGTGCCGTCTTGATTCTCTGAATCTCGAGAGTGACTGCCACAGTGGAATAGTTGGAACGCATCTTCTCAGCTTCACTTTTATACTTTTTCTAAAATTATAAAATGATTACAAGTTGAAAGCTCTGTGTGGTGGGAAGAGAAAGAGATATGGCACCACCTTCAACTCTACCACACCACATGGCTGCGACTCATAATTTAAGATTCAAAGTAGCTGTTGACACAGCTATTAAAGTCAAGGGTGCTGGTAAACAGTCTGTCACAGCAGCCGTTGAGACACCTCAGAGAGATTGGCTTCTGTGTTTCCCCTAAACTTGGGATCTACTCTTCTATGTGTGAACAAACTCAGACTCTGCCCCAGTATCTCCAGCACTCTCGCAGTGACTCAACTCTCTCTATCTACCTTGTTACAAACTTCAAGACCGGTGCTTTCTTTCCTACTTTTGGTAAAGATCAGTGACTAAGGATAACGTGATACCATATTTGTAGGTAAGATTATTACACATCTCAAGTTCCTCTCCAGTAAAGGAGCTACAATGGGCTCCTTTAACAAAGCCTGGGTTTATGTTATGACATAATTGACATCAGTTTAAATACCCAATACACACTTATTCAATCAAACCCACAAATAGCTATCATTATCAGATGGAGAAAATGAGGCACTTGCTAGTTAATATGGGTAATGTTAACGCACACCACCACTTATTCGGTGAGGTAAGCACTGGACTTGGTGACATGCAGCTGCCATTGTGTCCTTCCTCACTGGTTCACATCTGCATTTGCATGTTTTACGCACTTCCCTAAGATTTGCACTCAACTTATGAAGTCACAGCTGGTGTCTTCAAGTTCATTGTCTTCATGCTGCATGGGGGATAGGGGACAGAAAACTGACCTTTAAGACTATTCTAACTCCTGTACATTCCTAGGTCACTGAGGAGCGATGGATCCCTACACTTTCACTTGGGTTTAATCAGAATTTGAACAATTGTGCCCAATATGGGTTGAAATTACTTCCATCATAAATTCCGTTTAATTCCCTGCTTCTAGAACAATTTCATGTTTCTCATTCTCCTCTGTTACTTTTTCCACTGGGATGTACTTCTCAGATAACTTTATAGCAAAGATAATGATTAAATAATGTGTATTTCCCTTTAAATCAGATTTGCAAGCATCTTATTTCTCTATAAATATTTTCTTATCTTTTTCATATTTATTTTTTCAAAAGAAGTGGTATATGTCTTTCCTTCACCACTATTGCCCACTGGGTTCCTCGTCCCCCTTCTCATCTGATCCTTCTTTCCTGTATACACAGTCTCCCTTTCATTCCTCTGTGTGTGTGTGTGTGTGTGTGTGTGTGTGTGTGTGTGTGTGTGTGTATGTGTATACTTAAATCCAGATTCTTCATATGTGAGAAAACATGAAATATTTATCCTTTTCAGAATACTATTCTTTCACACCCAGCTTTTTAAATTTTTGGAGGATATGTGACAGGTGTATTTGGCAAATAAGTTTTAATAAGAAAACGTAGCTCTTCTAATAAGTTTTAGTTAACGTTAATTATCAAGTGATAATATAATCTTCACTACTTTATTTTGCTGAGAGGTATTTAAAAATATTATTCGTTGTGAAATGGACATAAAATATTTCTGGATTTATGCTTCTGTTCTTGGTCTCAAAAGGGGGGGAACCATGTGGGACTTTGGCACTTCATAACAGCTCCTAAATTAGATCTATAGCCATTGCCCTAATTAGTAATGCAAGTCATGTTTGGTTGTTAAGGTCTTAATAAAAATGCTCTAACTTAGAAGGCAATGTCTTCCAAAAGATGTCAAAGACTCTGGAAGCAGGCGGTGACAGGATTAGCGCACATTACTGCAAGCATCTTCATGCGCTACCAACCTGGCTATAGATTTCAGATGCCCTCTTGGCTCGAAGCATATCTGGGATATCCACATTCACTTGCATTCCTCTCCCTTTAATTTGCTTCTCCAAGTCTTTCTTATATTGCTTCTAAAAGAACAGAAAATAATCTCAGCTCTTTGCTGAACCTTCCGGGGTCATATTGTTATTTCTGTGTTTTAAGAGCAAGGTGACATTCACACCCTTCCAGAACCTTCCTCGAGACTTTGTGTTCACACCATCCTTACCTGGCTGGCCATTTTGGATGCCCTCTTAGCTCTCTGAACTTCCAGAACCTCTGTGCTGACCTGCATTCCTTTTCCTTTAATTTCTGTCTCCAGATCTCTTTTATATTCTTTCTGTAGAAAATAAAACACACGGTGCTCTGCAATCATTTCAAAATGGTGCTAAAGTATGAGGTCATTTTGACATCAGGACTATGCGTTATGAAATTAGATTAGACCTTATTCTTTTATTTCTGTATAACAAGACAGAAATATGACATGCAGTAATATATTTATACATAACCAGGAAGCTTTGTCTACTAAGCCGCATTTTAACAAAAGCACAGAAGTAGATTGGGGAAATTCTTGTATTCCAAAGATAAACTTTAAGATGTACTGGTGACTGTATAATTTGGTTGGTGACTACCAATAAAGTGACTATAAAATTGTTGTTGCTCTCAATTATT
>CM052714.1:58814337-58853903 GCA_028551405.1 Uromys caudimaculatus
TTTTGTTCTCTGTCTTACTTCATTGAGTCAGAGACATCCGGATGTGGAGTTAGGCTTTGAGCCAGGAAACCCCAGGAACTCTTCTGTCTCTGTCACCCCAACACACAGCATTACATTACAGGTACACACAGCTACTCCCAGGTTTTGGCCTGGTTCTAGGGATGAGCTTCAATCTTCAATACTTGCAGAGCAAGCATTGTTATTAGCTGAACTCTGTCCCCAACTTGGTGTCTTATTCCTTAAAAAAAAAGCTGAAGTTGTATGTAAGCCATCAAAATGGTTGCCTCTTAGCAATATTTTAACTGAGTCCCTCAAAAAGTTTTGATCATGACTCACTTCGTTCAGAAGTGCATTTTCATTAATTCCTGGGCTTCATAATTGCTTGTGAAATTATTTGAGTTGTGTAATGATAATGATAACTAGATCAACGTAAAAGGAAATTTCTTACACTTAGAACTTTGTGATGACAGGAAATAAATTTTGAAATACCTATTTGTGACATAATTTTATTATAGGCAATTATGCTGCCTGTGTGGTATCATACTATATTTGAATAAAGTTTTGTGGGAAGAATCGAAGGGAAAACTAAGAATTTAAGGCAGGCATAATATATTTGAAAAACCCAACACTGGGGAGGCAGAAGTAGGTCAGTTGCAAGTCAAGTTACAGAGTAACTCCTAGGTCAGCCCTATCTTGAGAAGGAAGGAAGGATGGAAGGAAGGAAGGAAGGAAGGAAGGAAGGAAGGAAGGAAAGAAGGAAGGAAGGATGGACAGACAGGAGGGAGGGAGAAGGGAAAGGAGGGAGTGACAGAGGGAAGAAGGGAGGGAGAGAGGGAAAGAGAATTTAAACATAAATCTCATGTTTCCAAACACTGGGCAAGGAGTGTTGAAGTGTCAACTCATTACATTCTTGTCTCCACTGGGAAACATCTCAGTGAGGTTCTAGGTCAGGCTGGCCTGTAGACATGCCTCTAGGGAATTGGTCATTGATGTCCATTGATGTGGGAAGACACAGCCCAGAAGGAGGTACCATCATTCCTTACATTGTTGTCTAGACTGTGGCGAAGGGAGAAAGTGAGTCGGGCACAAGAACACGTACATTAATTCATTGCTGTGTGTTCCTCACTGTGGATCAATCTGTGTAACCAGATGCTTCAAGATTCCACCATCTAGACTTCCCTACAGTGACAGACTACAACCTGGGAACCCAATAAACCCTTGATTGCTCCTGTTGAGGTATTTTATCACAGCAACAGCAAAGAAAACTGATACAGGGAGTAATTTACTTTTAAAATGTTTATGGAATTTATCTTCCACAGAATACATTTAAAGGGGTCATGTAATAGTTTATCTTAATAGATGCTAGAAATGGCATCTTTAGCAACTATTTGAACTTGAAATGATAATTTAAAAATTTTAAAAATTGAATTTACAATGTGCTAGGAAGAAAAGAAATTAATTTCTTTTACAGAACACATAGGGTTTCATAGTTAGAAGAAACATTAATTTAAAATGCATTAGTAAGGATGCTTTCCCTTTCCAATAACACTATAATTAAATGGAGAAATTATAATAAACCTTACGCCCAGAAAATTAATTTTGTAGCTCAAAAGTGTCAAATCAGCACACTGTAAAAGTTTAAATCATCATGAGATTTGATCACCATTTAATTAGTTCCTAGATCTAAACTTTTTAATTATATGAAGAACTTATTTTCTTTTTCTTTTTTTTTTTTTTTTTTTTTTTGGTTTTTCGAGACAGGGTTTCTCTGTGTAGTCCTGGCTGTCCTGGAACTCACTCTGTAGACCAGGCTGGCTTCGAACTCAGAAATCCACCTGCCTCTGCCTCCCAAGTGTTGGGATTAAAGGCGTGCACCACCACAGCCCGGCAAAGAACTTATTTTCATGAAACTTTTATATGTCGAAACATGGTTACAGCTGACCCAAAAGATTTAAAAAACAAATAAGGATCCGGGATAATATTTTTTTTCTGAAACAATGTTAATGTTCTTGGGCTCCATTCTTCAAAGAGCATGGCACCGAGCAGTGGGCAGCCGGATGGTCATGTGTGTCTAGGACGTGAGCAGAGCTCAGAGAGCACACCTGGCTCTGGAGGGTGGCATTGCCTTTATGATGCAGGTGTTCAGGGGCCTCCACATCAAAGTGATACAATCCTTTGTTTTCTTCAAAACTCTTTTTATATTCCCACTTTAAAAAAAAAAAAAAAACATGAAAATAAATTAGCAATAAAATTAAGACCTAGAAATGTAACTGGGGTGTGGTGCTCTCATCCCAACATGTGGGAGGCTGAGACAGGAGGATGACTGTGAGTTCCAGGTAACCCGGGGCCACAGATTGAGATGGTCTCCCAGCAACTCTTAGTAAAGCCGACAACATACAAGCCAGTGGAAAGGAGGCACGGTGCTGCTACAGAGCCAGTGTCCGTAAGAACTGACGTGGAGGAGGCTCTGCGGCGAAGGAAAATGGACAAAGCCAGACGGTCTCGCTGTAGGCGGCCATGGAAGAGCACAGGAAACATTCAGTGATTAATTGTAAATGTGACATGGGGCACAATCACAGATGAAAAATCATTAGGTGGGATTCCCACGGGCCGTGAGTGGGCAAGGTGTAGTGACACATAGACACTGCTTCTTACCACAGGGCAGAACAGTGTCCAGAAGAAGAGAAACAAAAAGAGGAGAGTGAACGAACTCGACTCCAAGAAGGTGGCCGTAGACAGTAGCTGGGCCATGGACAATAATGGAAGTGGTGAAGACAAAGAGAAGCTGAAAAACAATAGAGCTAGTTTCTAAATTCCAAGGAAAGGAAGGGAGGCACCGAGAAAAGGACCCGAAGCAAATGGGTGCAATTCACTAAATTTGTTTTTTAAGATTTATTGTATGCCAGTGCTCTAGCTGCATGTACACCTGCAGGCCAGAAGAGGGCATCGGATCCCATTATAGATGGTTGTGAGCTGCCATGTGGTTGCTGGGAATTGAGCTCAGGACCTCTGGAAGAGCAGCCAGTGATCTTAGCCACTGAGCCATCTCTCCAGCCCCAACTTACTGGATTTTTAAGTTGAAGCTGTTAGTGTAGTCCTTCTGGTATTATGACATACGTGAGAAGGTAAATTTGGAAGAGACTAGAGAATAGATGGCATTTTACTTTAGAGCAGCAGCAGCAGCAGAACAAGACTTCTGGCACTAGAGACCAGACACTTAGGAATTACTGCCACTTGGAAAATACTTCTACAAGCAAACAGTAGCCCTCCGAGATCCAAGGCTGCAGGGACCTACAAAGGTAAAAAATCAATTGCCCATGGGTTCCAGGAAACATGGTTTTGTGCAGAGCGAAGGGGAATACATGCGACTTTTGAAGGGCAACCCAAAAGAAGTGGCAATAAAGACTCGTGTGACCCTAGGAGATGCTCTGCAGACAGAAGCGTGAAGAGGCACACTGAGTATCAGGAACAGGAAGACAGAAGATGGTGGTGACCTGTCACGGAACTGTTGCTGCACAGGGACAAAGTTCTGGAGGGAGCCTGATGTCAAGTGCTCCCTGTCTCCTGGGGAGCAAGGCTACATGTCATTGAATTCTAACCAGAAAGAAATGAGTTTGGAAAGCACTACAGGAAAGTCTTAATAAAGTTCATACATGACATCTTGGGTTCCTCTATGAATTTTAAGTCAAAACTAAATGAAATCTAATTTAAATAAAAACAAAGCTTAAACCTGAAATAAGATATCAAAAATGTTTATACTTTGTTTAGATTTTTTTATAGTATCTACTTATTAAACAACTATAATTTGAATGCATTAAGGTAGAACATATTCTACTATGGAGTCAAAGTCCATAGCTAATGAAGTCTAGAGAATTATACTCAGAATAATGGATGTATACTAAAAATGAGCTAAAACCAAATCCTTTGAACACCAAAATGCAAATGAAATTTCTAATGCAGGAGCTTGTTTTCTGTATTGAATAGTCTCTGTTGCCTCCTAGTGGAGGTTATGTAGAATAACATAGTATAAATTTTTTAAATTTATATAAAGTTATAAGGAAATTGAAAGCTCCATTTTCACAGCAAAGTGTTTCTTCAAACATTGAATTCATGACTCTGGACAGGCTTTTAATAAAATCACCATTTATAGCAAACTAGCACTGAACTTTGGCAAAATACCTAACAAGAAATTTCTTCTTCAATGGTTTAATAAAATCCAGTCACCTTTATACATCAAGAAAATTTCTATTAATTTTTATACAAATATTTAAAAGGCCATTCTAACTTATAAAAATTAAAGACATATATAATATCATAGAATTTTAATACATAAATGATTCAGAGAAAGTCAAACTCTCTGGCCCATTGAGTGACATTATCATTCCTGTGATACTGACTGAGGCAGACAGGAGATCAAAGCTCTGTGAATCATGAATAAAATGGGCAACGTGACTTCCTCGGGCTTTCTGTTAGAGAGATGACAAAGACTGTGTACATTAAAATTTGATTCATTTTCTCTATCACAAAACAAACATCAACATTTTGAAAAGAAATGTTGCTGAGAGGTAAACATTCTTGCTTATTTACACATGAATCCCCACGCTCCTAGGAGAGTTAGCCTGGGTGTGGGCAGGGGACAGTCCCAGGCAAGCACTGCCACAGGACCAAAGCCAGACACTGGAGAATGAAAAAGCAGAGGGTACAGAGGATGGAGGGATGAGAGAGAGAGAGAGAGAGAGAGTGTGTGTGTGTGTATGTGTGTGTGTGTGTGTCACAGAGAGCAGAGGATGGAGAGATGAGAGAGAGAGAGAGAGAGAGTCACAGAGAGCAGAGGATGGAGAGATGTGTGTGTGTATGTGTGTGTGTCTGTGTGTGTCACAGAGAGCAGAGGATGGAGAGATGTGTGTGTGTGTGTGTGTGTGTGTGTGTGTGTGTGTGTGTGTGTGTCACAGAGAGCAGAGGATGGAGAGATGTGTGTGTGTGTGTGTGTGTGTGTGTGTGTGTGTGTGTGTGTCACAGAGAGCAGAGGATGGATAGATGAGTGTGTGTGTGTGTGTGTGTGTGTGTGTGTGTGTGTGTGTGTCACAGAGAGCAGAGGATGGAGAGATGAGTGTGTGTCACAGAGAAAAGCATGAAACCGGAACAGGAATGCAAGGGTGGTTGGGATATATTCGCCAGTGGAGGGCGAGCTTGGAGAAGGCAGGACAACAAAGTAATCCAAGGGTCCTGATGCCAAAGGCTAATTCTGAGCCTTCAACATGACTTGAACACCAGAAACAACAATATACTGCTTTTGACCCAAATGCCAACACTTTTTAAATAAATCAAAAACTAATCTGTGCAAGTGTGAACCTCTTATGTGCAGTGTGCACCTTGGGAAGGCTGGTGGTGGCGACGTGCAAGAGAGAGTGGACATACAAATAACAAATGGTGCTTTGCCAATGCTAAGAACTGAAGCTCCCTTAAGACGAAGATTTAGGAATGTCTTGAAGTAGCTTTATACTGAGCACAGTGGGCTCAGCTACTTTTTTCTCATACGTTACAGAATGAGTATTTCTTCATCTGACCCAGATCTATTCTGGAAGTTAAGATGCTTTTAAGTGACTGGATGGTTATTATTAGAATAGGCATGGAAATAACTTGAGGTCAAACCAGAGTCAATCATTAACATGTGGCATCGGATATGTAAAGTAGAGCCAGCAGTGACCAGGAGTTATCAGTTGTAAAAGCCAGTGAAGTCAGCATCCAGATGCACCATGCATGGACACAGTATCCCAACAGGCTATGGTTCTGAGGGACTGACCATATAAATAATAAACACAAATATTACCAACAGGACATAAAGCCCTCCTTGCTGACTTGACAGGTAATGTAGACTCCATTTTCAAGACTAAATTCATAGTGGTCATGAAATATAAGCACCTTCAAGATTTCTTGTCAGAGAAAATGGTTTAAACTGTGACTATATTTTTATATGTGTTTATATAGATGACATATAAACAAGAATGTTTGCTGCTGAAGACATAACACATAAGATATGCTGGCATGGATTCCATAAAAGATCCCTGACTGCAAGACATGAACATCAAGTGTGCTCATTCTGATACAAATAAAGAGATGGGGAGAAAGAAGAGAGAACGAATGCTTGCTTATAGCACTACTGACGAGTGTGCTTGTGCTCATGAGATGCGAGGAGATGCTAGAACCCACATTAGGCATCCGTTTCTTCAGAGGAATAGAGCTCTATCCATGATCCAGCAAATAACCTTCAACCCATGTACTTGCGAGCAACCCTCATGAAACTCAGAGTGTCAAACACAAAGGCATGAAAGTAGGAGCGATACCTCTTGGCAAGAAGGGGATGGGGCAGAAGAAGAATGGGAGATAAGACAGGGTAATATGCAGTGAATGGACTTAAATATACTCCATACATTATGAAACTGGTGAGGTAAGTTAAGAAAAGGGACTCTTATAAAGAGTCAACGGTGGCTGTGGGGTTGCACAAGCAAGCAGCTACTGTTCGGTGGATTAGTTGTTGGGGAGCATGGCACACAGACACATCTAAGGAAGCAGGTAAGGCCAGGAGCAAATGGAAACACTGCACCCCAGGGCTCCACGCGTCTACTCTACAATGGTCACCACACAGCCCACTTACTCCACTGAGCATTTTGCTGGCTTTCATGGCATGCTCTAAAAACAACAAATTTGGGAGATCTGAAACGGGCTCGTGCATGGTTTGAACATCTTTCTTGTACTTCACCTACAAAAATAACATGGAATAAAATACCATATAGTAGAAGAAAACAGGAAGACACTAAGCATTGTTTCCCCTCCCTCCCTCCCTTCCTTCCTTCTTTCGCTCAATCTTTTTTTTTTTATTTTTATCGCTTTTATTTTTTAACAGTCCAGCCGTTGCCCACCTGCTGATCCCCCTCCCACAGTCCCTTATCCCATTCCTACTCCCCCTGTCTCCAAGAGGATGTCCCCCCAGGCCTTCCCACTCCCTGGGGCCGTAATCTCTTGAGGGTTGGGCCCTTCTTCTCTCACTGAGGCCAGACCAGGCAGTTGTCTGCTATTATGTGTCGGGAACCTCGGACCAGTTTGTGTTGCTGCTTAATTGGTGGGTCAGTGTCTGAGTGATCTCAGGAGTCTGGGTTAGTTGAGACTATTGGTTCTTCTATGGAGTCTCCCTCCTCCTCAGCTTCTTCCAGCCTTTCCCTAATTCTACCACAGGGGTCCCTGACTTCAGTCCAATGGTTGGGTATAAGTATCGGCATCTGTCTCAGTCAGCTGCTGATTGGGCCTCTCAGAGGACCACCATGCTAGGCGCCTGTCTGTAAGTGCACTGTAGCATCAGTAATAGTGTCAGGCCTTGGAGCCTCCTCTTGAGCTGGATCCCAAGTTGGGCCTGTCACTGGACTGCCTTTCCCTTAGTCTCTTCTCCATTTTTGTTCCTGCAGTTCTTTTAGATAGGAACGATTCTGGGTCAGAATTTATGACTATGGGATGGCAGCCCCGTCCCTCCACTTGATGCCCTGTCTTTCTACTGGAGGTGGGCTCTACAAGTTCTCAATCCCCACTGTCGGGCATTTCATCTAAGGTCCCTCCCTTTGAGTCCTGAGAGTCTCACATCTCCCTGTTCTCCGGTACTTTCTAGAGGGTCCCCTCTGAGGTTGCATATTTCCAATTATTCCGCTGGCCCTCAGAGCTTCTCTCCTGTCTCCCCAACCACCCATATTTGATCATGCTCCCCTTTCCTCTCCCCTTCTTGTTTCCCACCCTCTCTCCCTCTGTCTCCTGTGATTATTTTCTTGTTTCCCACCCTCTCTCCCTCTGTCTCCTGTGATTATTTTCTTCTCCCTCCCAAGTGGGATTGAAGCATCCTCACTTGGGCCCTTCAGCTTCTTAGCCTTCTTGAGTTCTGTGGGTTGTATTCTGGGTATTCTGTACTTTTGGCTAATATCCACTTATAAGTGAGTTCAGACCCTGCATGTCCTTTTGGGTCTGAATTACCTCACTCAGGATGATATTTTCTAGTTCCATCCACTTGCTTGCAAAACTCATGATGTCTTTGTTCTTAATAGCTGAAAAGTATTCCATTGTGTAAAGGAACCACATTTTCTGTATCCATTCTTCCGTTGTGGGACATCTGGGTTGTTTCCAGCTTCTGACTATTACAAATAAGGCCGCTATGAACATAACGGAGTGCATTTCCCTGTGGCATGGTGGGGCATCTTTTGGGTATATGCCCAAGAGTGGTATTACTGGGTCTTCAGATAGATCTATTTCCAATTTTCTGAGGAACCTCCAGGTTGATTTCCAGAGTGGTTGTACCAGTTTGCAACCCCACCAGCAATGGAGGAGTGTTCCTCTTTCTCCATATCCTTGCCAACCTGTGCTGTCACCTGAGGTTCTGATCTTAGCTATTCTGATTGGTGTGAGGTGGAATCTCAGGGTCATTTTGATTTGCATTTCCCTGGTGACTAAGGACTTTGAACATTTCTTTAAGTGCTTCTCAGCCATTCAGGATTTCTCTGTTGTGAATTCTCTGTTTAGCTATATACCCCGTTTTTAGATTGGGCTGTTTGGTTAACTTCTTGAGTTCTTTAAATATTTTGGGTATTAGCCCTCTATTGGATGTGAGATTAGTGAAGATTTTTTTCCCTAATCTATAGGTTGCCAATATGTCCTATTGACAGTGTCCTTTGCCTTACAGAAGTTTGTAGTTTCATGAGGTCCCATTTATCAATTCTGATCTTAGAGCCTGAGCCATTGGCTTTCTACTTAGGAAATGCCCTCCCCCCCCCCCCATCCAGTGCCAATGAATTCAAGGCTCTTTCCCACTTTCTCTTCTGTTAGATTTAGTGTATCTGGCTGTATGTTGAGGTACTTGATCCACCTGGACTTGAGTTTTGTGCAAGGTGACAAATATGGATCTATTTTCATTTTTCTACATATAGACTGCCAGTTAGACCAGCACCATTTATAAAAGATGCTTTTTTTCCATTGTATATTTTTGCCTTCTTTGTTAAAGATCAAGTGTTCATAAGTATGTGGGTTTGTTTCTGGGTCTTCAATTCTATTCCATTGATCAACCGGGCTATCTCTGTACCAGTACCATGCTTTTTTTATCAATACTGCTCTGTAGTGCAGCTTGAGGTCTGGGATGCTGATTCCCCCAGAAGTTCTTTTATTTTTAAGAATTGTTTTCACTATCCTGGGGTTTTTTTGTTTGTTTGTTTTTCCTTATGGATATGAGAATTGCTCTTTCCATGTCTGTGAAGAATTGTTTTGGAATTCTGATGGGGATTGTACTGAATCTGTAGATTGCTTTTGGTAGGATGGCCATTTTCACTATGTTAACCTACCAATCCATGAGCATGGGAGATCTCTCCACCTTCTGAGGTCTTCTTCCATTTCTTTTTTGAGAGATTTGAAGTTCTTGTCATACAGATCTTTCATTTGTTTGATTAGAGTTACACCAAGGTATTGTATATTGTTTGTAACTATTGTAAAGGGTGTTATTTCCCTAATTTCTTTCTCAGTCTGTTTGTCATTTGTTTAAAGGAAGGCTACTGTTTTGTTTGAGTTAATTTTATATCCAGCCACTTTGCTGAAGTCATTTATCAGCTCTAGACGTTCTCTGGTAGAATTTTTGAGATCTCTTATGTATACTATCATATCATCTGCAAATAGAATACCTTGACTTCTTCCTTTCCTACTTGAATTCTCTTGATCTCCTTTTGTTGTCTTATTGCTCTAGCTAGAACTTCAAGTACTATTTTGAATGTATATGTGGAGAGTGGGCAGCCTTATCTTGTTCCTGATTTTAGTGGGATAGCTTCAAGTATCTCTCCATTTAATTTGATATTGGCTCTTGGTCTGAAGCATATTGCTTTTATTATGTTTAGGTATGAGCCTTGAACTCCTGATCTGTCCAATACATTTAACATGAAGAGGTGTTGTATTTTGCCAAATGCTTTTTCAGCATCTAATGAGATGACCATGTGATTTTTTTCTTTGGGTTTGTTTATATAGTGGGTTAGGTTAATGGATTCGCTCATTCTTTTTTCTCCTCCAGCACAAGGTCCTGATTAGTGTGAAGTGACAAGATTCACAAGCAGCCACTAGATGGCGCTGATTCACTACCGAATGAGTCAACTGGTTCTTTATGGACTTGAAAACATTTAAATTTCTTTTACTGTTTATATATTCCAAACCGGTGGTGTTAACACACTTCAGTAATTGTAGTAGAAACTCTACTTTTAGAGAACAAGGAGAGGCCATGCTTCGTTCTTCATATGCTGCTGTAGAATGATTTCAGTTTTACTTTGCTGTAATTTAAGCTTTAGCAGCTTTGCATTCTACAATCATGTGGATCTTTTTTTTTTTTTTAACCAACTGCTTTGGAATTTAATACTAGTAAGAACAAAATATTAGTATCAAGCTCATTAAACACTACCTGTATGCCCAATGCTTTTTAAAAATGCTTTATATGTGTGAAGCAATCTTTACAACTACCCTAATTGTTTCAATTTATTCCCATTTGACAGCTGAGGAAACTGAGGCACAGAAAGATTGAAGACATTACAGTAAGTGGCTGGACAGGATCGCGTCCAGGCAGTCTGATCCTCACTCAGCCTTGAGCATTTAAGGCTCAATTCTAGATTCCTTGAAGATTAGCTCATCTCTACCCTCCTTGTGTCTGCATACATTCGAAAATTATCAGTCAGGAAAAGAAAGATTCTGATATCCCCAGAGGTTCTGAAAGACAAACGTGCCCACTTTATCGTCCAGACACAAACCAAGACTTGTGATTGAGCATAAATACCTTCTACACATTAATGAAAGAGCAGTAAAGCCAGTGCCACCCATGGAGATGAAGAGGATGAGCTGACGCCTCAGCAGAAGAATCTTTGCATGATACTCAGTTCTTTCTAATTAGAAAGGATCTGGACATGTTTTAAATGATTCCCAAAAGAACCATCTGACATGTTTCTGTTTTTGGACAATACCTCCTCCTAGTAAACATTCTGAACTTCATTTCTTACCCAATGGATCCTTCTTAATTTTAAAAACATGCAAATAAAATCTACAAAGATAGCGCTTAGCATAATAAAAATAAAAGAAGTTTGAAACCCTTAGCAGCACAATTCATGACAATTTCTTTTTGATAAACCCCCATGTATCAGGTAGTACTTTATAATAAACCCAATTTTGTGGGCATAATTATGAGTTAACTGTCCTACCTACTAATTTGCGATAATATACATTTCTTTCCTGAAAAACTCTATAATCTATTTCTACTCTTGATCAGACACAATAATTTTATTCATACCACTGTTCCTACTTATTAACTAATTAGCAATCAGTAACCATTAATAGCAAATTATAATAATATACTTTTCTAGAAAAAAAAAAGCTTCAGGAAAATATGCTCCAATGTTTTCAACTACAAATTACTTGGAAATTACATGATCTTGATTAAATATCAGTAATTACAACACAGTTAGTTCTAGGAAAACAAGACTTCAGAGATATTGAAAGTAATTTCTGTAGATTACAACTTACATCACTTGCCAGGACGGTAGCGAGCTGGTGTTGACTAAAAGAAGCACTTCCCAGAGGGGTGTAACGGTGGCTCTTTTCCTTCATTTCTTTATCAAATTTTTCTTTATATTTAACCTATCATAAAGGAAAAGGACAAACTAAATGAAATCACATATTTTGGTGGAAAAGTAACCAATTAGTATTTTTTTTTAAGAAATCAAATAAAAGCTATCTTTCAAATAAATTGTTCCAGAATTTAAATTCCTTATATTCATCCCCTTCTATAAAGCTTAATGAGGCATTTAGAAAATTTTAATATGCTACTTGAATATTGGTCATGAATGTCATTAGGCATGAGCTCAAATTCTCCGCTCATGATAATCATGCATTTATAATATACAGAATTTTTACAGGTCGGTTTCCATTTTTGTACCCCTGTAACCCAGGATCAGTTCAAACTGTGCACACACATCTTAAGGTCTGACTCACTTAGAAAGTGTGTTCTCGGAACGAGAAACTGTATGAGTTCTCCCGGAGGAATTATTCCAAGTAAAGGTATCCATATTTAATTTGTTCAAAGATTCCTTTTTAAAACTGTATTTTCAGCAACATCCATATCTCAATTGCTCAAAGTCTAATTTTTAGAAAATATATTTGCTACAATGCTCTACATCTGCTTCCTAGCACTTTTAGGTTTTGGTTTTGGTTTTGGTTTTTGTCTTGCTTTGACTCAATTTATCCAACAGAAAAAAGTATGTTTAATATTCAGTCTAAATCTTTTCTTTCTTTAGTCATAAGAAAAAATGAAAGGACTGTCAACTTAGGGTTATTCCTTTATTGTTAAGAAAACAATATAGATGCATGTTATAGACTAGAATGTAAAGACAAATTCTCTCCTGAGTAGATAAATGAGTAACACTCCAGCGACTCGCATCTCACAACCCTTGATGAATATGGCCAAAAAAGGATGCACATATCTCAAAAGCAAAAATGAACTGTTTTGGTCTTTCATACTACCTATACAATCTTACAATATTTTACAACATTGTAAAAATTATTTTTATTTTATTACAATATTCTCATAAAGCTCATTTATCCACATGCCTTAAGGCTCTGTCTTGCTTAGGTCCTTATCAAACAGAATTTGAAAATGGTTGTTTTCATGGCCCTGCCTGGGGTGACGGTCTTCTTCAGGGGTACTTGCCGGGTGTCTTGAGGGGAAGCTAGCGAAGCTTTGGTGGGAAAACAGCATTGAAGAACTATCTTCTGTGTGTTCTACTTGAAAAAAATTTCTGATATTCATGCTGCCTGATATATTTATTTCAAATAATTGATAAGGCATTTCTAAAATGAGAAGATGATTTTCAATTATTATTTTGCATTCTGAAATCAGAGACGAGAGCAGGAGTAGGAAATGTTTAGATTTCCTTCACTACTTCCACGGGCCTCACTTAAAGATCCTTTCTATTCAGCCATGTTCACGCATTCACGTTCACGTCCACGTTCATGTTCACCTGTCTGAGCCGAGCCTCCTTCCTCCCAGTCGCTTTACGGGGACCGGTCTTGGGCAGTAGCTGTGCAACTCTGAGCAGCTGGCAGGCTGTACCATACTGCCTGGCACCAAGTTTCAATCAATTAACCCCACATGTTACATAAGAAAGAAAGTAGGTTCTTCAACTTTTGCCCCCGCCTGTCTGAGTTTCCTCTGTTACTATGATGAACTACACCAACAACCAAAGCAACGAGGGGGAGAGAGAATTTATTTTGGTTCACAGTTTCAAGTTACAGTCCACAGAGGCAGCGCTAGAAACAGCTACCCAAGATCCAAGGGACACCAGCACAGAGCAAGGATAAAGCGTGCTCTTCATTGCTTTCTCCGTTGTATACAGTCTTAGAGCCTCTGCTCATAGAATGGTCTCAAGCCACAATCATGATGGGTCTCTCCAACATCAAGTAACATAACCAAAAAGTCTCTCACAGGTGATTCTAGACGCTGTCAAGTTGAGGATTAGCCATACCCACCCACAGCACACTTTGTACTTTTTTGTATACCTAGGAGCTGCCAGCACAATTGCACCAGATGCAAAGGCAATGTGTAGGTTGGTGGGAGAACTAAAACTGTTAGCTTATCTGTTACCAAATCTGGCATTTCCTCTTCTACAAAAATACATATTTCTGAGAAACAATTATTGACCTCCTGCCCACAAGATTCCAATAATTATATTGAATGCAATAATAAGAAAAGTGCTGTAAGTTTGTTTTCCTTCTAAACTTTGGTTGTCTGAGCAATGTGGTCTCAAACGATGTGCAGGAAACCAAACATAAGAGTTTCCATCAAAAATTAACTTACACAAAATAACTGCATTATATAAAAACACATTAACCAAACCCTGACATACAACTGGATCTTGTTCATGCCTTCTCCAAGATCTGCACATACGTGAATAAAGAGAATCAACTACTGATATGGGTCAAACTTCTCACCTTCCGACTATCGCCCTCACTAACGGAACAGACATGTTCAACAATCTGCTCCGTTTTCAACCCACCGTTCACAACCCGACTGTCTGCTTCCCTATTCACACCCACATCTCCCAAGAGGTTCCTGCAAAGCCTTGAATGTCATTGCTTACCCAAGCACGGAGCAAAGCATAGACCTGCCAGTTATAGGAGAATCGGAGAAAGGGAGAGAGGTGTTCATGCTGAGATAAAATGTGACTCTTCATATCCAGATCCATTGTTTTAGAAATAAATCTACAACTAAGTCATAAAGCCACTTCATTTACATTATGAATGGCACACAGAGAGCTCTGACACCCATCACTTCCTAATAAATATATAGAACAATTATATAAAATCAAGCTCCTAATTAATTTCTAAAGAATTTTGACTATAACTAGACTTTAGGGAGCCCCCACTGTGTCTGTTAAGCTACGAAGACAAAATTTGTTCTCTAAGTGCCTCTAGACAGAGCAATGCAACCAGGAAGCGAGACTTCAAAACACATGAGTTTTCAGCACTCTGTGCCTGGGTTCCCCCACAGTAACACCTATGCTTAGGCTCCCCTAAAGCCAGCAAGGAGAGGGACTCATACCTTCAGCATAGCTCTAGAGTCAAATGTTAGAAAAAACTGGAAAGTTTGTGGAATGGACCTTAATTATCACTGAAAACAACACACCAAGTATCTAAAAATATCCATTCTTTCCAATCTTTGCTAAAATAGAACTACAGGTGAGCAAGGAAAGTAATAGTTTAATATAGAACTCGTCACAGAACCAATCAGAATTTAAGTTGAATTTCACATAGCAAATTACCCATGCCCTCCTTTTTTTCTCCCCCCCTTCCCTCCCTGTCTCCCTTCCTCCTTCCCTTCCTTCCTTCCTTCCTTTCTTTATTCTTATATTTTGTTTTCCTTTTTATTTGGGTCTGGGGACTAAACTATATTTTGTTTTCCTTTTTATTTGGGTCTGGGGACTAAACCCAGAGGCTTATGTGCCCTTATTTTCTTTACAAGGTAATATCATCCTGCCTTTGTATCAAAAGTTAAGAATCCAAAGAAATTTTGTTTAAGACATCCATATATTTATCAACAGCCTAATTTAATTTATTTTATTTTATGGCCTTATAAGCCCTAGGCTGTGGGATTTGCCATAGGGTAAGTCACTCAAGTCAATTTTTAACACACACACACACACACACACACACACACACACACACACACACACACCATCACGAATTATACAGAAATGAACAGAGAGATCCATTCACATTGGCAACTTGGGATATGACATTTAAGCTCATGGCTGGCAGTGTCAGAAGACTGGCAGAGTGTATGCTTGCCAGGAAGGGAGAATGGGAGCATCTCCAAGCCAATTAATACCTTCTTCCATTCAAGGACACTATTTATTACTAAATTTTTTACAGCAATCCATATTGGATCGCTTAAGTTTTAAACCCATTCTTATCAATACAACAAATAGGATTTTGTAATAAATGCTAATTATTATATTAAATTGTTTCTCTGTTATAAAACTAGACCAAGAATTTAATCTTTTCATTCTGCAGACAAATTCCAAATATTAAATTCAGGTGATATAAGAACATAGTAACAAATTATTCTCATTTAGAACTTTTAAGTTAATGGTTTTGACAGTCCATTAACATTTGAGATGTACATAAACTAGTATCCCTGTCTTGGCATATGAAATTTTACCTTATTAATTTTTTAAAAAACTGTAACATAATGTGCGTCTTCCTAATTTTAAAAAAGAAAGATGGTTCAGTTTAAGAGCAAGTACTGCTCTTGCCAAGGACTAGAGTTTGGTTCTCAGCAACTATGTTAAATGACTTACAAGCGCCTCGAACTCTACTTCCAGGTCTGACTGCCTCTGGCACCTGCATTCACATACACTTGTGCACACACACGCATGCACAGGCACACACACAGGCACACACGTGCCCATGTACACATGCATGGTCATGTGCACACACATTTAAATATAGATCTTTAGAAAATTAGAAGGAAAGCTGATATCTATAAGGTTCAAACAATTGTTCAATTCAGTATAAGAATAGTTTGGCTCATGTTTCTGATGCCTGGCCTGAGTAAAATGCCACAGAGCTCAGTGTACAGGCAAAATGTCTCTCTCCCACTCCTGGTCTGCTCTCTGGCACTCCCCAGCACACACGCCTGGCCACTACACAGTAGCAACTGCCTGGCCTTTGCCTTCAGTCACACACCACTTCACCTCTTTTCCCTACTTACTGAATTCGTAAACCATTTCCAGCCAATGTATGTTTGTGCCTTTACCATTGGCTTAGAAACGAGAAGGTAACTTTCAAATTACTGGTGACAATAAGAAACTACACTCTGGCCTTTGTTTCAGGTTGATGCACCTGAGAACGTACATTAAACAAGTCATTCTAGGACTCCTGTTCACTCTCATGCCCACCTTTCCCCTTTCAGAAACTTACAGACTGTAACAAGACCAATGGAAAAGTAAAGGTGATGGGTACAGAAAACTTGCAGACTACAACCTGTTTAAGCATCTGATCACTCAATAGATACATAATTTGATATTGAAAAACAAATATTTCTAAAAACCTAAGGAGGGATCAAATGGTAAGACTCTTGTGTACTGAATTTGAAATGCAAAAATAAATACTCAGATTGAAGTTTTCTTCTAAAGACTCACAGGGAGCACTGGATGAAGTGAAGTTAAGATTGGAGTCTAAGAGTGAGTGTTCCTACCCTTACTCTGCCCTATATGTGAATTCATCTAAAAGAAAAGTAAATGAGAAAATGCTCAAAGTATCTATTCAAAATGATTCTTATGGAATTGTGTGGTCTGTGGGCCAGGGAACAATTTTAACAGTGCACTGGTGACAACTCTAACAAGCAGCCACATCTGCTGTCAAATCAACCTTAAAGAAATAGAGAAACAAAACACCATGTCCAAGGTGTTTTGTTTTGACAAACAAGCAACAAAACCAGTAGTGTAACCCAGGAGTCTCACTCCACAGTCAAGTTCTCTAGGCACTGAAAGGGACCACACTGCTTCTGTACAATCTGCTGTGTGACTGATGGGAAATTGCCATGCACTGCAAAGAATGGGAGTATAACAACTCAGGGAGGGAACTGGAGGAATAGCTCAGTAGGGTAGGGGTGTTGGCTGCCAAGCTATCAAGGCCTGAGTTTGATCCCTGGCACCCACGTTACGAAATTTGTTCTCTAATCTCCACATGTGCTTCATGGCACCCACCCACGTACACACAAAACCCAAAGCAAGTCCAAGCTCTCTTGCTTTCCTGACACGCATTGTTAGGGATGCTTCAGCAGCTATCTGAGGCCTCTCCTAAGAGTGTTGTCCATGCATATTCTCAGTCTTGCATGCCTTAGAAGCCTTCCAAGACAGAGTTGCTTTCTAAGTGAATGTGCCTCACAAACCGTAAAACAATTAGCACAAGTCACAGTTGCATTCCTGCACCTCTCCTACACATCCCTTCCCTGTGCCTCCCTCTTCCATGATAGCTCAGGAGATGTCTGACAGGTAGATCATTTCCTATGTGATTCTTGCAACCATTCCCTGCTGACCCATGGGACTTTCATCTCTGACAGAGGCCAACCTTTCCTGCAGTGCTGACATCTTAATCTGCCAAGAATAATGTCTACATAAACCATCCCACATCAAATTTTTCTGTGATGACTTATTTCTCACCTGTAAGTAGAAGTTTAATGGAGTGCCCACAGCTGAGATGGTGATAATTTGTTCTTTTTAAACACACACACACACCCTGTAGTTACATATGGGAATACTTTCTCTTTTTACCACTTTGATAATAGAGCATATCATTCCCATAACAGTTGGGTTGCGAGTCATTGGTCCACAGCTACAGAGTTTGGCTTACAGGATGAAGAGTTGGGTGGATGGTGATGGTGGTGGTACCTTATGATTTCATTCAATGCCACTGAACTTCAAATCATTAGGACAGCAAATTGAATGGTTGCTGTTAAAAACACCAAGATCAAAAGTAACTCGGGGAGGAAAGGGTTTATTGCATCTAATGGCTCCCAGGTAACAGTCTGTCACTGAGGGAAGTGAAGGCATGAACTGAAATAGATAGATGATAAAGGATGAAGAGATGCTGTACAGCCCAGACCCACCTGTCCGAGGACAATGCTACCCACAAAGGATTGAACCCTACTACATCAGGCAGCAATGAGGAAGATACCCAAAGACATGCTCACTGGCTAATTGGATAGAGGCATGTCCTCAGCTGAGAATCCCTCTTTCCAGATATGTCTAGATCTGTGCCAAGTTGCAAAAGTATATGAGTTTATTATATAAAATGAACACATTATTATTATTCTGTTCCCTAAATAATGTTATACAGTCAAAATTAATACAACTCTGATCCTTTGCTCATTAAAATTCCTCCTAAATTCCTTTTTATAGCCATAACTGATACCCCATGGTATCAGAGACCTCACTCCTGTCCTCAGTCACATTCCTGACTTTATTTGGGGCTTTCTTCTTGAGCAGACTTCTCTCCCGTTAAACCAAGCCTAACTCAAAACTACCTCCTACACAAAGCCTTTCTGACGGCATGTCCTTCTCCCCCACACAAGCAAGAGACAGAATGCTTATGAGTATGAGTGACATTTCACTTAAATTCTGTTAGCATTTCTTTTTCTACTAATAAATTTGGGCATCTTCTCACATGGTTATTGGCCATTTATCTTTCCTCTCTGTAGAATTGTATTCACCTCATTTCTCACTTTTTCTGCTTTGCTGTTAGACATTTTTGTTTCCACCTTAAAAAATATTTGAGGATGCTGGAGAGATATCTCAGCAGCGAAGAGCATTTGTTGCCCTTGCAGGGGGCCGAGGTTTTACTCCTTATACCTACATGGTAGATCACAGCCACCTGTGACTCCAGCCTCATGTCTTCTAATATCATCCTGTGACCTCCAGGGGCTTCTTTACACACAGGTGCACACCCAGACATACACATATACATACGCAGTAAAAATAACTTTTTAAAAAAGATGACAAAACATTTATTATTTTATATATATTATATAGCATATTTTTCAAATATTTTGAAATAACTGCTCCTCTTTTTACTATCCAAAAAGCTATTTTCATTTTTTTCTCTGTACAAATTGCAAAATTGTTTGAGTTATTCAATTATTTAATTTGATCCCCATTTTTGAAAAGAAAGACTTTGGATTTGAAATGGAATTACATAGAGCCTTTAAAATTAATTTTGGAAGAGATAGCATTATGGTGCTCTTGAATTCCAAGAATCTCAAACCAAGAGCCCCAGTGTGTCTTTCTAGACTTAGGATTTAATCTTATATTCTTCAGTCATATTTTAGACTTTAATCTATTCATATTGCTCCATTTTGAAGTATAATACAAAAAATGTATTATTTTCTAAAATAAAAAACTATAAATGAATTTTTAAAAACATCAGCTTGTTGACATCATTGTTGACTCTAACACCTTTATCCCTGAGTAAACTTTCATGTTTATTTACTTACTTACCTGAGGATTATGAGACAGGGTCTCAGTATGTAGCCCAGGCTAGCCTTTGATTCACACTCCTCCTGCCTCAGCCTCTCAAGTATTGAAATGACAAGTGTGAGTCACGAAATGCAGCAGTGATTTTAATGTTCGTTTAATCATCGTGTCTTACTATCTGTAAGAACCTCTAGACCTCTGATCTTGTTAAAATACAAACCTTGTGTGTCATATAGCAACTCCTGAGTTTTCTTTTTAATATTTTAATTATTTTGTTCATTTCTGTTGGGTTTCTGGGTGATATTGGTTTATTTGGTTTGGGCTTGGCTTTGCTTGGAGAACAGGGTCTCCTTCTGTGGTACGAGCTGACCCAACCCTTCTGGCTCAGGCTCCTGAGCGATGGACTCGCAGGAGTGTAGCACCACACTTGGTTTGCGTTCATATTATTAATCTACCTGAGAGTCACTCTTGTATAGGGTTAAAGATGCCGATGTAGTTTTATTTTACCACAATGGGTGGCCAATGACATTGGGGCACTTTATTAACTGACCTATCTTTCTCCCACTGACTTGAATCAATACTTTTGCCATATGCTAAATTCTTAGACATACTAGAATCTATTTCAGGAATGCCTATTCTGTCCTACTGAGTATTTTAACTCTCAATATAAACTGACTTATTCAAATGGTTTTCTAGTATTTCCCTGTCACTGATCTGCCATCTCACACTGTTAAAGGTTCTTTCAGGCAACTCCTGTCTACAAAAACTTTAAAATGATTTCAGCCAAATTCTTAAAAATCTTTTAGATTCTCACGGAAATTGGATGGCATTTATATGATAATTCTGGGAAAATTGAAAATTTAACCTGTTAAACTCTCAAGCCAGGAATGTACACTCTTCAGGTCTTATATTCTGAAATCAGATTTCAAGGTTTTCTGCACTTTATCTGGCCTGTTACATTGTCTACTTGAGAAACAAATTGCTTTTAAATTGAGAAAATATTTTATTACTAAGTTCAAATTGTATGTGTGTTTATTTTGTGTATTTATGCATAAATATATAACTTTGGGTATTGGCTATTGCTGATCTCTGGAAATACAACATGGCCAGACTCATTGAAACAGGTTCAGCTGTGAACCTGGAGAGAAGTCTGCACTTTGATCTAAGAATTGGACTTTTTTTTCTCTGCTGAAATTTGCAATTATTGGAACACTATCTGAAGTAGCTTCAGAAACATTACCTCGGTTTATTCTTGCAATTAAAGATATTATCTAAAATGAAATATTTTCTATGCTCCTTGAAATAAAACCTATGAATAAAGCCATTGAAGGATTATCATGCTCAAGTCTTACCTGACTAGAAAGTTTAGAAGCTTCCGCGGCGTGTTCAAAATCTGGTCTTCCAATTACAGAAGGTTCTTTATTTACTATGCCCTGCCCCTTCTTGTATTCTGCCTAAAGTGAATAAGGAGAAAATTTTAATATTCCTAGTTTACATTACATTAACATTAATCAAAATGCAATAGTCCCTTAGCCCATTAAAAATACTTTATACTACATACCAAATACTAAAATAGTGACTGCTAAAGCAGAAATTTATTTGTAGTAGTAAAACAATTGTTTATTTTAACTTAATTAACCAGTCATCATCATCTTTATATTTATCTCTAAAGATTCTAAGAGTTTTTCTGAAAAGTTAAGACTCTACATTCTTTAAACAGATAACATTGATCAATTTCTCCATGAAAACAGGCGCTTGATTACCAAGCAGTTGAATTAGTTTCTTTATTGACTTTGAAGGGGCATGGACTTAAGTTATTCCAATAGCTAACTTTAACCAGGATGTTTTATATGCTCAAGCAAAATGGCATTAACTTGGAAAAGTATCCCAGAGAAGACAAGTCACAGCCATGGCATGCAGGCAGTATGCAAAAGTGAGTGCTGGTGGAAAGGAATCGGCAAATCACCAGCAACAGATGGGAAGAGGCCAAGCCGAGCTCCCTGGATGGTGTAAGCTGAGAGATTAATCGGGATCAGAAGACTGACAAGTCTGGCTTCCAAGCTGAGACATCTGAATGCGATCATATACCCAATAGTGTGTATTCCTATAAAAATACGCTAATACTAGACATAGTTGGGCTGAACGTGGGCAATTTATGCACACCCTCAATATTTTGCATATTCAAATGGATAACTCAGGACAAAATTAAAATGTCATTAATTCAAATGAATTGATTATGTCAATTAAATTAGCCTTCCAACTACCAATGCTGTGCCCCATCTCCCTTCAAAATAAAGAGAAAGTCAGATTTGCACAAGATAAAGAGAGAGAGATTACATTGCTTATGATCTTGGAGATCTGAGTTGCTTTCTTGATATCCGGCCTGTCCAGCTCCGCCGTGTACGTGTGGGTGCCTTGCACATCTTTTCTGTAAGAAATCTGATGACAGAGACAGTTTCAATTGGAAAAAAGTATAACTCAGTCATTTCATTTAGCTACCTTCCCTTCTATAGAATCATTTATCCTTGCCATGCTTGCTTTGAGAACACACTGAACTTGTTACTCTCTTCATGTCTTTTGTGCAGATCATTCATTTCCTCTGATATATTAACTCCCTTTCTATCATCTCATGTCCATCAATGTGTCTAAAATAGATATACACTACTGAATAGAAGAACAAAAATAGAATCAATCTGAAAGGGTTTTTCTGTATAATGCTCTGAGTAATTCTTGTGCTTAAGTGTGTATGCTTATACTCTGAGCCAAAATCCATCCATCCACCCCGGGAATGCAGGACAATTCCTCACACACAAATGCATATTATTGCTCCCCTGGGGATGACAGATGGTGAAGCTAGGTAGCCCCATTCTCTATCTGGCAGCTCCACCTTCCTCTTCCTTCTCAACCGAATGCCTCAGATGTCCGCACCTAGGGCCTAGTTATCTCCTAATAGATTATTACTAATGATCTAATTCTACCAAAGAAAAGCGATATTAAGGAATCTTATCCCTCTGAATGTACATTAGGCATAAATCAGTCTCAGGGCAAGAAGTAGAAACTTGGAGAAAGCCAGACAAGGGCTAACAAATGGAAAGTCCTTTCGCACATTCAGCTTCTTTCCACCACCTGGACTGACAAATGGATGGAAAGATCAGAACCGAACTAATACAGGGCCTGATGGTCAACATCTCCTCATCCCTCCACTTCCCTGTGTCACAAAAAGTGTCATAAGTTACAGTTCTAGCTGTCAGATACAGTTCTAGCAGAGGCAGACTGACTTGTCTATTAGAATATATTCTGCTAAAGTTATAATGTAATGTATACAGCGATTTTTTAAAAAATCTTAATTTTTTCAGATCATATAGGGATAGAATACAGACGCATGAACCATGGGACACCTGCACAAAGGACACAGCATATTCCTAACGTTGCCAGCAAAGTTTCAGCAATGGCACCATATGGCCTATGCATTAAAATTTTACATCCTGGGCTCCACTTAGTCTTCTGTTGCAGAATCTTGGTAAGTGGGCCCTAGGACTTTGATTCTAATGAACTCCTAACTGATCACTATGGCCCAGGATTGGTAGTGTGGACCTACTTGTTGTGTTCCATTTACTTTTCTGAGTTTAAAGAAGGCCCCGCTGCTTTTTCCCAGTTGCTTCAATGGCAATGAGCAGAAGTAAACACACTCGAACATTAATACTTCAGTGGGTTTCCAATGCATTGTGTGACTTCATTTCTGTGAAATGTGATGCTTCTGCTTAATCTTTCATGAGCTTGCAACAGTCTTCACACGACTATTTTTATAACTACATTTACTGTCATGAACCTGCCTGACAAATGAAGGCAGCTTTGTTACAATTAGTACAATCTCATTGAGAACATCTGTTTTCTTTGGCGCTTAGATTTTCATAAGCTTTGCCTTCACCAGTAATTCTAGGTAGGTTTTGCACATACAAATAGTAAAAGAAATACTAAAATTAACTGAACACTGAGTTGTTTTGTGAGGTAGATTTTAAATGTTCAGGACTCTTTAAACAAGGCGATTTCATTGGCTGCAAAGAGCAATACACTCTGCACTCGTCAACAAATGACAGCAACTTAGTTCCTGTCTACACTGGGTTAAACACAAGCTGTGTAAACAAAACCCAGTCCTCAGGTGAAAACAAACCGAATTATTATCCACCTCCAAGACTAACTGCCTCTAAGTTACTACATCCATGTGAGAGCCACCGGGGGGAAATGGCTTTTTGTCTAGAGAAGAATGGGGGGAAAGATGGAAACCCACACTTTTTGAAAAGAACTGCAACCTTTCAGAAACCTCAGCTTTACATGGGTTACCTAATTATATGCTGTTCTGCCTAATGACTGCGTAGCGTGAGGTGAACAGCACAAAGGCGGCAGGAGCAGGATTCTGAATAGGGCCCCATCATCCATGTAAATTGCAAATTAGAGGCCAGCATATGTGACTCAAAACAAATATTAAGATTGACATGAGCTGCACATTCAAACAGGAGGACACCACAGAGCCACACAGGGGAAAATCTCAGGATCCGCCTCACCATCTTCTGGGGCAGCACTGATGTCACAAGAATGGGAGACTGCCATCCAGGACACACTCAGGTTGCAAGCTCTCCATCACACCCTCTGTTAGGATAACTGACACTATGCAGGGTGACAGCATGACCTCCTGTGTGTATTACGTGTGTGTGGTGTGTGTGTGTGTGTGTGTGTAGGTGTACAAGTGGATATGGAGGTCAGAGAACAACCTCGGATGTTAGTCCTCAGGCACCCTCTCTCTTTTATTCTAGACAGTTTTTCTCGTTGGCATGAAACTTCACCACACGGACCAGATTACCTGGCCCGTGAGCCTCCAGGAATCTATCTGTTTCTACCTCGTACCTTGCTATTGCTAGGATTACAGATATGTGCTGTTATGCTGGCTTTGTATATGAATTCTGGGTATTCAAATACTGGTCTTCATCACTGGGAGACAAGTGCTTTCCTGATTGCATCATGGCCCCAGGTCCCTAGTATTTGTCATTTAGAAACTGCTTCCCATTCACTAATAATTTGTCTTCAGCAATGCAGTAGAGCCTTCCTATAGCCAGTCAAGTAGCAAGCTCATTCAGAAATCATGATTAGGGCCTAAGCAGGACTAGAGGCATCCAAAGGCCCTGAAGAACAGGGATAAAGTGGCATCTTTCTTTCTTCTAGGATCAGCGCTATAAACAAAGCTTTAGGTGGAGACAACAGTTGACTCTTTGAGTTCTCACAGACACCATCAATCAGAGCTGACACTGGACAGAACTGAACAGAGCCAAACTGTGGTGCCAAAGTGAGCTTCTTGTGAGAACATGAGGGGGTTTGTATCACTGTTTATAGGATAATCCTATTCACTTTATTTATCTTTTTTATTACAGTGGTGTGTGTGTGTGTGTGTGTGTGTGTGTGTGTGTGTGTGTGTAT
This sequence comes from Uromys caudimaculatus, assembly GCA_028551405.1. Classification (NCBI taxonomy): domain Eukaryota; kingdom Metazoa; phylum Chordata; class Mammalia; order Rodentia; family Muridae; genus Uromys; species Uromys caudimaculatus. Next base: position 58,839,384 of record CM052714.1, read on the forward strand.
GTATGTGTCCACCTGTGCACTTATGCCATAGCATGCGTGTAGTGGTCAGACACAAGCTCTCTCCTCTCCACCATGTGGGTGCCAGAGATCTAACTCAAGTCATCAACCTTGACAAGTGCCTTTACCCATAATGCAATCTCCCTTGCCCCCAGGTTCTAGTCTATATTGACTCACTTACGTCCAAGCATAAAGTGACATTCTCCATTGCAAAAGAGCAATGCTGCTAAATTCTACTAGAAAAATCTGTATCACAGTTCTTTGGGCTGAAGTTTCCTGGGAAATAATATTTTATGTTTTATAACTGAAGCAGAAAGTATACGTCCTAGCTCTTCCTCACCATGTGGCTTCCAAGGCCTGCGTTAAATTTCATACTGTGAGGACAGCAAATGTATTATTCTATGAGGCTTGACTTGGGAAGAATATAAACTACCTCAAGGTGGAATACAAATGTAATTTTCACTTTAAATCTGAGTAAATAGTCTTAAACAGTTTCTAAATCCTATTATATGTACAAACTTTGCAAGTAAAGGTTGAGTCAAGTCGGCAGAGGAATGTAAGTAAACACATCCTTCTCCCATAAGTACACAGTATTGAATGGAGGAGAAAAAGGCTTTATACTCTAGTTCCTCAGTCCCTCAATCACAGAGCTTTTAAAGGGAAAGAGAGTTAAGATGATAAACCTGGGTCTTAGGATAAGGAACTTCAGCATTTGAGTCTCAGTGAGCAACAGAGATAGACAGGGGTTCTGCAGATCCATGAACACCAGCCTCAACCGAGCACATCAGCTCCCAGTCTACGTCAAGGTTTCTTCAGGGTCAAACAGTGGGAGCTCCAAGATCTGAACTGTTTTTTCCTGCAGAGCACCTGAATCTAGATAACAACTTATATCACTCCCACCTTTTTAAGTCTCCTGTAAAGCCTTGACTAATCCTCAGTGGTCTTTCAAGGGAGGCAGAGGGAAAAGGGAGAAGTAAGAGTTTGATTCCTTTGGTCTGATTTCATCTGTCTATAAAATGGGACATGACATAGCATTGTTTTAAGATCTGGAAATGACCAGTCTTGACACAGTGCCTAGTATGTGGCTGAGCTGGGTAAGTGGTAGTTATAAACATTATAGTCCCCTCTATAAGCAAACAATACTTGCAAACCTTTCCCTTAAAATAATAGCCCTGCTGACAATTTCAGACTCTTAGCTTCTTCAGCTCCCACCAGCACTAAGGCATCCATGAGAATGCTTTGGTGTTGGTGTGTCTGGGTCATAATGTGAAGCCTCACTCTGATTTTAACTTAAAACTGACCTGATGCAAATTAATGTCACATAACTATGTACAACCTGCACAGAAACTGCTATAGTGTTTTAACCTGAAATGTGCCCCGTAGACTCTGTTTTGCTCAGTCTGGGCATAACTTTGAAGACTATGGAGTTTGGGGGAACAGGGCCTGGCTGACAGAAATAGCTGGGTTGGGGCAGGCTTGTGAATGTTCAGTATGTTCCCGGATCCATCTGTCCCTGGATCCAGTCTAGATCTCTCTGCTAGTCTGAGACCATGTAGACATTTATGCCTTACACTGCTGCCACCAGGGATGCAGCCACTCCCTTCCAGAATGACTTCCCTTCCAATATGACAGTGGTTTCTCGAAAATCATGAGCCAAATAACTACTCCCGAAAGTGATGAGACGGACACCTAAAGCATAAATACTCCATAAGACTAGGCCCCGAATGCAGTCAGCACAACGGACTGTTTACTTTGAAATAAAAGTTTGTGGTTTTATATAGACCTCACCAAGAGGGCCATGTGGTAGGGAGGATTCTGTGTGAGATGACACAAAAGCATCAGGAGTGTTTCTGAGAAGGGTGGGGGATTTCTTGAGCCACCTAGGACAGGATGTATCAGTTCTGACACTAACGCATCAAGAACCTACTCAATAGCTCATATATCTTTTAGAAGCCCAGAAAATTCACAATTCTGCTATAGTTTCAGGAGAGATTATACTTCTAGGCCATGATGATAGAGGTAATTGGTTAATGGAAAACCAACGAAGGAATGTGTTGTCTTTAATCTGCTTCTTTCCCCAGCTCCTGCTTCTAAACCATTAGGAACCTGCTTTGGTAGTTCATATCTACTGGGTCTTACATGTAATAATTTGAAACCCGATAAGCATTCCAAAAGAAAGTGCAATAGGGAACCCCAAAACAACAGTTTGTAATTCCTCTGGGGCCACTGATGGCAGCTGGGCTTTCTTCCAGTGGCCCTGCCATCCTGGAGTAGAGATCATGATCTTCCCATAATGTAAAGGAAGGTCAGTAAATGCTGATAACCAAACTGGTCCCAGAATCCACACTTGTCTTATTCGGAGCAAATTTTACAATGCCTGAAATGTCTCACAATGTAAAGGTGCTCAACGAGGATTTTATGACTGTCACCATAATAATTCAAATAAAAATGTTAAATCCTTGTGAATAGAATGCTGTAATATTTTAATCTCAACCAAATAATCCCAAATCTGTTCTTTTTTCCCAGAAAATTGTAAAGAGTGAGCTTGCTTACATTACTCTGGTGTCTGTTGACCTCCATGGCATGTCTGACCTCAGGTGGTTCCTTCATGTGGGCGTAATCGGAGAAGCCCTTCTCAGCCTCGTGCTTCTGCTTGTAGACAACCTTTAAATGCACATAGGGATTAGATCCACTTAGAGCTGTGTTAACTCTCTGCTTTAAATTCCTCTGTTTTTCTGGCTGACAGTTAAATTTGCCTGAGAGTCTGTAAAAAGATAACACTCCCTCCTCAGTGCTGCAGTTTAGATTCATAACTCAAAACTTGCAGTTTTTCTTTAAAAAAAAAAAAAAAAGCCCTTGAACAAAAGATTAAAAACCTTAACCTTAATTTTACTCATCTGTCTTCAGTCTTGGCTGTGGTTTGGGGAAAACATCAGCAATTGAGAGCTTGCAGGGTTATAAATATCCAAGGTTTAAAATTTGAGGATACAACTGACCAAGTGGAGGGCAATTAAAAATGTGTCATATTGAATGACTTACTTTTAAAGCTATATTTTAATTATTTTTAACTATGGGTATGCCTGTGTATCTGTGTGGATGCAGATGCCCCAGGAGGCCAGAGGCATCGGGTACTCCTGGAGCAAGAGTTGCAGGTACTTGTGGGTGTGGGGATGAGAATTCTAGTCCTCTGCACGATCCATGTGCGCTCTCCCCCACTGAGCCATCTCCCCCGGGCCGTGGATTATTGACTTTTAAATGAAAGGTTCTGATTTTATACAAATGATGGACTGGTGTGATATGGCAGATGACTTATCTTCATTAAATTCCCCAATTATGGAGAATATTTAACATAAAGCCACAATCCTCAGCTAGGTCAAGGCTAGTCCTCCAGTAGGGATGACGTCATCCCAGTACTGCCCATTGCCACCATTCTCAGCTTGCTCTGTATGGGCTGGAGAGGGCATGGGATAAAGATGCCTCAGGAGGTGCCACGGCCAACTTGACAATAGAACTGGGAATAAAGAGTGTCACACAGGAAGTCTTCCCTTGCTCTCAGCCTCTACGGTCATCTTAGTTCCTTCCTTCATCGTTCCTATTTCTGTATAATCACCTGTTGTCTATCTTCTCATACTGAAACACACAACTGTTCAGCTCCCCAGTAGAACCCCACAATAGCCTCTGGAAAAAATTAGCATCTATGACTACCTGACCAACACATTAACAAATGAATAATTGAATATAGGAACGAATGGGAATAGTAATAATGAGAAGAAAGAAAAGCAAAAGCAATTTGAATATTCACTAAGAGTCGAATTATGACAAGCATGTTAATTGAACTTAATTGTTTGATGTAAGAAAATCAAAGCCAATGAAAATGAAGACTAGGACGGTACTCAGCAAGAGCAAGACAGAGTCTACTTTCAGTGAAAGGAATATAGTTAAACTTAAGGAAGAATTTGTCACCAATATGAGCTCTTTGGAAGCTATTTTGATATCTTACATGTCTTTTAATATCCTGTGCTTATCAGAGTAAATAACACAGAGTAGCAATGTCATAAACTTTTAGTAAATGAATGAATAAATGAATTTACTCAGCATTCTCATAAAGCTACCCTCCTCATAGGAGTCTGTAAACAGAACTGGCTACCCACTTAACTTTGTTAATATAGCCGTCAACAGGATGAAAGCGGTGGGCTATTCTTCATGAGCAGCCATTGGCTCTCACTGTTTTAGCATGCTATCTAGTACAGCTCTTGACATTCCAGTGACCTCTCTGACTTTGCATTTAAGTTTTTTGAACACTTCTCCTACTAAAAGAGCATTCAACCTGGGATGCTGTGTACTCTAAACATCATAAGCTCTGTTAAAAGTCCCTCCCTTAATCAAACACCTAACTTGTGTCCCCAGAGCTGGATGCTGTAGATGCAGGGAGATAAACTATCAGACACTACAAAGACAAGCTTCACTGGCTTTGAGCTTCCACACTGTCCACATGGACTGGAGAGCTGAACTTCTGCACTTCCCAAGCTGCTCCCAAGATGCAACTGCCAATTGGTCCCCCTTTCCTGAGGTACCTACAATGATCTGACTTCACTTCATGAGAATTCTGTAATTAAATCCCAGTTATAATCTTCCAATTGCCAGATGATAGTAACACATCTCTAGGTCATTCTTCTTTTGCCAGCTATGTGGGAATTTCTTTTAACTGACAAATTCAAGTCTGATTTAGTCCTATCTGGTTAGGTTCCTGGAACCAGTCCTGTATATCTAGTTGATTACCAAGAATCAAAGACAGCACTTCATATATTCCAGACATAATCATCTTGCTATGGTGTGTCCCTTAGTTTACTCCAAAAAAGATATGTAATTATGATGAACATCTTTGCATTTCCAGCAATTACTTAAGGGGGAAACCTTCACGCATGTTGAGAGTCCATTATCACAGTTACTTACATTTTATATTATGCCTCTGAGGAAATGGAGAGTTTAATGGGTGGCCAAGTCTATAAAACCACGAAAACTTGTATGAGATCTGTTCTTTCCTCTTAAATGAAAAGAGCCAGCATGTGTCTATCTCCTCTTTTGATGAATGCTTGCAATATTCTGCATTTTAGGCTGAATTCCACATTCATGATTTCATAAACATAACTAACACAGCCAACCATTTTGTGAGTTATCATAGAAATAGTGACTCATCCAGAAACAATTTGAGAAAGCACTCTTTCTTTAAAAAGATACATAATTTGCTACTCTCAGCTTGGAAATAGTCATTTCATTTATAGTTGCTACTAAGCACTGCTTTAAAAACTGAGCTTGCATCAAGTTGGGAGCAGCTGAACTTTAATTTACCATAGTCATTTTCTTCCTTTAGATAGCTAGTGGAAATGATGTCACGCTTATAAGTTTTCTGATAATTTTTTTAAGAATTTGTCATTTTATAATGTTTCTCTGACTTCAAACTATTTTCCTTACACTTAGAGAATGTTCAGAACAGCGTGGAGCTGCACAGCCAAATCAGAGTGCGTTGTCAATAGTTTCAGACACTCTATGTAAACTTGTTTGTAGAGGTAAGGTTTTTACATTTGTCTTTTAGCAGATTTTGTTTTGAGTTGGGGTTCTATGTAACTGAGGCTGACCTAAAACTTACTACATTTCTAAGATAACCTTGAACTTTGATCCTCCTGTTTCTCTCCTGAGTGCTGGGATTACAGATGAATGCCTGGTTTTACTTTCAGTAGATGTTTGCTACACACACACACGCATGTCACCTATGAACTGCAGACACAGAAACCTATGGCCACCACTGATACAAACATAGACTTGCATAAGTCTGCTCCATTCCAGTGACAGTTACCTGAATCATTTCTGTGGTGCAGAAGCATTCAGCCCTGGCCTGGAAACAGCCATGCAGGCAAGAATCCCATAGATTTAAGGCACACTCCAACCCATTTCTGGGTTTCTTTAGGGTCTTTATTTTTATATAATTCATAAATTGCTCTCCCATGAGCATTATGACTCCCTTTTTCTCAGTTCTTCCTGTCAATTACATTTCATAAGAAAGTATGAAGCTAGTTTAATTTTTCCCTTCAAGCTAGTTACCAGAGGGAAATAGCTACTTTAGTGATCTTGAGTTACCAACATGCAGAACAGCGATCAACATGCAAACTTGTTTTGACTTCAGAAATGTAGGGAAAACTCCCTTAAAGTGAGCCAACATAGAAGACATTCTTAATGTGCTCCTTCTCTCAAATTCCTTATAGCAGACTCCAGACTAGACTACACTGCTGCTTTTTAACTAGGCATTTTGTTTTCTTCATAACACAGACAAAATGACAAACTTGGGTTAAACATTTGAGAGTGTATGCAACTTGGTTTCAGAGAAGAGTTAGGTGAATGATTAAGCAAAGTGGACTATAAAAGTAACCAGGGAGACACTTGCTATTCAAGTCTGAGGCTATCACAGCTCTGTTCCTTCACACCCATAGTTAAAATTTAATGATTACACACAGACACTAGCAGGTATATGCATTTCTTCCCTTTTACTTCCAGGAAAATTTGGAATTACTATCTTAATAGCAATAATAGTAATAGATGCATACAAATCTAAAGAGATGTGATTACAGTTGTGTTAGCCTTTGAAATGGTCACTTATGAAAAATCAAAAATTCTCTCTTAGAGCAAGTCAGAAGTTAATCACAGGGGATGCGTTTATAACTTGTGGTGCACACAGGTCCACCTATGGTGTCTACCATAGGAGAACATGGTAATGATGCACGTGGTAATTTATTCTAACAAAACATGACCAACTCTAAATTCTTTTACTTAAAAAGTATCTTAGACTCAAGTATCCTGTCTTAGTTTGAGTTTCTATTACTGCTATGAAACACCATGATCAGAGCAACTTCAGGAGCAAAAGGTTTATCTCTCTTATATGTCTGATGCACTGTTCATCATCGAAGGAACTCAGGACAGGAACTCAACCAGGGAAAGAACATAGAGGCTGATGCAGAGGCCATGGAGGAGTGCTGCTTACTGGATTGCTCACCATGGCTTGCTCAGCCTGCTTTCTAATAGAACCCAGAACCATGAGCCAAGGGATGGTCTCACCCACAAAGAGCTGAGCCCTCCTTCATCAATCACTACTCAAGAAAATGCCCTGTGGCCTTGCTTACAGCCTCCATCACATGGAAGAAATTTCTCAACTGAGATTCCTTCTTCTCAGATAACTTTAGCTTATGCGTTGGCATAACACTATCCAGCACAAATCCCAAACTATCACCTTGCCAAGCACAAACAGAAGAATGCATTCCTTTTCTTTCTTGCATAATTGTTACTTGTCTCAGATCAAATGTTGTGCTGTAATTATGTGCTTGGTTAAGTAGCCCATATCATCAACAAATAGCTAAGTGACCAGATGTTCACAGGGCAACTAAAAGCCATGCTCATCACAGTCAGCCATGCAGAGACTCCCTATCATATGGTTTTAGACTCATCTTACACAGTTGAAATAGATTCACTGCCAAGCTGAGGATACACTGGATTTATAATATTAATTCTATAATAATGAATTACTATTTAAAGATGTTCTAAGAATGGTTCTATGCTTAGTATTTTTCCAGAATAATCCATTTGGGAATTATTTGAAATACAAGGCAGCCTCTACTTTAAAAAAAGCTAAAGAAGAAAGTAAATTTACTAAATCAAGGAATATGTCACACGGCTTCATAATGCCAGCACCTGGGAGGCTGAAATGGGAAGACTGTGAGTTGAAGTTCTGTTTGAGCTATATAGTGAGTGCAGGGCCAGCCTGGGCTACATTTGAAGCTGTCTCAAAACAAAGGTTTATAATATATTTTAAAACAGAAATAAATTTGATTAAGAAGAAAGCAAGTAGTAGAAACGGCCAGAGAGAGGAAGTGCAGCTTGTGTTGAGAACTCGGACTTTGGAGGCAGATTGGCTAGCCATGTTTGTGTTCTGGATCTTGTTTTTTCTGGTTGAATGGCCTTGAGAAAGCTACTTACCCTCTCTGTGCTTGTTTCTACAACCCTCCAATTGGGATAACTTGTAGAGTTGTTGGGGGACCAAATATACAGAAGTGAGAAGCATACAGTACAGCACCTGGCCCCCCAAGCACATGTGTGTTACAGCAGACTACACTGCACCTGGAGGACATAAACTATGCGGAAGGAAGCTTTCCTTAGAAAGGAAAGCAATATATTGCTAGGGACTGCTCCAAGTACGGAGCAGGAAATGAGCTAGATGAGGCTCTTCCATGAAGTTTAGAGAGCCAAATAACAGAAAATGGAGTACAGGACAGCAACACCAGCCCACCAGCATGAGTATCAACGCTGTCACCATTGTCACCATGATCATCAAATTGTGATATAAAGAAAACAATGAGGGAGAAAGCATCAAAATATTCTAGTTGGAAATTGTGTAGCTAGAACTTCAGGAGATGGAGGACATTCAGAATGCCTTGTCAATCAATCTTCTTTAAGGAAAAAAGTCCCTCCCCCAACATACTCCTATTTTCCTGATAGCACTTCCATTTTTCTGCAACTTAAAATCATTGAAATAACTCCTTTCACCTGCTCGAGTCCGTGGGCGATGGCTGTAGATAATCTAATGGCAAACACATCCCACAGGATAGAATATTCCCGAAACACTGGCCAAGCAGAGGAAGCACGGACCTGTGCATTTCCCAAATCCACTCATCACCTGTTCTCCCAATTTTGTAAATTCAACTGAAATGTTCTTGGCTTTGGGGTCTTATATTGAATCAGAGACTCGTTGGACAGTAGCTAGCAAACGTCCATCTCTGAAAATGTATGGATGATACTGGAATCAGGTTTTTAAAGGTTTTAAAGGAGCATGGAGAAATAGACAGGTGAGTGAAGGCTGCTTTCAGTTTCTGTCATTTCACATCTGATAATTAGCAGTATAAACTAGTTGCTTCCAACTTCCATTTAGTATGTAATAATCAAAATAAACAATGCTCATGAAATGACAAATAAGGTTACAAATTTGAGCCATACCTCACTCTGAAGCTGGGACACTTCTCTTGCAAAGACACTGTCAATGGTGGCAGGCATGTCCTTATACAGACAATTGGAAAGGTCAGCTTTAATGGTACCTTTGTATTTTGCCTAAAAGGAAAAATAATATAAGCATTTTTTGCTATCATGAATATATAAAGCTTTAGAAACATGATTAGTTAAAACACCTGCAAGCTATTTAAATTTACATCAATAAATCTGATAGACATATTCTGAAAGATAGAAATATATCCAGTGCATTGTGGGAAGAGCCTTACATACAATATGGAAGGACAGAGGACAGTTCCTGTTTCAATCTGTGCATTTCTGAAGCCTGTGTGTTGAGGGTTTCATGTATTTGGCCAGTGAACAAATGGTCTGAGAACAATGAGATCTTCTGAGCCACAAAACGCAAGTCATTAGAATTTACTGCCTAGACCCTAAAGGCAGACAATAGTGATGACTAGACACAGTGTGATGACCAGACACTGGAGGGCTGTGATGTTGGATAACAGGAACTCAGACAATGGGGTACAATAAATGGGTTCCAGGGTTCTCTACAGAACTGTGAGGTGACCATAGTTCACAACAGATTACTATTCGTTTTATGAAAAACTGGAGAGGGGAGCCAACGGCTACAGACATGAAACAAGGGCAAGGAGAAAGAAGCATTAGCTCCCTTGACTTGCTCAGTACCTATCATGTGTGGACTGAAACGTCACGCTCAGCACAGACATATGGACAATTTTTATGTCTCAGATGGAAAGTTTTTTTTAGAAGATAAAAAAAAATTGTTGACTACCTGTTCTCATCAGAACACATTGTACAAATGTTTGTCAGATTAGATCCTCTAAACTTGTATACATACATACATACATACAAACATACATACATACATGCATACATACATACATACATGCATGCATATGAGGAGAAGGAAGATGAGGATTGTTTCTTTATTTAAACCTTTTTAGCTTCCTTTGGATACAGGTGTCTCTCTCTCTCTGTGTGCATGTGTGTGTGTGTGTGTGTGTGTGTGTGTGTGTGTGTGTGTGTGTGTGTGTGTGTATGTGTGTGTGTTCCCAGTCAGCACTAACTATGAACAAGCTCTGGTGTTACTTGAACAGACAAACACTTAGTCACCATTTCCTCTTGGGAAAATTAGGTTCGTGGGAACATGACAGGAAACCACTTGCAATTTTTCCTCTGCATTTGACTCCTTCAGGAACATTATTAATTGGTCACAAATTGAGAACACTAAGAGTTTCTCTACATAGGATAAATAATGTAGCTAATACAAGAAAAAAGAGTCACGATTCTTTATGTGATGAGGTCTCAGAAACCCCCCATCCCCCTCACCCAGAGCTGATTTGGGTGTTGACTGATGGAGGATATCTTTCATAGGCCTTTGTCCCTACAGCTAAAGATTTCGATAATAACAGTAAATGGACTGATTTTTCTCAAAATTGTACCACATTACTATATAATCCTGAACATATCATATTTATCTCTTTCCAACACTACATACAAAATACTAGAGGTCAGTCATTTACAATGCTGCTTTATTCGTTCTCTTTTTCAAATTCATTCACAGACTAATGCAAATCCTCAACATAGAGATTATGAAATGGTGCGCCAAGATCCATTGTGGACTTTGATGCTGACTGCTCGCAGAGAAGCTATGTGGCTTTCCAATGAGAAACAGTGTTTCCTTCATTCTGGCTCCCTAATCAGTGCCTCTCTCCAGCTAAGTCTCATTAAAGAGCCAATTTAAAATTATTTCTCAAAGATGGCATGTTTGAAGGACTTTGCTGACAAAATTTACTTATTTCTAACATGGTATTCAGTTATCTACCTCTAAAATACTTCCATTAGGAAGTGAATGACCTGAAACTTCTAAATTAACTAAGCTAACAGAACATTCTCCTACAAGAGTAAAAATATTTATTTTTCAAGAGTAATTCTATATAAAGAAAGGATAACTATAGTCAAAATGTTTATATTCAATATAACAACAATATAGGCCAATGAAATACAGTAAACTCAGTTTACACATATTAACTTGGTTCATAGTTAGATAATGCAGATATGACCAGTATTTAGTGTTACTTTCAAAACGATTCTCTAACATTAATGTATATTTTTATCTACATTAACACAAGAAAGAAAGCCACGTTCCATTTAGATCTTTCTAGACTCAGAAATAAAAGCACCAATATTTTTTACATGGTTTAGCATAGGGGTATCAGTCACAAATGTACACTTGTCCTTGGACTTTTTATAGTCTTCTTTATAATGGATCTGAAAAAGAAAATAATTAACATAAGGAAAAAGAACCAACTCTTGAGTACTTTTTCTCAACAGCAAGTTAAGTGACTTAAGCCCAGCTGTTGAAGTAAAGGCTGCCGGAATGCCACTCCAAACAGCCATTTTCGAGGCGCAGTCCCAGGCTGCATAGGCAATGCCACACTGTGAGGGAGAATTGTACTTTCCATATGCAAGCATCAGTCATCATTAGACCTCGATGCTGAGGGCCTAGGGAAACAGCTTGGTAGGTGAAGGTCCTTGCTCTCCAAGCATAGGAACCAGCACTCAAATCTCCTGACCCTTCACATGAGCCAAGACGTAGATCCAGCACACCTACAAGGAAATGGAAGGGGAGGGGAGAATCCACAGAAGCTGATTCCCAGGGCTGGGCTGGGGAGACCCTGTCTGAAAGCAAGGTGGAAGGACCCGAAATCAAGGTTGTCCTCCAACCTCCACACATGGGCAGTGTCACACACCTGCCCACACTCGCGCACAAACACACACACACACACACACACACACACACACACACACACACGCACATACATATCAATCACATACTCTCTCACACACACATGGACATGCATACACACATATCATTCACATATTCCCTTTTTCTCTCTCTCACACACACACATACATGCACACACACACGTACACACACATATCATTCACATATTCTCTCTCTCATATACACACATACAAACATGCACACACATGTACACATACACGTGCACACATACATACCATTCACATATTCTCTCTTTCGCGCTCTCTCTCTCTCTCTCTCTCTCTCTCTCTCACACACACACACACACACACACACAAACATGCACACACATGTACATACATACACACACATTCACGCACACACGAGTCAAACCTGGGCCTATTAGCCACACAGTCTGTGCCTTGAGGCAGCTGCCTACCTTGAGGTAGGAAACAACAGGTCCTCAGAAAAGATGCAAGATATTGGGATGTAGAGTGAGAGAGAAGACAGACGTATTACTTTTGGCATTGTTGCCTTTACAGACTGGATGAGTGAAGGGGGCTTAACCTGTGGCCGGAGCAGGCTTATGGCTCACTGATACCCTCAAATCCAACTCCCCTAACTTATCAGCACGCAGTACCTCCCTTCTGCCCACCCCTCTGCCCAGAATCTTCCCAGAATGCCTTCCAGGTGGCACAGATCATTCCAGAACACCCCTGTGCTTTGAGTGGGCAGATCCATCAGAAAGTCTTCTGGGGGCTTTGCTGAGCATGCTCAGTTTCCTCAAATTCACTGGCAAAATGAATCACCAGCAACCACTACTTGGAGAGAGGCCAGAATTATTCTCCTGTTGGGGGCAGATTCCACATGATACATGAGCTCAGAAAGTATCAGGAAATATGGAGAAATGCCAACGGTGTCTTGCTGTCATGTTAACTGCTGGACAATCTGAAAATTGGGCAGGGCAGACTTGAAGGAAGCTAAGAGGCTGGCAGTAATTTACTGAAATTTATGCCGTTCTGTAATAAAGTCATGTTTATCTACACAAGACTATAAATACTTGAGCTGGAAAAATGTCCCAATTCACATGATAAATTATATGGGTTTCCTAATTATAATTTAAATGTGATGTTTGCTTGTACCTACTGCCCAGCTCTTAAGAGGGCATGATTAATATTGATGTAATGGACTAACATTCCATTGAGATTCTCCCTTATGCAAATCTGATTTGAGGGGTCTAATCTGACCTAACGTGTAAACAGATACAAAAACAGTAAGTAATTTCAAAATTCTATAGTCCACTGCTGTGTCTCATAGATATTAACGCCTAACACTTGCTTTATTCATGAAATCAACGGGAGAACATATTTATCTTATCTGAACACTAAATTACATTTTTTTTCTTCTCAAAGATTAGCCATAATTTAAGGTTCCTGCAAATCTCTCTCCTCAGTCACTAGTAATTAAATCGTTAATGGCAGGATGATAAATACCAGGCTATTTTGATCATAGGGGGGAAAAGTATCCCTGTTATATAATTAAGTGTGAGAAAAAATAGCCTATCATTAGGCTTAAGTTTGGCTCATTATTTTTATCTTCTGCCACCATCTTTCCCATCAGGGCCACATTCTTCACTACAGTGGTATGTGCTTATGGCTAGAAACCTTCTGATAATGCCTGTCAGGGGTTAAATACTGAAGACAGGAGCCTGGGATAAGGGGGAAGTATTTACTTCCTTTGTTCTGCAGGCAAATAGTTCAGCCTTGATTGCCAGACTCCATGATCTTCTCTGATCTTTATTTAAACATTGGATACATTTGCATCTTCATATTTAAGATGTATTTTAAAACTAAGGTCATTTGCCGATTAGTGTTCATCACAAATTTTATAATCACACACACACACACACACACACACACACACACACACACACACACACACACACACACCAGGATAGGTGCTAGGTTTCTAATGAATGTGTGTGTATGGTTTCCAGTGAGTTTGTATGCAATTCCTAATAAATTTCACAATATGCGTAACTAAGTAAATGTTAGTAAGCTTTTATATAATTATCTCTATTACATATTTGTAGGATTCCTATGCCAGTGTGACAGGAAATGATCAATGATGAAAACATCATCAATCAACCATGTAAAATGTCATTCAAATTCAAATCACCAAATAGGTGGCTATTTATGACCTTGTCTACATGTTAGAGTCTAAGACTGGCTTCATCTATTGGTGAGATTCCCAACCATACCCTTTACTCCTAATACACAGACCTGAAGGGAACTCAACCTCCCTAGATCAGGCCCAGTCACACCACTCTCTAGCCACTGATTAGCCTGTGAGGGTAAAGGTCCACTACAAGATACTTAGTGCAACTTTTACTGCAGAGTTTCTAACATTTCTAGGGTAGCAGGAGAAGCTTTCCACAGTCATGCGTCCACCCCTCATTGCAGGGGCAGCAGTAGTGATGTCATGAGGTAACAACCCAGGATGTTGATGGAGGGAGGGAAGAAGAAAAGGAACCAGAGAGAGGAAAACAGCTACCACGTGGAGATGCAAACACCTACATCCGGCCTTTACACGTGGAGAGAAAATAATCCCCATTGCATTAAGTAAGCTTTTGCTGTTACTGGCAACCAGCTGCCTCACAGGAAACACACAACCCAACATATTTTCTTCTT
>CM052714.1:58854403-58881229 GCA_028551405.1 Uromys caudimaculatus
GAGGCTGGACCACCAACCAAAGAATACACATGGAGGGACCCATGGTTCAGACCACATATGTGGCGGAGGAGGGCCTTGTTGGCCATCAGGGGGAGGAGAGGCCCCAGTAAAGGGGAATGTCAAGGTGGGAATATGGGAGTGGGCGGGCAGGTGGGTGGGAGGTGGAATTCCCTCATAGAGATGGGGGAGGGGGAAGGGATAGGTGGTCTCCAAAGAGGAGACCTAGAAAGGGGGAAACATTGGGAATGTAAATAAAGTATCAAAAAAATACATAAATAAAATCTTAAGTTGAAAAAAAAAGTATCAAAGACAACCAAACACCAAACATAATATGCATTTGTTTTTTCTTTTGAGAGGTCGGAATCAGAATTTTAAAGTCACATGGATCTTTAGTAAATCTTTAAAGCTTGTATTGCCAGCTAATTTAGGAGAAGGGATCAAAATAATCAAAAGTTTAAGGCCAGCCCAAGCTACAGAGTGAGCTTCATGCCAGCCTCGACAACTTAGTGAGACCATGCCTTAAAATAAACTTAAAAGGATGGCTAGGGACATTACCAAGTTTGCTTGCTGCTATGCAAGGCCTGTTGGACCCCCGTGCTGACAACCATCAGAAACCCTCACTTAGAATGCTTTCCTTCAGAGAGGACAAACGGAAGGCCAAGAACAGTGAACTATTCACTTCATTTGTAAAGTGATGTGGTCAGTTCTGTGACTGAGCCTGCTCGGGACACGGTGATACTGTGGTGCTGATTCCACACCACGCGTAGAGCAGTGGTAAGTAACACATACCCTGGGAGGGAAACAACACCTCCAAACTTTCCTGGGTGAACTCTTTAATGGACTTTCTGGCAAGCCACATACGCCATTACTTTTGATTTAATGCATCTTCTTTTCATTTACATAGAGGATAATATAAAATTCATGTCAGGTTTCCTCTAAAACTGTGAAGCCCTGATGATATCACAGTCAAACTTTTCTGTCAGTGGGTCTAAAATCTGACTGGGGAATTTTTTTTAAAAAAGGATTCTTTGTGGGTGGTTATTATGTTTCAAAAATACCTATCCTTCTTTTTCGTGAATCCTAGTTTAATGTTGTATACTAATACATACTTTGACCCCCAAAGGGAATATCTCCACAGGTGCTAATCCCCCGTCAATTTATACTCTCCGTGCACATTGCCCACAGTCCTATTTTGTTCCTCTCTCCATGAAGTGATGCAGAATGAGACATAGGAACATGGGAGATCACATTCCTCAGGGGGAAACCACGGAATTCCAAATCTGGCTCGACCGTGCTTTCTCCCACAGATCCTTTCATGCTCCCCTGGCTCCCATTTGGCATAAATTAGAATGGCACTTTCATAAAAGAAAATCACTTGAATTTCCATAGTTACAAGATAAAGGTTCCTAGTTACAAGAAAAGCACCGGGTACCAAAGGGTCTTCTTCTTTCAAAAGGTGAAGAAGGGCATCCCCTCAGCAGCCTGACAGTAGGAAGATAGGAGCCAATTTGTGTAATTATAATTTTGAAGCCTCCTAAACTTTTAATAGTATGATGAGTACATGTAAGCACATACATTTCTGAAGCAGCTTCCAGGTATGTAATGACAATGTGAACAGCCACAGCCCCTGCCCAAGGAAACACATCTGTACCACCCTGGTGAGTCACACAGTGCCTCCCCGTCCTGAGTGTTCCCGATGCCACAAGCAACAGGGGTCTTGCTTATTGACAGATGCCCCACACTTGTTCTATTCAGTTCTCCTTTCTTTTCTTCATAATAGAGTGTGTTCTTTGCTTTTCTTCAGCAGAGAGGCAATTTACTTACATAGGAAAATTTCTAATAAAGTATTATGATAAATTACAGTTCAGTTCTGAGTTGAGATTGAAGATACCAGAAAATATGATGCCTCAAGCCACAGGATGCTTTAGATTACAGGCACTGGGAAATCAGCAGAAGCTGGAAAAGGTTCGTTGAAAATCCTTTATTTACACAAAGATTGCCTCTACCAAAAGGGAACAGAGTTATTTCATCAACCGAGGAAGAGGAAACCAAACACCCAAAGCCTACACAAACTTTGTCTGGGTCTTGTTTTTCTGAGTCTATATATGGCCCCTGCCGCAGCAAACATTTATTCTTCCCTAAAATTGCTGCCATCTTGCCTCGCTGCTTTCCCCCCTATGAAGGGGTATATAACTCTCTAAGCCCCATTTGGTTGCGTCCTCATTGTCATAAAAGAGGTCAATGGCTTGAACTATCTGAATATGCCCTTTAAGCAGAACCAAAGAGCCAGGCAGGATCAAACAGCTTTATTACTACACAAAAAGGAAATATATGCATATATGTATGTATGTGTGTGTGTGTGTGTGTGTGTGTGTACAAACACACATGCATGTATGTATGCATATATGTCTTTCCTAGAGTTCTATGTGGAATGTACCAAGAATGGTTGTGACCAATCCCTGACACTATTAATGATACTCCATTATGCTTGCAGACAGGAGAATGTTGTCCTCTGAGAGGCTCCACCCAGCAGCTGACTCAGACAGACACAGACATCCACAGCCAAACAGTGAATGGAGCTTGGGAACTCATATGGCAGAATAGGAGGAAGGATTGAGGGCCCCGAAGAGGACAGGAGCTCCATAGGAAGACCAACAGAGTCAACTAACCTGGACCCTTGGAACTCTCAGGGTCTAGACTGAACCGCCAACCAAAGACCAAGCACAGGCTGGACCTAGGCCTCCTCACACATTTGTAGCAGATATGCAGCTTGGTCTTCACGTGGGTCGCCAACAACTGGAGAAGGGGCTATCCCAAAAGCTGTTGCATGTATGTGGGATATGTTCTTCTAGCTGGGCTACCTTGTCTGTCCTCAGTGGGAGAGAAAGCACCTAGCCTTGCAGACTTGATGTACCAGGGTGAGAGAATACCCAGGGGTCTCCCCTCCTCAGAGGAGAAGGGGAGGGGGCAGAGGAGGGAAGGATTGTAGGAGGGGATGACCTGGAGAGGGAACAGTGAGGGGATGAATAGTGAATAGGTAAAAAATAAAATAAAAAATTTAAAAATAGAATAGTTGTGAAACCCTTTGACACTGCCGTAAAATATTTTGAGTATTTTTATCAAATGTTTCTTTGTAACTGTATTGTCCTTTGACTTTAAGCTATGTTGTAATTCTGCATGCTGTAAAAAAAAAAAATAATAATAATACAAAGGATCCTTGTCTAGTGGAAATGTAAATTACGTCTTAGAGGACACAATTGATTATTGACTTTGCATCCATTTATAAATTCACTTCAGCATTTCTTATTATTTATGTATCTATGGTTCCTCAGATTCACCTTTGAACCAACTGCAGCATCTTACTTGTCCCCTCATTTATAAATACATTGAAATATTTCAAAAGTGCTTATTTTGTGTTTTGTAAGAATCACATATTTTTAACAATGTAACACTTAACAGTTATGAATCTTTTATCCTCATTTCTTTAACATTTAGCAAAATGATACAAAAAAGGGGACTCAGTGGAGACAGAGCTCTCAATTATAAAGCGCCTCTATGACAATTTAGCATGCGTTTAGCATGCGTTGTGACAACCAGCCTCACATTTTGGGTTGTTTTCAAGTCTGACCTTGTTTTATTATTGGCAAGAGCTACATGCATGCACGTATGTATATTCACACATACCCCAAACAACATACACACACCCAGGCGGTTAATGCATCACAGCTGCCAGGTCCTGCCTGGAAAACATAAATGGCTCCAATAAATGCAAAGATTTAATTATTTCTCACATCTGGAAAAACTTGAACATGAAAATGGATTTATTGAAGAAGCTCTTGGTTAGCTGTCAACACCCCATTCAGAGCCAGAGAGGGAGAGAGAACAGGCTTAACCACTGTTGGCAATTCCTTAACCCACTCAGAAATAGACGCTGTACCAGTTAGGTCGTAACACAGTTTGTTTATAGGACTTCTGAGTTTTATGAAAGCACAATAAAGTAAATAATTTCCTAGGAACTCATGTAAAAGAAACTGTTCTGTCACATTTGGTCTGGGGGATGTTGTACATCAAACTGCAGAAATAGAATGAAGTCCTCTTATTCAAAAACAAAGGGACGTCCTTGAGGAAGCATTTTGAGACCAGCCATTAGAACAATAAGTGACATAGACACAGGAAACTAGATGATGTGGCACTTTGGGGAGCATGTAAACTAGGAAATGGAAGTAGGAAAGTTACGTGAGTGCAGAGTGAGCTGATTTCACAGAAACAAGGGAAAGATGGGATCCACCCCAGGAAGGGCAGGCAAGCAAGAATTAAGCAAAGCAGTGCAATAGAAGGAAGGTATCCGAGAGTTAACCAAGGCCCACAAGCCAGGGTTGAGGGGCAGGGAAGTTTGATGGTACTGTCCCCTACAACAGGAGCAAGAGCAGGAAAAGAGCAGCAGTCACAGACTTCAGGGGAGAGTTTCGGGAGGCCACTGTATAGAGATCGCTCATCCTAACGTGTGTACAGATATTACATGTACATATGTACTGAGTCTAAGCTAGTGTGAGACATGGACCTCTTATAAATAATACAGTTCCTGGTCAATTCACTGGAAACAGCAGCTCTTCAGAAATTCTATTCTCCCTATGTGCCTTGAACTTCTAACTTTTACCCCTTCTTAGTATCATTAGCCAAATGAAATTACTCCCTCTATATAGACTGTGTAAAATTTATAATATAAATATGTACTTTCAAGCCTGGAGGTGGTGGCGCACACCTTTAATCATAGCACTTGGGAGGCAGAGGCAGGTGGATTTCTGAGTTCCAGGCCAGCCTGGTCTACAGAGTGAGTTCCAGGAAAGTCAGGGCTACACAGAGAAACCCTGTCTTAAAAAAAACAAAACAAAACACTTAGCAAGAAGTAAATAAATAAAATAATCAGTAATGCAGAAGGATAAGAGCTAGACTAACTTAGACTAGCAGTAATCTCCCCCCCCCCCCGAAGTTCTATTGTTTGTCTCAAGTGTTTCTGTATAAGGAAAAGGTTTGTTCTCATGCCATAGGGTCATGTGGCACACACACACACACACACACACACACACACACACACACATCCTTTTGTAAGCCAAATGCTACCTTAATCTATTCAATCAATGAAAAAAATCGACTAAATCTACCCTCATCTTAATTCAGACTAGCCACACTAAAGTGCTCAGAGATGACACTAACCAATGGCAGGGATACTGGGGGATCTTCTGCTGTAGTAGCACTATAAGTCTGGACATTCTTAACGATTTTTCAGTTTGATTGCTCATGCCTTAATTTAAAAAAATGCATTTAAGATTAACCTTTTTAATAATTTTGGCATTCTAAAAGGCAAGCAATAAAATAACCAATTTACTTACCTTCCAGAACTATCTAAATCAGAGTCCTCTGTATAGAAATGTATTCTTATCAAGCATTTAAACTTTCATTATAATAAACTAAATTTTAAATGACATTTTAATTAAATTCAACAAAGGCATGATTGCATATTTTATTTTCATTTTTGGTGAGAATGGTATTTAAAATACCAGAAATTCAAGATATTGACTCTTTTGTACCTAAATAGCAAAAAATTCAAATGGTGATATACCTACCCCTCATTGATGCTCCCACTTTTAATTCATAAGCCTAATTTAAAACACACTTTTTCATCAAATAATAAACAGCTAGTTAAAACTTTAAAGCCACATTGCAAAGCAAAGTCACAAGACAATATGAGATTTTAAGAGATGCTGATCTCCATTTAAAGAACAGAAGTATTTCACAGAGATGAGACATTCCTGTAAAAAACTAATTTTGCAAATATTTGACGTAAAAGATCTTGAACCATGGGCATCAATCAACTTTTCATGACAGACCTAACTTCTCTTAATGGAGCCAACCAAATGGACAGCTGAAAACTGCTAGAATCAAAAAATAATATATGTACACATTCATACGCATACACATACATATGCATGTGCAGTAAAGAACATCGACTTTAAAAGCAGCGTCTCAGAACATCACAGCCATCAGTTTTTACCCCCACCCCGCACTGCTGGACTCTGGTAAGAATATGAATTCCATGAGGAAATGGAAGCAGGCAGTGGAGAGTTCTTAGGCAGCCTCTTCCCGCTCGGTGTATATAAAATCCCATTTAATCTTCCCAGCATTCATTCACAGATGAGGATGCTGGAGGCTGCTATGGTAACTCACCCAAATCCTCACAACAAAAGATGCAAACCCGATCTTAACTGCTTCAGTGTGTGTATGCAAAACCTACTGGACTGGACAGCAGTGAGCCTTCTGCGACTTTGATTTTTTTTTTCTCTCTATCATTTCTTTCAATTTCCAACTTCAAAGAATTGTCATTATTGATGTTTTTTTAAGGAGAGCACTCTTCGTGGGATGGAGACAATTTGGTCCCTGTGATCTGCGAGAACGAGACTGTGAGAATGAGAAGCAATGGCAAAGAGGGCAGCCATTAGGAAGATGCTTGATCCGGAGAGAGCCCAACTGGAGAAAGTTCCATGCCTAGTGATAAAAATACTTCCAAGCAGTAGTGGACTGGTAAGTATTTAACACTCATCTCTCCTAGGGTTTATATTTTTCCAATGAGAAAACACACTTTTAATCTTAAAGAAACATCAAGTTCTTTAGCATAATGGCAGAGTAAGGATAGCATGTGCATCCCAAGATGACAACCACACATCACAGTAATTAACAACACAAGTCAACATCTAGCATTACGTGGACCAAGGAATGCCAATCCACCGGAAGCCATTCTTCCAAAGTTTGGCGGGGGTGGGGGTGGGAGGGTTGGTTGGTTGGTTGGTTGATTTGTTGGTTTTGGTTTTCCTTGCAGTGCTGGAGGACTGATTGACTTACATATTCTAAGCACCTACTGCTGCATCCAGGGTCCTTTGTAAATTTTCTTTCTTTTTAATGTTCAGATGGCCTCACACAGCCACACAGAGAAGTCAACTTTCTATATGACTCTCATTGACCTCAGCCTTGTGACGCACTTGCCTTAAGCCAGGGTTACAGGTGTGACAGGATTACAGATGTGAATCAGAGCACCTGGCTCATTTTCCAGATTTGACAATAGGTATTTTAATGCGTACAATTATAATCCTTCTCTGTTCTTCTCTTTCTCTGTTGACGAAATCAGTCTAAAGGGCTGGATTCCAAAATAGCTTGAATGGCATTTTTGGTGTTGATAAACTAAGATCAGAAAGCTTTTAACTGGTACTTTTATCAAAAAATTTAGATGCATGCAAGAGTTCACTCACACAAACCAATCAAGCAGAAACTACTTCAAAGATTGGGTCCCCTGCATCCAAACAGAGTCTGCCTTTGTACACAGCTGTTCCCTTAAATTTTCTTTAAATGGGTTACAACCCATAAAAATTTGGAATAAAGAAAATGTTTGTCCACAGCAGTGTCATAGCAGTGACTTTTATACTCTGTACTCTCCGATTTACATGAACTAATAAATGTAATAGACAGTAGAGCTTAACAAGTCCACTGATGTACAGAGGCTAGACTGCTAGCAGAAACTCACTCCAATATAGCTGCGTAGCAAAAGCTATGCTAAATAAATAATCCTTTAGTTTGCAGCTTTTTTACATGCAGGTTAGGATAAAAATGAAAATTTTATTTGGCTGTATAAATAATTTTTAAAATGTTGCTTTCTTGTTATAAATCTAGCCATTTTAAAGGCACACAGAAACCACTTTTAGGTTTCCCATGGCAAATTATCCAAAAATTTTATGCTTCTTAAAACACAACTGTATTCCAAGAACCTCTGAGCTTTATATAGGTGCAGAATCAGCTGACAAGCTCTTTTCCGTGGCACACAGTGAAGTAGAAACGGTGTTGTGCTTCCTGGTAACAAACTTGGATGGTAGGTGGGTACGATACTTCTACGCAACTTCTTGCCTATAGATAGATAACTACCTGGGTTTTGGAGCAAGACTGCACTTGATACATTACTTTCGCATTTAAAATCATTGTCCGTGTTATTTTCTTTGAAAGTCCTTAGGCTGCTTATATTTTCTTGTGCAAATGGTATCAGCAGTTAGGGAACGCACAGGAATGCATCTGAGTAGAGTAAAGAGCTGAATTGTTTTACTCCTCAGGGTTTTGTGGGGGGGGGGGTTGTTTTGTTTTTTGATTTTTTGGTTTGGTTTGGTTTGGTTTGGTTTTGGTTTATACTGTTTTAATCCATGTCAAATGTAGTTTACAAAGAGAAAGGACAAGTACCTTTGTATAGAATATACAGACACAGCATCACACCATAGGGCCCACAGGAGGGGCAGGGAGCCAGCACTCCCCTTGGGAGCAGCACGTGTACCCCCAGGGGTCTCAACAGCAGGCTGGGCAGCCAGGCACCCTTGCCAGCCAGCCCAACTGCAGCCTCTGTTCCTCTCGGTCCCATTCCACTCTACCCCCAGCTCCTCGTGAGGAGCCCCATGAGCTAAGACTAAGGAGGGGATCAGATCCCTTGGGGCACATTCCCCGGGAGAAGAAATATACACCACTGAACACCGAGCACATGGGAAAGGGAAGGGATGCCATGGGGGGAGGCAGAGGCCGGCACCCTAAGGGGTGGTTGGGCCGAGCTCCCAGCCAGCCCCGAAGGGGGCACTGCTTCCAGGAGTCATTAAAAAAGAAGAAAATCATACAACCAAAGGGGGGGGGGTTAGAGGGCAAAGTGTCCCATTTATACACAACATTGTAAATATACACAGTCTATATTACATGTGCTCCAGTCTGGTGTTTGCGTGTCTGCCAGTCAGTCAGTCTAGGGGATGGATCTCAGGAGCCTTGCCCGGCTATACTTCCCAAACCACCTTGCTGCCCACCCAGGAAACAGAGCCCAAAGAGGCACAGTCCCCAAGTTCAGAAGGAACAAGCAGGCAGGGCTGTGCCATGCTGGCTCTAGAGTCCTCTATGTGTGTTTGGTTGTATGTGCATGTGCGCAAGTATGTACAAGGAGAGAGGGACAGTCACTGTCACAGCGGCTGCCGGGCAGGCTAGCTCATACGTAGATCCTCCGCAGGTCTCCAGGGGCGGTGATGGTGTTGCACTGAGGGCAGAGCTTCTTGGCACCCAGAGTCCGCAGCCAACACTCTTCACAGTGCACATGCCAACACTGGACCGACGTCAGAGGCACCGAGTGTGAGTCCATGCAGATGAGACATTTGTATCGGTCCCCCGAGATAGCTGCCGGTTCAGCTCCCTGACCGGGTCTTCAGAGCTTCAAGTGTAATAACAGCGGAATCATCGGTGATTTTCTCAACGTCACTGTTCTTGCAGGTCTTCTGCATGGCCTCCTGCTTGCTGCTTTCACCATTGCTGGTGGATGGCATCTCATTACTGGCCCATTTAGAGAACTCAGGTGTGATGCGGGTGCTTGTGGGGGTGGGACACCATTTAGGACTGCGCCCCGGAGTGCCTCTCTCTCTCCTTGGCTTCACCAGGCTCTTCTGTGCACGGGATAACATCAGCCTCTGTGTATTGTGGTTTCCTATACTCCAGAGTGTCATCTCCATCCACATCCAGGTCAGCATCAGTGTCTCGGTTCTCTTTGCCACTGCACATAACGAAGCCAGAGCCCCGGAAGCCTGTATTCACTTCTGCCCACCACTCATACTCCTCAAAGCGGTTGCTGTTCTCATGCTCGATGTCCACAGCATCCTCAGCCATGCAAGAGCCTTCCCTCTTAGAAAGGCAACGCTCCACATGCCTACTACTCCGATTCTGCCAGGGGGCGGTTGCACAAGGGGGCATACCTGCCCTTCATCTTCCTTCCTCCGGTTGATTTTTCCAATCTGAGCATTCAGTCGGGTTTCCCTGTTGGCTCTCACTCACAGGAAGGTTTTCCTCCCTCCCGCCGGACCCCCTGCTCCGCCGGCCGCTCCGGGCCCTCGGCATAGCCTCTCCAATACACCGGAGTCTCTATAGCAACTTTTATCAACACCTTTATCAACAGCCTCTGCAAGGGCTCTGCCTCTGCCTAGCAGGGCCAGGCCTCAGCTTCTTTCCATGACCCTCTCAAATTCTGGGGCCTCCACAAAGGCATCATTACCTCTTAATCTCTGAGAATTAAGGGGCTTTTTCAGCCCAAATCCCAAACACTTCCACAGTCCTGTGAAAAACAACACAGTCCTGTCAAATCAGTCATGGCAATGCTCCACTTTTGGTACCAATTTCTGTTGTGGCTAGGTCTCTCTTGCTATGATGAAAATCTATAATCAGAGGTAACTTGGGAAGGAACAGGGTTATTTGACTTACAACTCTCACATTTCATCACTGAGGCAAGTCAAAGCAAAAAACTCAAGGCAGGACCTAGAGGCAGGAACTGGAGAAGAGATGGTGAGGGGACACAGCTTACTGGCTTGCTCCTGTGGCTTGCTCAGACCCTTTACACTTAGCATGTGCAGTACTCATGAATCCTAGGAAATGCATACCATCAGAAAGAAGCCCAGAAGGAGCCCCAAGCCAGGATCTCCTATACGTTATAGATCGCTCACTATACAGACCCATGGTATGTATTCAACACTGTGAATTTACACAGCTTAAATGCAGTTTTATTAATTCATTTATTTACTTTGCCAACCGTTTTCCCCCCACTCCTCTCCCCCCAGCCACCCCCCCCACACTCCTCTGTTTCTCAGGAAAGGGGAGGTCTCCCATGGATATCAACCAGCCATGGCACTCAAGTTCCTGTAGGATGGGTGCATCTCCCCATTTTATGGCTAGAAAAGGCAATCCATTTAGGGGAAAGGGATCCAAAGGCAGACAGCAGAGTCAGGGACAGTCATTTCTCCCATTGTTAGGAGTCCCACATGAAGACCAAGCTGCACAGCTATAACATATGTGCAGGGGGCCTGAAATGCATTTGCGAAGACTCCCTTTGTATTGCGACTGTAAATCAAATTCTAAGGTTTGTACATAGCCAAGGTTGTTCACACCTGTAACCCTAAGACTGGAGAAGCAGACGCAAAAGTAGTCTGAGAATCAGACTATCTGGGCTACTTGGTGAGACTTGGTCTCAAAATACCAAATCAAACCAAACAAAGGAAAGAGAAGAAAACAAGAAGAAAAATCCACATGCAATCAAATGGCTTATCAAGTGCAGCACTTATAAAGCCTACTTCCAGAACTAGGTATGCTGCATCTGTAATCTCACACATCTGCAATCCCAATACGTGGGAAGGAGAAGGAAGAGGACAGAAGTTCAATGTCATCCTCATCTACCTAGTGAGTCTGAGAACTGCCTCAAGAGAAGAGGAGAGGAGAGGAGAGGAGAGGAGAGGAGAGGAGAGGAGAGGAGAGGAGAGGAGAGAAGAGAAGAGAAGAGAAGAGAAGAGAAGAGAAGAGAAGAGAAGAGAAGAGAAGAGAAGAGAAGAGAAGAGAAGAGAAGAGAAGAGGAGAAGAGAAGAGACCAAAAATCCACACATATTGAAATAGCCAGCTGCTGTGGAAAGACAACTACAAAGACATTCTCAGAGTCTAAATTTAAAGGACACTGAACTCAAGCACATGAAAGTATGTGGGTGGATTCCACATGCATTTAACAGACATGTAGTCTCAAGCCATGAGCATGATCATGGATGTAACTATTCTTGCTGTGTTCATGCTTCTATATCGCAAATCAATATAAACAAAATACATGGGAGATTACATTCTGGGAGAGCCAAAAGCACTGGCTTAAAAAGCTTCTAAGCATGTATCTCCACAGAGATCTCATGCGGAGTTCAACCTTGATTTTCAGAAAAAGACACTGTCCAAGGCTATACAGAGCTGGTATTTATCATAACATTCAATCTGTTGCAAAAATTTCCGGCACTTTGACTCAATATAATAATATAGCACTTTCATGTCTTCAAAAATAAGGAAATAGTCTTATTAGACCTTAACATTATCTTCCAATTTAATTAACATTGTCTCTCAAGGCTAGCATAGTAATAGTGGTATTACCCTTTAAGTGGTATTTTAGTTAAATGATTTATGTTAGTATAAATGTGAAAAACAAAAATTATTCCCTAAAAATAAATGAGATGACCCACACAATTATCTTTATGTGAACTCTGTTTGGTGATTTCAGTGACATTAACATCCTACAAAGGAATATTTTTTTAAAAACTCTGGTTTACAACAACAAATCATTGACATTTAGAGGTGTGAAATTTAAAGAGGGCTATTGGCTATGTATATATTGTGATCTATATTTGATTCAAAATATCAATGTTTAAACTATATAGTACAAATCAATTCTATCAAACATTTGCAAGAAATAGAAAAACTGAATGAAATCGAGCCTTCCTCCAAAAGGCATTATAATGTAATGACTTCTTTATATGCCCCAATTGAAATTGTTCTATATCTGCCATACACTGAGAAAATATAATGACATCAACCAAGCACAGAGTGTGAGGAGGCCTCAGAGAATGGAGGAAAAACTATTAGGAGAACTCTGGAGTTTCATACACAGATTTTAATGATGATTCCATTTCTCTAAAGAGAGAAGACAGCTCAGGAGGCACCATGCAGACACATACGATGACATCACACATGGTGGCCCCACAAAGATCAAGTTCAGCATGACACTGGGAAGACGTAGGTGGAAAGAACTCATGAAAAGCAAGCAAGACAGCTTCAAATGTCAGGCAGCCATTTTTATAAATCATTCCATCAGAAACCTTGACTCATGACATTTTAAGCAGGAAGCAGCATCTAAGTTCAATACAGAAACCAAATCTAGGCACCAGGGTAGGAAGGATGCAAGGCAGGAAAGAAAATCATTGGACCCTGATTTTATAGCAGTGCACATAAAGGACCGAGATTGGTAACACGGGCATTAAGGCTATTAAAGATGAAGATTTAAGATCATTTAAGGATGTCTGAGACAGGTGCTAAGAGTTGTTCTCAATGGAAGGGGAAGGGGCTCAGGCACAGGCATGCTGAGGCTGGGACGGACTTTTGTGGAACACTCGTCACCAGGTAGACATACAAAGATGAAGTAATTACACCGTCAAGTGGCTGGGAGAGCCACTGTCAAGTCTTGGAGCAGGCACACACAACCATTTCAATAGCATTTCCTCAAGGAAAGCAATCCATGCTCAAAAGGAAAGGGTGGCCCCTTCCCACTGAACATACGAAGAGGAAGATACCAGAAGCCAGATCTGTCCCGAGACAAACACACACTGACTCTTCTGTTTTTTAATACTTTTGAAAAAATAAACGGTATAATAGTTCCTTAAAATACTTATTGAAAGACCATTATATAAATTATTAGCTTGGAAAATAAAGGAGCATAGGAGAGCACAAAAGACTTTTAAAGCCTTTCAGATATTCCTGACTGGTAGTAAAAATAATAAATGTTCATAATTTCCTGGGGAAAAAGTGAAAACGCATCAAACCCAAGTGTTATAAAAGTTTTAGAGATTGCTGAGCTTTGTCAAATGCGTGTCCAGGAGCAAATGGTATATTTTATGAGTTTTTGATCACTACCAATAGCACATCAACTTGATTGTATTAAAGACTTCCTCATATCCAACCACTCTTCTCTCCCGGGGTTAAACACTGCTTATGCATAGCAGGTTTGTCCTTGAATGAATGTGATTTCATGGAGCTTTCAACACAAGCAAATCAGTAAGTGTAATGTCACCTTAATTGGCTCAAGGAGGAAAATGAACTGGTCATCACAAGAGGCGTAGAAAGGGTCTCATAAGTCTCACATCTCTTCATGAAGAAAGCCCTAACAAAGCTAGGGATAGAGGGGGTATACCTCAACAGAGCAAAGGCTGTGGAGTACAGACTTCCAGTACACAGCTCCTCAAAACACTAAGTGCCTGAGTGATGCCCCTTTGAGTATAAAAAGGGTAACACTCTGCAAGAAAATAAGGATATTTGACCTTGCTACTGGTAAGAGAAATGCACTCTAAAATATGAGGTCCTGTTTTGAAACTTTTGAAATAGCAGAAATTCTAAAACTTTGAAGACATACTCTGTTTCTGAGACCATAAAAAACGAAATTATGTAATTTGCTAGAAAATAGATACAACTGCCATCTTAGGATGTGAAAGAAGTCAGATGCAGAAAGATAAATATCTCAAGTCCTGTCTTATTTGCGGACCCTAAAATTCCGTATAGACATAAAAGTATAAATACTCTTCATGTGCGTGCACACGCATGCGCGTGCGCACACACACGCACACGCACCAATAGAGCAAAAGAGAGACCAGAGAAGAGAGGAGAGAGGAGAGAAAAGGAGGAAGAGGAGAAACACGGAAGGGATAGGAAGGTTGGATGTGGTCAAGAACATAAGACATTGGAAAGAAATTGTCTACATTATGCCCAATACTGTGTATGGTGAAAATATGCTTATAAAGGGGAAAATCCAAAGAAAAAAATAAATGTTGGCAAAATACTGTCCTTTTTTTTTAAATTTTTTGATACTTTAATTTACATTTCCAATGTTTCCCCCTTTCTAGGTCTCCTCTTTGGAAACCACCTATCCCTCCCCCATCTCTATGAGGGAATTCCACCTTCCACACACCCGCCCACCCACTCCCATATTCCCACCTTGACATTCCCCTTTACTGGGGCCTCTCCTCCCCCTGATGGCCAACAAGGCCCTCCTCCGCCACATATGTGGTCCGAACCATGGGTCCCTCAATGTGTATTCTTTGGTAACATAGTGAAATTTCATACTAGCTGCCACACTCAATTGATTTCTTCTCGGAGTGCTCTGCACTATTCCTCCATAAGAACAAGTTCCTAGCAGCAGCAAGGAGTCCAGGCTTCCTCAGGTGCCTGCCGATGCCACCCATCTGCTACTATGTATCAGGCATCTCCATGCCAATATGGCATCTAGAACAGCGTGGACCCGAGAAAAGCTTGATGGGAAATGAAGGTAGCATGCAAATTTTGATATAAAATCGATGTTTGTTTCTCACTTACCCAAGCCTCCTCTGAATTGTCTGATTTCATTTCCTTTTCAAAGATGTTTCTTTGGAGAGAAGCAAAGATCCTATTAATATCTGAGGGGCAGATATACAGACTTCTTAAAATCTGATGCTGTAAGTATGCTAAAAAGAACGGCAGCTTTGTGATAAATTTAACATGATAAAGAAATAAGGTTGAAAAAGTCTATCAAAATACTGACATGGTAACAGGATCCAAATACTATATGCAGGACCCAGCATTGTGGTCAAAACAGATGCTGGGGTAAACACGGGAACTGGAATCCAAACACCATCATTTATTCACTCTGTAGGTTTGGGTGAATTATTGAACTTCTCAAACCAAGCATTCTTCATGGAAAGCACTGCTTCATGGACAGAATCTGCGGTTGGACTTGGTGGCAGTAAAATAATATACTTGGCATGCACTCCAAACAGGGCTAAGTACATGCTTAAGAAATAGTATTGTTTCTGTTTAACATGACCATAATAAAGCAACAGATCATTCATGGAAAAAATCCTGAGTTCTTGTGGTGCCATACCAATAACCCCAGCGTAGAACTGCACTGGCTGAGGGAGGAAAATGGAGAGCTGAAGGCTAGCCTGGGCTACCCAGCAAGATCTATCTCAAAAGGGGAGCAGGTAGGAAAGGACACAGGGGCGAGAAAGGAAGGGAAGAGCAAAGAAAAGGGGGAATTGTGGAGGTAAGGAAGAAAATCAATGTAGCTCTTGGATAAATCACAGAATGCTGGCTTCCCTCCCTACCTTACTACAACCCCGTTCAAAAGTTTCAAGACTTAGTTCTAAAAGTCATATTTTGTTATCATTTAGAATAAGTTAAATTATGTATTATCCTAAGTAGTCAAAACTAACAAAATATTTTATAGCAAGGGAAATTAAACAACTGGGGCCAGGTCCTTGCTGGGAGCCTGGTTGCTGGTGTTTTCTGAGAAAATCACAGCATCTTTAGAAATCAGCCAACCCATGTAAGAACATAGGTTCTGGTTCCACTGCTGGGTGATCTCAGATCAGTTTGTATGACCTCACTGAGCCCCTTTTTTTCCTTGTACAATGAGCTAAAGATAGCCAACTCATATGATAGCTCTAAAAATGTCCATTTAAAGGAGACACTTCTGTAATCACGGGGATCGGGGCATTGCTCGTGTTATCTAAAAAGACTTTGTCACACACGGCATCTCTGTGATCAGAGCTGTGTGACACTGAAGCATCCTCAGATGGGATAGATGGGCAGTCAGCAACAGGCCTGAGTGTGTACACTGAAGGCCAAGGAGGACAGCCAGATTCCTTAATATACAATTCTGGAAAATTGTACGAAAGTAAAGGAAGAAAACACCGGAGAATTCCTTTATAGGTTGAGAGTAAGAAAATATCCCCAGCTCAAAGCCAAAGGGGAAAACTTAACATTATCTTGATGTAGAAAAAAGGCTGAAGAGTCCATGGGAACAAACTTTGCAAATAAACAAAAGAGAGAGAGAGAGAGAGAGAGAGAGAGAGAGAGAGAGAGAGGAAAGAGGTAATTCAACCTTTTCAATCAATCATAAGAACAAAGAGAACTGAAGCATACGGTCCCATTTTGCACCTTTTAAACCAGCAGACATTCCAAAACGTTGATAACATACTATGTTGGTGAGGCTGTGGAGAAACAGGCTATGTCATACATTACTGTTGGGAGCACAAACAGCTCGACGCAGTGGAGGGGGGGTTGGCACTATCTACCCAAATTGCATTGCATTTAGTTTTTAACCCATCAGTCTCTCTCATAAAAATCAACCCCCAAGGGTATTACACTGGTAAAAACATGGAATGATAAATGTACATTATTATTCATTGCAGCACTAGTAATAGCAAAGGACTGGAAGTGGCCCAAATGCCCATCAGCAAGGGACTGGCTGGAAAAGCTACAGCCCAGCCACATAATGGAGCTGTCAGAGGCACAAGGCAGACGGCCACATGCCTAGGGAGTGCTCTCTGGGGTCAGCAGGAAAGGGGGAGAGGCAACTACAGCGGGCAGCACCCTCCACGAGTCACACAGCACACGGATGGCACATCTATATAAACATACAGCCCTGCCCATCAAAAACAAGAAACAGCAGATGACCCAAAGCCAATAAAATATATATATATTTCCAAGAAAGGAGCAGACCAGGGACGAAAAAAATAAAGGCAAAACCGGTAGAGTTTCGATTCTGGAAATCGTGCAAACGCTTTAGAGACTGAACAATATACATAACACACACAAATAGAATAACAATGAGGCAACATTTAAAATTAACCAAAGCAAGTATCCTGGGCACATGGAAGCAATGCTTCCCAGCATCCAGGGTCCTCCCTACACTCGGCGTCTAGAGCACTGGTGGGGATTTTTCAAAATATTGCATATTCCCTTTGAAAATCACATGAATTTCCTGTTCACTGGTGTGTGCAAAAGGAATGCCATCTTTCTAGTAATGGTCCCTAATCGAAGTGATGGAAAGACATATTTAAGATGGGGTTTTGCCATGGAGCCAAGGCTAACCTCAATCTAGCAGTCTTGCTGAGTGCTTGGATTCTAGACACACAGCCATGACCAGCAAGCTCTTTTTCTTATTTTTGTCTGTAAACATTCCAAGATGATCACAGAGAAGGTGAATACCTTTTGGTAACACAGGAACCTGAATTTATTGAATTGGTAGGAAAATCCAGAGAAATTCTATTCCAAGTTATAATTTTCTGGTCTAAGGAAAATGATTTAAAAAAAAAACAAAACACAACTTCACATGTGCAAGCACAGAAGAGGGGGTTGATGAACGCACTAATTCTCTATTTGCCTACAACCCAGCTCCTCATTTCCATGACTGCCTTCCCCATGTCCCAGAAGACTCTCTAAATATTATCCCAGCTTCCTTTACTTTTCGGAAGCCCACCCCACAGAGGCAAGAAAAGGACGAGACAGAAATATTTCTTCCCCACAACCCACTTGCTTTAGAGTCTGTCCTGTAGTAGCTATATCCTCAAAGGAGTGAGCATTCTGGATAACCCTTCCCCCATGAGTCCAGTCCTGCACAGACTGCAGCCACACAGAGCTCATGCTGTGGAATCACTAGGCTCTGAAGCACTGGTCCGATTTTGTAAAGATCTGCTACTTCCCCTCAGGCAAGGCTACCCAGCTTCCAGTTGTACTCTGACCGATATGGGAACACATGCACCTGTGCCCATATGTGCACACCAAAGCACATATACCTATACACAGGTCCACAAACAAGCACATACCAACATATACATAAACATACGCACATACATAGATAAGACACACAAACACAAACTTAAATTTTTATATTCATATAAGTATATATACATATATATATAGAGAGAAAGAGAGCACATATAAATATACTTGACTACATAAAAATATACATGAACATGATGGGGGGCAGTGAGGCTGGCCCCAAATCTGACTACAATTTAATTAAAAGCTATACCTTTCCCAAAAATACAGTAGGCCATATTTCCCTAAACAGGTTCCCAAAATTGTTATAACATTAAATTTTATGCCTACAAATCAAATGTCTAGACACAGTAAGGGACAGAAGCCCACAAAGAAGCCTCAGGATCAGGAGAAAAAGATCATGTATCAGAAGGCCAGAGTCAAGTATCCCAAGACTCCCTGAGCCATCCACCAAGATGCCTCCGTGAGTAAAGATTCTTATCACCAATCATGGACCCCTGAGTTTGAGCCCCAGAGCTCACAAGACTGAGGAAGACAATGCCTTCTGCCAGCCACCACCTGACCTTTACATGCATGAGCATGCACACATACATAGGAAGTCAGTAAGCAAATGGGCGGGGTCGGATTGCTGGCACCCTAACGCCAGGATACTCCCATCTACCTCAGACAATGGTTTCAAGGCTCCAGATACAGTGAGTGCTTTTAGAACATTAAAAGCAGGAGAGGGCCATTGTGTTTAAGAAGGATGTGTGCAGTGATACCTCATAAATTCATACAGCGATACTTTACGCCATGACCCCCTCTACGCCCAAAAGCAAATTCATCCACTTAAGAGCACTCAAGACAGAAATGAACCTTGACAGGAAAAAAAAAAAAAAAAAAAAAAAAAAAACACCCTAGTCTATTCCTTCTAATCAGCAGGACTGCATCCAAACCACTGTGGACAGATGGGTTTTTTGTTCTAATTTTAAAAACCTTCGAGGAAGGAGATTCTACAAACCCACTTGGCAGCTGATGTGCCAATCCACTGTAGAGAAACTTGTGGATACATGAAGAGGTGCGGATCTCTCTCTCTCTCTCTCTCTCTCTCTCTCTCTCTCTCTCTCTCTCTCTCTCTCTCTTTCTGTGTGTGTGTGTGTGTGTGTGTGTGTGTGTGTGTGTGTGTGTAGCCATGCCTTGCTACCTAGAAATATTTAGAAAATTCTAACCATCCCAAGTACTCCTCTTCCTTGTAATTATAGTTGGCCTCTCAGAAATCAGGTAGCTTAAGTGAGGAGGAGGAGAAGGGGAAGACTTTATGCTGCTAAGAAAGGTAGTGGGGAACCCCTGTGGTAGAATTAGGGAAAGGCTGGAAGAAGCTGAGGAGGAGAGAGACCCCATAGGAAGACCAGCAGTCTCAACTAACCCAGACCTCTGAGAGCTCTCAGACACTGAGCCCCCAACTAAGCAGCATACATGAACTAGTTCAAAGCCCCTGACACATATACAGCAGAAGACTGCCTGGTCTGGCCTCAGTGGGAGAAGAAGCACCTAACCTCGAGAGACTTGAGGCCCCAGAGAGTGGGGAAGCCTGGCGGGGTTTGGGGGACATCCTCTTGGAGACAGAGGGAGAAGGAACTGTGGGAGGGGACCAGGAGGAGGAACTGTAAATAAAAAATAAGACTAATAAAAATCAAAGAAAGAAAAGAAAGGTCTCAAATAACAAGCAAAATGATGGTGCCAAACTCACAGAAATAGAGCAACTTCGCTACAACAGAGTGTGAGGGAGGGTAAGTAGAATCATTTCCCACCCAGCACGTGGTAGACCATGATCAGCACCATGACTGTCAAGTCATTGCATTCTGAGATGCACTGACTGACTCTTCTCCAGATTCATGAGAAATTATTTCTAGATATAATATTGGAAGTGGCAGAACACAGCTGATTTGAGGGTAGACCCAGCAAATCTGGGCTCGATTCTTGTGAGTGTCGACAGGTGATACAAACCCGATCTTGATCTGCACAGGTGGACTCTGACTGCATGCTAGACCCAAGCAAGGCCTTATCCTATCCAGGAACCAAGCAGAAATTAGAGGAGACAAATGCTGTCTGGACTGCAGCCTGGCTCCTCTCTAATGCACTGGACACATTTGCTGGCCATATGAAAACAGAATGCAATCTTACAGGGGACTTTACTTGGTCTCCTCAATTAGGTCTCTAGCATTTGAAAAGTGATTTCTCCATATGGATCAATCCTTGGACACCCACCAACTGCAAATTTTAAATCAAATTTTTTTAACTTTTTATCGATTCTTTGTGAGTTTCACATTATGCACCCCAAATCCCACTCATCTCCCCATCCCTCTGTATCCACCCTCTGCCCTTGCAGCCCATGAATAAAAAAAATAACAAACAAAAATTTAAAAAAATAAACCAAACATCTCATTGTGGAAACTATAGTGTGTCACAGCATGTCCCATAGTATATCGTGTTGTCCGAGCATCTTTATTTGCGAATGTTCATTGCGATGAGTCACTGGTTTGGTTTGAGGCCTCTGGCTTCTGCTACACCATCAGTACTGGATCCTTACTGGGATGCCAAGTCATTTCTCTGCCTTTCGGCTGAGATCAACTGTACTATCGGTTCTTACCAGTTCAAATCAACGATTGTTTACTCGTGCAATTCTGATCTCAGGAGGCATTTACCAATAGCTAGAGACATTTTTGATGGCCCCAGTTAGGAACAGTCACTGTCATTGGGTAGAGCAGAGAGCAGAGACCCTGTGAGCCAGCCCATAACACACAGAACAGTGGCCCACGATAAAGAATTATTTGGCAAAAAATGTCACTGATTTCAACAATGGGAAGCCTTAGATTTGAACTCTTTTGCAAATACTTTCTGGAACCATGAAAGCTTTATGTATATAAAATTTTAGGAGAAAAATGATAAACATTGTCCCTCTGTCCTCACTTTGACTATTAACTCATAAAATAATTACTAAATGCCAATAGCCTTTTACTAGGTACATCAAATAAAGAAAAACCAATGATGCCCCTTGCAAAGACATTGAGGTCAGCTGTGCAAAAAAGTATGAAACTAAGGTATCTTGTTGAAACAGTAAA
Organism: Uromys caudimaculatus; assembly: GCA_028551405.1. Classification (NCBI taxonomy): domain Eukaryota; kingdom Metazoa; phylum Chordata; class Mammalia; order Rodentia; family Muridae; genus Uromys; species Uromys caudimaculatus. The sequence goes on from CM052714.1 coordinate 58,875,715, forward strand.
TCAACAATAACAACAATAAAACCAGTGGCCAAGCACATAACAACCTCTAATTCTTAGTCACTTCTTGCCGGGGGGATGGGGGTGGGGAATTCACATCCATGTGAGCTTGTGCAATGGGATTGGTGCACATTGAGTTCAGAGATTGTAATAAGTATCTCAAGCCCTCTCACTGAAGTGTAGCAGATCAATTCACCTAGACAAGCTGGCTAGGAAACCCCAAGGCTCCTCTTGTGTCCATTTTCTACCTCAGGGATTATAGGAGTGTACCACTATGTCCAGCTTTTTGTAACATCCTTAGGACCTGAACCCAAGTCCTCATAGCAAGTCTTTTGCCAGCTAAACAGTCTCCCCCGGCCAATTTTAGACGTTTCTGATTAAATGAGTCAGACTGAGACTGCACAGGGCTTCCCGGGATAAATCTAAACTCTTTTATTAAGTTACTTATTCTTTTTTTTAAAGGAATGTGCAATTGAAAGAGAATGGGTGGGAGCGATTTGCTTTTGTATTCTCTCTGGAATACTGCAGCATTTCACTTAGAGAAGACATTATATATGATAGTTTAGTTCTAGGTCAGCCAAGAAAGGCTAATGCAACAGCAGTCCAGCTGAAGTAATAAAACTGGAGGTGTGAGAACCCTGAGCCTCATGACTTAGAAAACAGCTTCATGGAGCTTCCCTGACTCTCCTCTCCCTCTTCCTCCTCTCCCTCCTCCTCCTCTCCCTCCTCCTCCTCTTCCTTCTCTTCCTCCTCTTCCTCCTCCTCCTCTTCCTTCTCCTCCTTTTCCTCTTCCTCTTTGTCCTCCTCCTCCTCCTCTCTTCCTCTTCCTCCTCCTATTTCTTCTCCTCCTCCTGCTCCTCCTCCTATTTCTCCTCCTCTTCCTCTTCCTCCTCCTTCTCCTCTTCTTCCTATCTTGCTTCCCCATCCATGCCACTATGAATAAGCCTGGAAACCTTTTAGCTAGTTCCTTTTTTAAAAGAACATTTGAGTAATGTACATAAAACATGACAATCCTCCCCCAGGCCTGGTACCCAGGGACTTTTTCCATAGGCAGACAATGTCACTATGGATCATATGTCTTCCACAGCTACTCAAACACATATATGCATATGTAAGCTTCCAAATTATAGGCAGGAGTGGGAACATGCTATGCAGACTACTGTCTGGTTTGCTTTTACTCATCAATCTCCTTCATTCCTTTTATGGATCATATATGTAGAGAGCATTTATATCAATGCTCACATAATTCCTAGGAGTACCGTGCAAATCAAATGTTTATTTTCCTCTCTCACTGGATCTGAAGCCCTGTCCCCTGGGAGCCTTCACCAGTTCTCCTCTGCCCATCATTGATCCTCTATACTCTACCTAACAAGTTTGCCTTCTTCCAAAGTAACTGATCGGACTTTCCTCCGTTTGCAGAAAGCACTCTGTCTCGGGCTAAGTCCCTTGTGAGTACTAGCAACACTTTGGAAAGAAACGTTCATGAACTGTGTTGAACATATTACTAGAATTCCAGAGACAGCAACGACAGAAGGGATTTCTAAGGTAAAATAGAGGCTGTTGAGACCACAGCACTCTGAGTTTGCTATTAGCCATCTTGGGTACAGCACATGGGAGAAAATCCATACCTAGAAAGCTTCTTTAAACTGATGATATTTTCAGCAGTTTTTCTTCTCCTGTAGCTAAATGCCCAGTTATTCTTCAAAAAGCACTCAGGTTATTCACAATCCTCTTGTTCATTTGGGAGGCTGGGAAGAGAAAGCCTGCTGTCTATCCAGACGGGTTATTCCTAAACACATTTTGTGATACACAGTCCCACCATTCTGAGACCTGTTACTACAAAATGGAGAAAGATTAAAAAAGAACATTTTTGTTTAACTGAACTCTCCATCATGCCCCCTATGAAATCCTATATGCCATATAAAACTACCAGTATCTCTTTATCAGATGCATAAAGTTTCCTGAGGGCCCACTAACCTCGTTTGCTACAATACAGGCAGAAATGACTATTCTCCTTTTACCAGAGGGCAGGACTGAGAGAGGCATATTCTGAAGCTATAGCCAGTCTGGGGGCAGAGCTGAAGAAAGGACTGAACTGTTGTGGTAATAGTGAGTTCTAGCCACAACATTGCAACTGAGGAGCATCGGCAGTCCTCTAGGGAACTTGATTAATTTCTTTTAAAGGGGCTTCCACAAAGTTGTGATTTGATTAGTTTAAAAGTCTATGTCACCTACAGCCCCTTTCCCCTCCACTTCCTCCCTTGTTTTTAGCTGCCTAAGGTAAGTTTCAGCACGTAAAGAGTGTCCGATGCTCTGCCTATAGACCTGCATGAAAACGATCCTCAGTTGGTCCCAAAGGCAACACAGCATCACATATCATATTCTAAGGATTTCTATCACATTCGATCCCTAAGAGGCATATTATTATAGGACATAACTCAAAGAAACCTGTGTCTCACTGACGAAGGTAACCCAGAAGGGAATTTTGGATGAGCCCAGGAGAGCTGGGGATATGGAGATAGCATGAGGTCCTATTTTTCAAGCGACTGGAAGCATTGCTGCCAACTCTGTATCATTTGACTGAAGAGTAATGCTGAGCAGGCTCCGTTAACAGTATCCAGGACAGAAGGATGCAGATGGAGAGGAAGCACAGAGCAGTTTCAGTTTGTGATTAAAACAGATCACAACCTATGATCTTTCTGTCCATCAAGTGCAAACTCCCAGCGAGCATCTAAACACACAGACAAAAGACTCAGAGCCTCCTCTATCGAGCAAGTGCACAGCGAACAGTAAGCGTAAATGAGTGGAAAACATCACCACCAAATGAGAGCAAAAAGGAAAACTGTAAATGATGAAAGGCTAAAGGAGGCTACTGCAGTGGCAGAAACATGGAAGAGATTCAAAAAATTGCTTCAGCATGACTGACGACCACAGCTGGGGTACAGTAATAGAGAAGGACCATATTTTCTCCCTTGGCAATCAGTTGTCTAGTGTAGACACTTAACACGATAAGAAATGAAGAAGAGTTTAGGAAATGGGGAATGGGGTCAAGTTTCAAATACGCTGACCTTCAGATACACATAGGACCTGGAACTTGATTACAGACTTTAGCCTTTCAAATTTTACATTAAACTTCAAATTATTTCTAGAAGAACACATAGATGTGTTCCCGTGGGGATTTTTCTGAAAGCTGGACAATCCCAAGAACAAGGGAAAATATCATCCAACATGGAGAAAGTTTAGAGCAGCAGATGACATTAGTAGACCCACTACGCAAAGAGAACGGTGATCATCGGTAAGTAATAAACAAGAAAACATGAAAGAGTTGACTGTCCTTTGCTTCCAGGAAAGAGTGGAACCTAACTAAAAATGGTGCATCCACCAGTCAACTAATGCAAAATCAATAGCAGCACAACAAAGCTGTATCACAAAGGCTGGCAAGATGGTTCAGCTGGGGAAGACTAGGTGCACGACCAACTCATCCAATATCACAATAGTCATAATCTCAACCAGCTGACTTCAACGCTCAGGCGCATCCATGTAAACGTCCTGTGCTCATGTAAACATAAAATGTTTCTACTGAGAGAGTGCACAGATGGCTTCAGTGTGGTGCAGGAGCCGTGGCTCAGCCTAGCTAGCCACAGAGCCAGCATGCAAATCTGTCTTATGGTCTTGGGACCTTCTATAATCAATAGAAACTCTCAGAGGTCATGCTACCCAGACTCCCCAGCTCGTCCTTGTAAGGCACGGTCATTCATACATGAGCATGATGAAGTGTATGGGTGAACTGTGAGCTTTTGATCTTCTCAATAGAAGTAGGATATAAGGGGCTAGGGGTGTAATGTAGTTTACAAAGTACCTGTCTAGCATGCATAAGGCTCTGGGTTCAACCCCAGCATTAATAAAATGGAACAAACGACTCACATTTATAATTACACTTTGAAAGTTAAGGCAAAGAGATCAGAAGTTCAAAGCCATTCCTGCCTAAACAGCAAGCTTGAGACTAGCCTGGGCTACATGGATACTCTATTTTAAAAGAAAGATACAAGAAAGAGAAAAAAAGACAGAAGAAGGAAGGATAATGTGGTCTACACATTAAATTTAGCTTTATTAGAAGCCGCTCTTAAAAAGGAAAAAAAATTATGTCCAGTAAACTTAGTCATACATTTAAATTCAATCTGTCCAAATTAGTATCCTTTAATGTGTAATCAATATTAAGCTATTAACCAAACAGCTTCCACATTTTTGAAGATAGCTCTGAAAAATGACTATATAATATGTCCCATCCCAGAATTAAAATGTTCTTAGCAATACTTGGGGAGGATATAAAATGTATATTTAAGAGATCCATAACAATATACTAATATCTGATTGAGGGTCAGGTTTTCGTTTTAATTCAGTAAAAGTGAATGTTAGTTCCTTAGTTAGAGCAGCCATTTTTCCAGTACCACACATGGCTAGCAGGAGCTAAGCTGAACAGCTTGGTGCTCAATGCTGAAACAAAGAAAAGTACAGGGGCTTGGGATGTAGCTCCATGGCATACAGCTTGCCTAGAAGGTCCAACTCCCAGTCTCATGACCCTCTCCCCCCCAAAAAAAAATTAAAGACAGGAGAAGGAGGAGGAGGAGGAGGAGAAGAAGGAGGAGTTCTGTGAGGGACTGGCATTTGTTATGCAAGCATGAAGATCTGAGTTCAAATCCTTAGCACTCATGTAAAACGGCACATGCATCTGTAAGCCCAGTGCCATGGGGGACAGAGACAGCAGGATTACTGGTGCTTGCTAGACACATAACAGGTTCTTTAAGAGACCCTGTCTCAAGGGAGTAAAGCATGAAGTGATAAAAATGTGACACCCTCCATCTGTGGCAGGAGACCTCTACCCGGGCCACCAGAGTTTCAAAGCCAAGCAGCGCCTGGAGTAAGCTACTCTCCCAGGAGCGTGGAAAAGCCGTGAGTGGGGATAAGACAAGAACCACTGCTCACCGGCACCTGCCCGGAACCCGCTGGACACAGAGACTGAGGAAAAGTCGGTGACAGGAAACTTCCAGTTTCCATCTGTGGCTGGGGACCTCAGCTTGTGCCTCAGGGCTCTATAGCCAGTTAGTGCCGGGAGAAAGCTAGCCTCCCAGGCCCTCAGGACACAGAGACTGAGGAGGAAAAGTCAGGGACAGGAAACTTCCGGTCTCCATCTGTGGCGGGAGACCTGGGCCAGGGCCACCAGGGTTCCATAACCAAGTAGCACCAGGAGAAAGATACCCTCCCAGGAGCATGGAAAAGCAGTGAGTGGAGATAAGACAAGCACCACTGCTCACTGAGTCCTGCCCAGAACCCACGGGACACAGGGACTGAGGTAAACTTGGGCTTAGGAACCTTCCAGTTTCTATCTGTGGTGGCAGATCACTGCCGGGGCCACCAGGGTTCCACAGACAAGCAGCACAGGAAGAAAGTTACCCTCCCAGGAGCAAGGAAAAGCCGTGAGTGGGGACAAGACAAGCACCACTGCTCACCGGCACCTGGG
>CM052714.1:58881729-58974792 GCA_028551405.1 Uromys caudimaculatus
CATATTTATAATAGTCAGAAGCTGGAAACAACCCAGATGTCCCTCATCAGAGGAATGGATACAGAAAATGTGGTACATTTACACAATGGAGTACTACTCAGCTATTAAAAACAATGACTTAATGAAATTTGCAGGCAAATGGATGGAACTTGAAAATATCATCCTGAGCGAGGTAACTCAGTCACAAAAGAACGAACATAGTATGTACTCACTGATAAATGGATATTAGCCCAAAAGTTTGGAATACCCAAGTTTTACTTTACAGTAACCACTGGACTGAGAGTGAGGTCCCAGATGGAGGAGTGGGAGAAGGGACTGAAGGAACTGAGGGAGTTTGCAGCCCCATGGAGGGAGCAACAGTGTCAACTGGCCTGACCCCCCCCCCCGGTCCTCCTGGGGGCTGGACCACCATCCAAAGAATACACATCAAGGGATCCATGGTTCGGACCACATATGTGGCAGAGGAGGGCCTTGTTGACCATCAGGGGTAGGAGAGGCCCTTTGGCCTGAGGGTGTTAGAGGCCCCAGTAAAGGGGAATGTAAAGGTGGGAATAAGGGAGTGGGTGGGTGGGTGGGAGGTGGAATATCCTCATTGAGGCGGGGGAGGGGGAGGAGATAGGGGGTTTCCAAAGAGGAGACCTAGAAAGGGGGAAACATTGGAAATGTAAATAAAGTATCAAAAAATAAAGTATCAAAAAATAAAATTAAAAAAAGAAATAAAAAGCCATATAAACTACCCCCAAAAAGAAAAAAAAAAAACTCAATCTTCCCCTCTAGTCCTTTTGCATACAGAAGTACTCATAGCCACAAGAGCGCATACACACACAGACACCCACGCCCTTGCCCACACATGCACATGAGGGGAGAGGGTGGAAAGGAGGGAGGGAGGGAGGACGGAGGGATGCACACACTACACATACCAAAAGAGAGAGGCATTCTCTGAGAATTGCTCTAGGCCAGTCTGTAGAATCACTTGTAGGCCGGTGATCCCTGACCATCAAAACCTCTCAGATTACGTTGCCCCTGTTCATTGTTTCCCATCCAGCATCTCCTTTCTTAGCCTGTGCTTTCAAGCTCATCTTAACTCTTGGCCACCTTACAAGACTTAGCTCTATTTGTTCTCTTACCAGACCTCCTCAGGCTAGAGAACCTCATTGCACCCTGGCTCAAGATCTCCTCTCTGTCTATCCTCTCTCCAGGAAGAGTCCATCTCCTTCCAGTGCTTTAAATATATCTAGATGCTGATGATGCCCAGTTCTCTACCTCCTTTCCTGCCAGGTTCCCCGACTCAGCCTACTAGATAAAAGGACTTAGTGGCTGCCTCTACTTGGATATCCATATGAGATGTTCTCCTCACTCATTTCTTCCCCAGTCTTCTTCATCTAAGTTAAGTGAAGCAACCGATTACCCATTCACTCAAAACAAAACTCTAAGAGAAACTTCCCAACTTCATTACCCATCTGTCTTCCTTCTGCATGTTTGTGTTGACTCTCCTCTCAAAGTGAAACCTGTCTTCTTTTCCACTTTTAATGTTTTTCTACTGTGTTGCTTGATGAAAACCACCTTGTCTCTCTTGTTCCACACAATCAATTTTCTTCTATTAGCTCAGGTAATAATTTTACAAATGGAAATCCAATTATGCCCCCCACTTCTACTTGAAAATGTCCCATGTTTTTCCATGATGTCAGGAAAATTGCAACTTTTATCTTAGCTCTGTTTGGTCCCCTCTCACAACCTATACCACTGCCCCCTTTCTCACTTTGACTTCTACCCATACCTTCAACACATCCAAGTCCTTCTTGGACCAGAGCTTTCATATTTGCTACTGCCTTGAGCCCAAGTGGATGCCTTCTTCTTAGAAGTGAATCAAGATGAGCAGGGTGATGCATGCCTACAATCCTAGCACTTAGGAAGCTGAGGCAGGCGGTTATATAATCAAGGTAGACACTGGAATGTTGTGGTGGGACCTGACCTCAAAAAAACTCTCCTGAAATAGATACATATATAAATAGACAGACAGACACACACACACACAGACAGACACGCAGACAGAATCAAGTAAATCAAGTAAACCAACAAAAGACACAGAAATCATCCTTACAAATGACTCTGTTCCTTGAATGGGACACACAAGAATATGTGACCAATCCAGGACTCTAATTAGAAACTACAGCTCTAGAAAGACATTCACTAGAAAAGGCAAATCTAGCAATAACACACACACATACACACACACACACACACACACACACACTCACACACACACTCGATATCGGCAACATTATAAGCCATCCATGTCTCTTGCATAGACAGCCATAACCACATTCTCTACAAATCACCAAAAGGAAAATCTGCACCCACAGGTGAATGATGGGGGAAAAGTTCTACTGGGACCTTGAACACACAAGCACAAGTCTGAGCAAACAACTGTTTTCAAAGTCACATCTAAGCAATTCTCTCATGCCTTCTTCTCCCAGAAGACGAGATGTGCCATCCAGCATTTGGGCTGAAAATAAGGGCAGCAAAGTTCCCATGGAAAGTCGATGCTAAGTATGCAAACAGCACGGTTCTCAGTCCCTTCCCAACAGCTGGTGGGTCTGAAATGCCTCGGACACAGGAGGGAGCAGGGGGTGGGGTCCTCAACACACCTCTAAACTGCAAACGTGATATTTCAGAATTGATTCTATTTATTCTAGTCTACCTTGAACTATTAATATTGTGGATATATCACTATATAAACAACTTTATATATTTTTTAAAAACCCGTCTTGTTATTGCACCTCATATAGATAAGGCAAACTTACAAGAGATCAAAGAGAAACCCTTTAGCTAACAGTGATAAAAGACAGAGTGCTGTAGATCAGTAAGCAACAAGGTCTGCCAAGTCATGTCCTCTGACACAGGTCTAGGAAGGGTCTAGGCCTCCTAGAGAGAGGGCCCAAGACATGGGGTGGGGGTTTCATCCTAGGGAAAACTCTTGTACTACAGAGCACAGAATTTGGAGTCATTCTTACAAAATTTTCATTGCTAATAGTTTGTTATTGATATGGCAGTCTATTAGGATGAATGTTGTAGTGAAAACTGTTACTCATTGTAAAATGCTATTAAAAATCCTATCATTGATAAAAAGAAGTTTCAATAAACTTGTCTTTTCCACCTATTAGTCACACTTAAATAAAAATCATTTCTTTGGTCAGTATTAATGGTCGTGCTATTTTTCTATATGCCTTTCCTAGCCACAGAAATTTTTTGAAAAGAACCAAAGTTGAAAAGTGTAACCTCAGCAATCACTAACTTTGGGGACTTATCCCCTGGCACAAATGTTCATGCATATGCATATTTTCATCACATATGCAGACAGATGCCTTTGCATTTATTTGAATACTTGCATAAATATTAATGTGTATAAGTGCTTGCATGCAGAAACTCCATTTATGAAATATCCAACTGCATAAATTAGAAACATTAGGTACTTGCTGCATTAACACTACATAAAATACATGCAATTTCCAGGACAAAAAAAAAAAGCACAACCCAGTGGAAAAAGCCTGATTCTCTCAACATGTCTGCTATGAAATAGGCAGGGGCTAGGTTCCCTGTAAAACGTATGGAGCCTTTACATGACTCACAGTTCAGTGTCTATAAAAACCCTACATCTTAAAATAAAATATAAATAGATAAATAAATATGCCTTTTGAGGCATACATTTGTAAATTGTTACCTATGACTCCACAAAGTATACAATTTTGAGTTACCTGATGACCTCATGAGCTACATTTTCAGAAAGAATGTGACTCCAGAGTAATTGCTACAAACCATCATCTTCACAAGCCCAGGGTCAGGTGAAGGATACTTTACCCTGAATTATTGATCAAGAATGTTCTGAAGACCTTCAAAATAAATATAGGCTATTGCCTTTGCTCTTGGTTACTCACCAGAAATGGAAGGTCTGAGCCAATTGCTGAAAGCACACTCTGGCTATAGTACATGGAGAAATCATGTTGGTTCTAACCAGGAAGCTTCCTCTATGCTGACTAGTTCTCATAACACTGCAAGGTGCCATTCAAACTGCTGGAGGAGAAAAGTCAACAACTGTCTTACAAAGCTGTGAATGCTGTGACCTACATAATGACCAGCTTGGCAAGATCGTCTCTTGGGTGCAATAGTGGTGCAGATGTTCTGGGGGCAATCAACTGCTTTCTGAGTGGATTGAAAGCCTGTTCTATAAGAGGAAATGCATGCCTGGTCCTGCAAATCCATGGACTAGCTCATGGTTGGGGAGCTCATAGGCCTTGGATGAGCCTATTACTATTATTTTGCTGAATGATCAGGGAATCAAACTGTCATCTAAATTGATATTTCTCTATCCACAGATTGGCGTAGATCTCAGACACATCAATATTTTTTGTTTGTTTTGTTTTGTTTTGTTTTGTTTTGTTTTTTAGCAATGGCGGTAGTTAATGTAGAAGATCTAAATTCAGAGAGAATAAGTGTCCAAATGGAACAGCTCTTGTCCTGCTTCCTCCCAGGGCTCAGGGACAAATACAGAAGAAGGGACAGTGAAATCATAACAGCCAAACATTTGGAAGGACTACAACAAAACAACATCTTCCGCGCATGACAAGACTGTGGTTCTCACAAGTGTGACCCCTAGCTGAGGAGCCATCATGGCTTCTCCAAGAGAGTAGGATTTCTTTAAGGATATGGCTCATGGTAGATAGAGCTCCACAATGGATGGCTTCAAACCTATGGAGTTTATGGGCAGCCTAAAATGGACTCAGTGGGTTATAAAAGGGAACAACAACAAAGCAACAAGAAGTTAGCAAGGGGTGGACATGAATCTGGGAGGAGTTATGGGAGGGAAAGGGGGATAAATATGATCAAAATCATAGTGTGTGTGTATGAAATTCTCAGGGAATTAAGAAACATCATAGTTTTTAAGTTATCTGTACACTCTTACATACCTGATTTTTTCCTCAGGAGGCATGGATGACTATAAGCTTAAAGTTTGTTAAAGAAAATAGAGTAAGTTCCCGTAGTGACCCTGTATTCAACACAATTGGCAGTTGGTATCTTCTACTCAGTCCTACCCAATGTCAAATAGAGATATCTATTACTCTTATTTTGGCAAAAGAAATATTTCTCCTGTCCTTTCCTTGTGACCATTTTGTGCTTCTCCGTTCAGTATCTGGCTAGCTGCATAGACCATAAGTTTTACTATCTCTACTATTGTGCCTTTTGTTTAAGTACAGTTTGACTTTTAAGGTATTTTCCCATTGACTTTGAGAAAAACAAAAACAGAGTGTCTGGATTTCAGATTTGAACCTTTTCTGTCAAAGTCTCACACCTCACCACTGCCTGGACATTGGTTTCATTTGGGATTCCACAGATCGGACCTTAGTCTCACCTGTGACTCAACCAGGCTCAACAATAAGACTGCCAGTGAAATCAATAGGAGAGCAGAATTCTCCATTCAAAGTGCTATGCCTGCTTCAGCGTTCCTGCTTCTCCCTGGAACCCAAATCGAGCTCTTAGAAAACCCAGGCTTGTATCTTATAGTCTAACAGAACACGCACACTCTTAGTTTTATTTTTTCCTTGAGAAAGATCTACCCTACTTTCCATACAACCTATGTGTGCATTAGGATTAACTTTCTATTTGCATGTGTGTGTGGCAAATGGTTGAATTTCCATCAGAACTCTATAAGGAGTCACACACACACACACACACACACACACACACACACACACACACACACAGAGCTACTACACAGTTCTTATTTGCTGCAGGGAATGAGACCACATAAATTCTAATCAGCGAAAACATTTCAGTCCCTGAACTCTTTCCCAGTCCGTGGCTCTTTCTCTTTTCTTGAGTGCATGCTGGATGCAGTTCATCCAGCGGACAGCAGAGGCACTAGACTGAAAAGGCCTGAATAACAGGATGCAGTAGAGCCCTTTAAGCCTCCCTCCCTGCTACCAACTCCCTGGCCTATGAGTGAGAAGTGAAGTTTATTGTGCTCAGATCCTAGGGCCATCTGTTCTAACGGGCTTCCTCCTGGCTCACGAAGTGCAACTGTTATTATGCGCGATGCCTAGTGTCTCACTAATAGATTGTAGTAGACATTTTTGCACCAATGTGACCAAACTACCTAACATATCAACTTGAAGGAGAAAAAAACCCCACAGTTTCTGAAGGTTCAGTCAGCAGTGGCTTGCCCCATGTGCTTGTACTCAGCATCCCAGTGGCAGGAGACTATGGTAGACAGCAACTGTTCACATCACAGAAGGTAGGACGCAGAGAGATAAAAGAGGCAGATAAGGCTAAGACACCCTAAAGCCTACTCAGCATACAACTTTCTCCAGCTTAGCTCCACCCCCTACATTTCTAGACCCTCCCCCCAGAATAACCACCATTTTAAGTCCAAACAGTCAAATCATGAACTATGTAAGGCATTTCAGATTCAAACCATAATATAAACAAATACTTAAGACATTATAAAATTTCTCATTTGGGAGCAAAATGAAAGGCCAGCCAGGAGAGTGGAAAATAGTCAGGGCCCCACAAGAGTTTGGTTGGAGATGAATCTGGAAATAAACTCACAGGCTGTAAACAATGAAAGAAAGCATACACGTATTTTTTTTTTCTTTAATCTTTTAAGACACTTACTGAATGCTAATAACACGAGGTAGCCTGTCTGATGCCAATGTTAAAAGACCACGGCGAGCCATGGTCTAAATGTTCAACACTGTGGGAGTCTTTTGAAAGTCTTCTAATGAGAACATCTACCATCTCCTTAAAATGTGGATTTGGCATATAATAAAAACCTAGTAATCTATAACAAGTCACAAACAAAATCATTCCTGGGTGAAAAACAATAGGATTTCTGAATTTGCCCAAGGATGTGCTAACCCTGACAAACAGCACCTGTGCACCAAGGCATTGACAGTAACATTCACTAAAGCTGCACATGACTGCCAGCATGGGAAAAGAGATGACAGACACCAAGAAACAAGCCCACCTAAGTGGGTGCCTAAACATCTTTCCCTTGCAAGGACTCTGTTGCAGCTCCGCCGTAACAATGCTGGGTAGTCCAAACCTAACCTAGCATGCCTCTAATTTTTTTGTGTTTGTTTGTCTGGACTCTGCTGGGGATCAAAGCACCAAGCTCATTCACACTAGGCACAGCCCTCTGTTGCTGAGCAACGTTTTTACAAAGAGTAATATGGAGTCTACATGCTATAAGAGAGCAAAAAGAAGAAGAATGCTATCAGTTGCCTTTTTAAATTAAAATACAAAATTCAAGTAGAAACGAAGATTCTCTTTGCTCACATCTTAAATAACTCTGGTATTTATTACAGTGCTGGGAGGATACAAAAGCATTGTTAGGACATTATCTAAAAACAATCTTAGGATCCTGATCACAAGCCAGGAAACAATGTATATGTGAACTTAAAATGATACATGTTGTACCAGACTGAACTAAATAAGAAATTTTTTTCACCTAGAAAGCACCAGAAGCATAAGGCCAGCATGCTATTCTCATTAAAAATACCAACCACTTCTGGCAGTGAGAAGTCTATAATGGATGTTAGCCCCCAAGAAAACTTTAATGAAGATATTAAATACAGAACCATGATAATCAAAATAACATTGCTCCTAGGAACTCCAAGTAAAATAAATGGGTGCAAATGGCAATAAATTCAGAAAACAGAAATACTGCTGCTATTTCTGCAAATATAAAATGAAGTGATTCCTGAGAACCCCCGCATGCCTAAGTCCTCAATTTTACCTTCGTACATAATAACAAATCTAACCGTTACCATGCCAACTCTTACCTATTTCCTAAGAGTTACTATTTAATAGTAATAAAATCTTGCATTGTAAGTATTTTACTTCCATTTTATTTATGGTTGTGGAAACCACCATGATGAAGTAGAGGAATCAGGGTTTGTTTGAAGCAGGATATTTTAGAATGATGGAGGTACGTAACAGAGATGGTGGCAGCTTTGTGTGGTGGTCCACGCTTGTAATACCAGCTACCTGGGAGGCTGAGGCAAGTGGTTCAAAAGCTCAGGTCTGGGGAGCTTGGTATATTCTTGCCTTAAAATGAAGTTTTAAATGACTTGGAATGTTAGTTAAGTGATTTAGTATTTACCTAAGCTATCTGAGGATGTATATTCAGTTTTCAACAGAAAAAGAGGAGGGGAGGGAGGGAGGGAGGGAGAGAGAGAGAGGAGAGGGAGAGGGAGATGGAGACAGAGACAGAGAGACAGAGAAAGAAAAGAAAAGGAAATTGAACAATCCACTCTAATGCCAAGTTGTCTCAGCTAGGAAGTGGCGAACAATGATGGCATGGCTGGGAATGACAGGACCCAAGCTCCAGATGACATGTGATGAGGACATGTGATGAGGGCCCATGTCTCCCATGTCCAGAATCACATAGTTATCTATGTCCCTTCGCATTTCCTTGTATAGTTTTCATCTGACCACACAGCCACAATTAAGTGTGAGCTTCAATCTGATGGATAGTTTCTTTTCTTGTCTACAAACATTCCAAAGAGCAGAAAGCCAGCTGCCTCTCTTTTGGCAAGTTCCCCTTCTATCCAAATAAAGAATGCAGTGCTCCCTGCTTTAATCCTCTTTAGCATTACTGCTCCTTGTGGCTTCATTGTCTTTTCTAATTCCTCCCTGTACTAACCTTCAAATGGTCTTGTGACTCACTGTCCAATAAGCTTGGGCATACCTGCTGCATAAAGGTAGGTTGCCCCCTTTGAGCACTCTAGGCCATCTCAATTAGTCCTTAGGAGAACAAAACATCGAGAGGAAAACTGGACTTTTGGTAAAACATCCTATTTTTTCTTACCATGTTATTAATCCCCCATTTCAAAAAAAAAAAGTAGCATTTTGAGAGGCCTGAGAATTATCATCTCCACCTTGCTCTCCATTTAAGACCCGGAAGGATTCTAAAGAACGGCTAAAGGCAGTTTGATGACATCCGTGCAGTCCTCCCTCCCCCACAGGGAGGGATTTCTCCCTGGCTCTCTTCAACCAGACTAAACTGCTTTCCTCATGTGTCTCAATTATATTTTAATAAAATTACAAAAGGCCAAAAAGGGAAAGCTAATCACCCCTCCACGCTGCTATCTCCACAGAGCAAGCTCACTTTCCTGGTTTCAGTGGAGCGCCTTTCTTCTGGGTTACGCAAAGGGCTTTTCCATCATGCTCTTGTTGCTCCTCCCAACTTAAAATAAGCATCAAATGTTGTCATTCCCATCTGAGATGCGGGAGAAGACAGGCATAGTGATTGGGACGTAATGGTTGGCTGAAATGGGTCGTTTTCAAAGTTGGAATGGTCTTGCAAACTTACCACATTATCCCTGCATTGTGGGGAGTTATTTCTTATGTCTTCCCCACATCTTGCTACAAAGCAAAACTAACTTCCCCTGTTTTTAACTAGGAGATGCTCAAAGGTTTTCTTCACACACAAAACAAAGTTGTTCGAAACTATTCAATTGCTAGGATTTTATTTACTTACATTCCGACTGTAGGAATCCAAAGTAAGATGGTCTTAAAGAAATAGCTTCATAAACAGCCCCCAAATCTATCGCCAGCATCCTCATAATAACAAGGGCCCAGGGTCATGTCTTGGAGTATCTTTGTCTACGATGCTAACCTGTACTGACCACTATCTAGGGTATGTGGTCTGTGTGATAAGCAAGGGATAGCTGATGTCTTGTTCTCAAAGCCAGCTGCACTGTGGTTTGGCATCTAGTATTCCGAAATCTCCTCCATAAGAACAATAGTTTAGCTTAATCTATATGCTGGCATAATAATGGCTTTACAAGGACAGCCCACATTTCAGACACTTTTGTTGACTGAGACTTCTTTCCATGTTGGATAAGAAGGACTGCAGCCCCTGCACAGAACATTAAATACATACATATTTATGTGGGTTTACACTCTCAGACCTGCCAACCTGAGACTGTCTGAACCCCACTTGTATGGCAGTCAGAGAATAAACACATTGCCCTATTTACACACCATACAGACACCTTAGTTCAATGTTTGCCATTCAATTCCAAATCCGTGCAATACAACTGTTCTGGTTACTTTTTTAAAATTTCTTATGGCTTAAACATACAGAGGTGGAAAACATTATGAATGTTTTCCCTTTTTAGCCTCCAAAGCATATACTGGAAAATACTGGGGCTATAGTCATTCCGTGATCAACACCTAACCCTAATGAGTCACAAGATTCAATGGTGACAATTACAGCAGAATCCAGCCCACAAAGGGCCAAGCTCCAACAATGCTAGATAATGTACTCTCAACATTAAAACAAATGATGATCCTAAAATCTAAATTGGTCCCCTAATAATAATATTTTTAGTTATGTGCCTTAGCAGCACATAAACATACCACACAGTCTCATTCCTGACTCCCACAGGTGGGCAGCTCTTTGCTGTTCTTCACTCACCAATGCTTCCTCTGCTTATTCATTCCTAAGAACTCATTTCACAACCTCTTCTGTAAGTGAGCTATAACCAGTACCACACTCCAGGTAGGGGTGGGTACCTTCTTCTTCATCCCTGAATCCTTAAAGCCTCACCTGTCTCTGAACCCATGGCCCAGACTGCGTTCTGTGACCTAGGCTAAGGACTGGTATATTGACCTAGCACCCACAGCTCTTCATGTGGGCTGTGTTGAATATCCGTTGATTGTGTTCGCTAAGCAGAGCAGGAGCCTTGGGATAAGATGGGTCAGGAAAGGTCTTCATCTTGGTGGAGAGGTAGGATTAAACCTATCATATCACAGGGAGACCTCACTGGAGACACCTGAGGCAATGTAAAGCCTTCCCATGTGACAGCTCACTCAGGAACAATTCTCAGGGAGTGAATGATAAAAGTCCCCACTATTAAGAAATTTGATGCTTTGAAATAGGGACCCAAGGGTCACCATGAGGCCTCCAAAATGCCATTAAGGAATAATTTAATTTTTACATCTACAGAAGACACTATCTTTGGTATTTGCCCTATGGCACAAGGCCCCAGGTAAGACATATAACAATCCTCACAAAATCCTAGGAGAGAAATGCTGCTTAGACATTGCTGAGAAGAGATAAATGAAAGAACAAATGAGAAAGGCTGTCAGCACACAGTGAGCCCTTCAGGAATCTTCCCTCCCATCTGTCTAAAGCCCAGACAGAGGTTCATAAAGACACAGTGATTGACAGACACATACCTGAATTCTGCACAGCCAAATGCAGAGGAAGAGGGAAGTGCTGAACACCCTTGCCGACTGTATACACTTTGATGGTACAAGAAGCCAATCATGTTTTCTCCAAAAGCCATACATTGTCCAAACATGGGAACTGGAATTTCATGTGATCATAGCTTTTCATTGTCTCACAAGAAACATCTCTGCTTTCAAGAAGTTTTGGAGATACACATGGTGGTGTAGGCCTTTAATCCCTGCACTTTGGAAGCAAAGGTAAAAAGATTATGAGTTTGAGACCAGTACATACTGCATAGCAAGACTCTGTCTCAAAACAAGAGAATGAGAGAGGGAGGGCAGACAGATATAATGTTACATAGCTAGGAAATCTAGATGATAGGGACATGGATATGTGGGTGAATTGATGGATGGATCAATGGATAGAGATAGAGATAGATAGATAGATAGATAGATAGATAGATAGATAGATAGACAGATGGACAGACAGATGGATAGATGCAAGAAGCTTAAGTTACTGGTAGTAAAGTTGTGAGCCCTCTAAGAAAAGACTTTTCAAATGTACTATTGCTTGAACTGGGTGGTAGGTACAAATATACTCTTTACACCAGATACAAGTCTCTATATACCATTTTGAATGTGTAATACAGTTCCTATTTTAAACAGGTATGCACTCTTAATACCAGGACACTGAAATCAAGTATTCTAGACATAGAAAGCCCAATGGCATTTAACAAACATTAATACATTTTTTTCTTTTCTCCACACTAAGAGATGTGCTTTTTGAGTTATTGATGAGATCTTAGAGAATTTGTAGTACCTTCAAAATCTATTTCTGAATGATTACAAGCTTCCATAATATCTACCCATGAGACTCAAAAGTCATGCATCCAAAACAAATGGCAAATTAGACTAGAAGTCAGAATGTGTCAGTGCTATTCCCAAGTCTTTGATCCAGTCTCAAGGACTTAGAGCTAGCTCTCAAAGTCAGAAGGGTGTTCCCAAATAGACATTACTTCGGTCTGCTTTACTTTTAAGATATTTATTTATATATTTATCCATTAGTGCAAGTGTGTGTGTGTGGGTGTGTGTGTGTGGGTGTGTGTGAGAGAGAGACAGACAGACAGACAGACAGAGACAGAGACAGAGACAGAGACAGACAGAGACAGAGACAGACAGAGACAGACAGAGACAATGAGCCTGCAAAGACTAGATGAGGGTGTTGGATCCCTGAAGCTGGAGCTACAGGCAGTTGAGAACTGAAGTCCACCCATCTGGAAAAGCAGCAAGCGTTAATCTCTGAGCCACCTCTCCAGTTCCTGCCTCTGTTGCTCTGAGCCTTCTCCTAGGAAAGCTTTCAGTATACTCATAGCAATAAGTTAAAAATATAATATAATTAATATTTGTTTTAATAATATTATTACAGGGCTGGGAAGATAGCTCAGTGGGTAAGTGGATTTACCACAAGCCTGAAAATCTGAGTTTGATCCCTGGAGTGCACATGGTAGGAGAGACCTGTCTCCTACAAGTTGTCCTCTGAGCTCTACACGTATACCGTAGCACACTAGCAGCATGCCCCCCCCACACACAGAAATGTTAGATTAAAACATATATTATAGCCCTAGTAATAATAATCCGTGGTACTATCTGCAAACATTTAAAACAACACTGGTAGATTTAATAGTTGTTTATTATGATGGTGGTGTGCTTAGCCCTTTGCAAAGCTCAGATGATTTTACTAAACCACCCCACACCCACACTACACATATACACAGAGATACACAAGGTGTCAGGAGACAAATGAGAGTAATGTGGGAAGCAGATGGGATGACGGCTTCATGGGCAGGCTGAGAAACACTCCGTATGTAAGTCAGGAAAGGGCCGCAAAATAGAGTTCACCAAATGCACCTAGAAGACTACAGGCAACCCAGCACACCGTTATTTTCATATTAGTGTGCATGCTCGTGCTTTAGAGTTTCTCATCATTCTTGATGATTTTTAAATTTATTTCTTTGCCGAAACATTGTGGTTCTCTGCAGAATTTAGATTTTTTTTTTTTATTAGTTCCAGTCTAACCCTAAAAGCACCCATAGTAATGGAATCAGGTTTAGAAGTACTGTAAATAATTTCAGCGTCAGCCCTGCCTCTTGCTTAGTGTTTCATATGGTTCTGACCACTGGCATTAAGCCTGAGATCAGAATATGAGATGGTAACCCATCTACTCTAACCAGTGCCGCCGCTGACTGAATTCTGTCAGTGACACCATAGCCCGCTTACTCTGTAAGTACACAAAAATATAGTTTCCCCCTCCCAGAAAGAGAGTAAATAGGAACTTACCCTTCAAAGTACTTAGCAATTTAATATCTCAAATGACTTATCTGGCAGAAAATGAATATGAAATAAAGTTATTAAAGTCCTTCCAATCAACGCACAGGGGTGGGTGGAGCAACTTTGAGAGAAAATGAGGGCAGTAAATGGTTAACCGCCAGCATGCAGCCTCGTGCTGCAGGACACACAAAGGTTCACAGCAGTTGTTAGATTCATTTAGAGAAACTCAGTTTATTTCTCCAGCAGAGCGCTCGCCAGCCAATCTGTATTACAACCCGCGGGAGCCTTAATATTCTCAGCAGGATCAAGATTCAGGCCACACTGATTCAGCCGTTTAATCTTGCAAGAGAACAATATTTGGCAGGAAAAGACCCCAAAGCACCGAGGGGATGTCCCAGTGGTTCGTTGTCAGCACAGACTGGGCCAAGAACACCGAGGGCAGAAACCAAATGCAGAAATGGACGCTGACATCTCCAGCACCGGCTTGCCATTCAAGCGCACACATCCTCTCCATGCATGCAGGGAAAGCGCAGCATCTACACATAGACAGCTCGTTCAGTTACAAATGTGTCTTTAAAGAGCGAAATGTCTTCTCAATGTCCTCACTCTTCTTGTGAAAAGCTCAAAATATATACCTTTGACTTGTCAAGAATTTCATGGGCACAAAAGCAGAGAAAGCATATGTAGGATGCTTGTATATGTGAAAATATATATCATTGTATTCTTTTAGCCATCATTAATTCATTAATTGACCAATACTTTTCCAACATTAAACATTTGTGCCATTTTATAGATGATGGTATGATTTGGTTAAACGCTGTGCTGTGTTGTGTGGAACAAATCTACATTTCCCATTTTATACTTCTGCTGAGCAATTCAGGCAGGTTGATTTAATTCTGAGTATTTTTAGAAACTCATGCTGACAGGTAAACAGGGAATTGGGAAAATAGATGCAGAACAATGAGAGAACATAATACATAGCACCTGCTACTTTGCCCACAGTGTGGATCACTCAGTAAACTCTGTGTGTGTGTGTGTGTGTGTGTGTGTGTGTGTGTGTGAGAGAGAGAGAGAGAGAGAGAGAGAGAGAGAGAGAGAGAGAGGTGTGCATGTGTTTCTGTGTAACCATGTACAAGCAGAGGGTACCGGAGGACTTTGAGCTCCTGATCGATCTACTGTACCCCCTTGAGACAGAGTCTGTCCCTGAACCTGGAGCTAGGCCAGCAGCCAGCAAGCCCCAAGAGTCCCCTTCTCTCCACTGCCTACAGTACTGGAGTTATAGCCATATGTCACTACACTCAGCTTTTATAAGGAGTCTGGGGATTTGAACTCAGGTCCTCATGTTTGCACAGCAATACCCTGCTGAGCCATTTCCCCAGCCCCTCGGTAAAGTCCTTTTTAAATCATTTTAAAATAGTAAGGTCAAAAGTTCTATTTCTTCATCTCTTGAACATAGGATAGTTATTCTTCTCATATTAGCATAGTATCTCCCTCTATCCAGCATTAATCACAGCTAGGAAACTAGCTATGTTATTTAATTTAGTATAAGTGTTGCTATGGCAATTACTTTCTAGCCTTTCAGAGGTTAACTATAAGCTTGCTGAGGTCAAGGGTCATGCCTATTTTATCTCTTATATTCCTTGTCTCCTGAGTGTCTATATAGGAGATATTATGAAATATTTAATTTAATACATAAGTTTTCAAAGAGGTTTTCTCTTCAGAATCTGCATGTTGGATTTATAGATGCCCAAAATAGACATGCCTGAAAATACAGCGGCTCTGTCAGCAATCGTGCCTCAACCCACAATACCAGGATCTCTCCTGCACCTAACATGTATATGTTGAGTGTCGCAACCTTTAACCTGTTACCCCTCCCTTTCCTGCTTTTGATATTTCATATCCCACTCCACTCCCTACATCCCATTGTGAACATGAAAGGCATACAAAACGTTGTTTCTCTCTCCTACATCCAGAAGGCCTGATGTAATCGATGCTCACAGCCACTGTTTACTGAACAGGTGTGTTCATGTGAGACCCTTGGAAAGGCAACCTTTATCTCTACCTTATTTTTTATAGGCAAAGCATTTGTTTTTAAAAGATTTAAAATTGAATAAAATTGAAGCCAGGTACAACAGAACATGCAAATAATCTCAGTCACCCAAGAGGGTGAGAAGGATCACTTGAACCCAGGGATTTGAGGTTAGCCTGCGCAACAGAGACTCTCACAGCACAGCCAGGCTAAACCCAAAAAACAAGACAACAACAACAACAAAAAAAAAAAAATAGAACTTCAGCTTGTCCTCAATGGTCTCACAACAACAATTACATAAAGATAACTGTTTATGTCATTTTAGGAGAAACTAGCTCTCAGCATCCAAAATAGTAAGCGTTCAAATGAGGATCTGGGGTTTAGCTCAGTGGTAACATGCTCAGTTAGCATGCCCGATGCCCTGGGCTCCATCTCACCACTGAAAAAGGAACGGAGGAGAAGGATAGAGAAGAGAATGGAAGGGCAGTGCTGGAAGAGGAAGGGGAGATGGATTATTTTTGAAGCCTTCGGGTTCTTTTCTAAATCTATATTCTTTTGTGTAGCTTGCTAAACACGGCTAACTTTGAACACTTCCGTAATTCTAGCAACATACCACAAAGCTGAAGCTAAACAGATTAAACCAGATTGATAGATATTTTTTTAAAAGTTAATTTGTTACAGTCAATATAACCATGAAAGAAAAAAATCAAGGAAACAATGCACACAAGCTAAAAAAAATGATCGCTTCCTTCTTGTCATCCTTTGAATTGAGCTGTCTGGAAGTTGTGTCTTCTCTTCTGTCATGGTCACCAGGGCTTCCTTCTAACCCTTTTCTATGGAAAGAATACAAATTCTACTTGAAAAAAAAAAAAAAGAATCTCTAAATTTCTATTTGCTGGACCTATGACTTTTGTGGAGACTCTGCTCAATTCTCAATTCAAAGGTCAAGAAGTAAAATTTTCATAATATAATTCATCTAGGAAGATAAAATATCAGATGGTGAACATGGCTACATATAATCACACTTACATACATGCACACCCTCTAACTTCCAAATTGTAGCTTCTTCTTTAATTTTGCATGCCTACTGACCTTGGAGTACTAATGGGTTTTTGGTTGTTTGTTTGTTTGTTTGTTTGTTTGTTTGTTTTTTGGTTTTTCGAGACAGGGTTTCTCTGTGTAGCTCTGGCTGTCCTGGAACTCACTCTGTAGACCAGGCTGGCCTCGAACTCAGAAATTCACCTGCTCTACTAATGGGCTTTAAATCAAATCTTTGTAATAAGGCTCCCTTGAATTATGATTTTCTAATAAGATAAAATCACATGAGTGTCACTCTTATTAACTAAAAAGACAAGTTTTAAACATACCTCCCCAACCCACCAAAGTCATAATTACATAGCATAACTATTGATAGTTCACAAATTGTATGTAAGACTTCTGGTTTTTCCCTAATATTTATGATCCTCCTGCTGTGAAATATGTCCCACAATATACAATGACAGCGGGGAGAAAATTCAGATGCTATATAAGTTTGAAATTGTATCATGCCCTAGTAATGAAGATCTTTCTCCCAGTGCTCGTCTTTATTAGGCTCCCCTCAGTGTAAGAAGCTTTCCTTCCTATGGTCTCTCCCCCACTCTGGCTTATTTTCACTTCAGCCAGAGCTCACCTGCCAGTCAAAGACAGGCAAAGTCTAAATTTTGAGCTACAGAATTTAACCAAAATCTGGAAAGCTTCAAGACATATTTATGACTGTGTTAGCTTCTCTTCCGTTAACGCCATCAGAAGTTGTCTGAAATGGTAGCAGTAGAAGTTTGTGTCTTCTAAGGCTACTGACCAAGCTGGCTTATAAGAGTGGTTTACAATCGTATCCTGCCTCAACGTTTTTCAAAGTGCCTTTACAGAGTGCACGTCATTCATCGCTTCAGCTCTTCTCTGCAATGTGTGTAGACTATGTCTGATGTGGTGCTTTTGCAGATGGAATTGTACCTCACCCCCCCCCCCAATATCCATACTGTGAAGCTTTAACCACCACTGTGACGGTATTTGGAATCCAGTCTTTAAGAACTTAAGCCAAAGTTAAAAGAGATCAGAAAAGTGGAGTTTCAAACCAAGTGAACCAATGCCCTTGTTTAAAAAAAAAAAAAAAAAAAGGAGATGACCTGCATAGCAAAGAAAGGAAAAGACACAAGGAGGGGCCAGTGATGGTTTGCAGTCTGGGAAGAGAGTCTTCACCAGAACCCAACCCCACTCAACCTGAACCTAGCATGACCTAGCTCTAGACCCATGCAAAAACAAAACTCTATTGTATTAAGCACCTAGCCTGTGGTATTTGCAATATAAACTTACTACGGTCTGAATGTGAAATGTTCACTGGTTGAATACTTGAGTCTCAACTTGAGCTATTTCAGAAGGTGTTCTAGTTAGGGTTTTATTGCTATGAAGAGACACCATGACCACAGCAACTCGTATAAAGGCAAACACCTAATTGGGGCTGGCTTACAGTTTCAGAGATTCAGCCCGTTATCCTCATGGCAGGAAACATGGCATTATGTAAGCACACTTGGTCCTGAAGGAGCCACAAGTTCTACATCTCGATTTGAAGGCAGCCAGGAGGAGACTACCTTCCTCACTAGGCAAAGCCTGAGCGTAGGAGGCCTCAAAGCCCACCTACAGTGATAGACGCTCTGGTTCTGACTAGAGCTCTCTATTTCTTGAAATGGCAAGCTCTGAGGAAGCCTATGTTGTAAGTTTCCACCACCTTGACTTCAGCTGCTTGCCTCTGCCTTCTCCACCATGATGGACTGTATCCTCTGAGCACCAGGGGCTCTACCAGAGTACTGAGAAAGCTAATACAAAAACTGAAGCAGTTTTATAAGTCTTTATAAGATTTTTTATGGGTTTGGTTTGGGTTTTACTTTTTTTTGATATTCTGGCCACAATGTTCTAGAACAGGGGTAGTCCTTGCATTTTCAATATACTTAAATTTTTAGGTAACACAGTAGGAAGCCAAAAACCATACTTTGCTGAGAAAGTATTGCCACAGTCATTCTATAAAACTATAGAAGTCACCACATTTTTAAGAAGTACACAAAAATGTAGGTATTATCAAGAAATATAAACAAGAATGAAAAAAATCAAAGCAATTTCTAAAACTAAATACTCTTCTAAAGTGGAATTTTGATAAGAAAGAGACACAAAATGCATTACTATTTCACAAATTATTGCCTCATGTGGCTATTCAGTACACATTTCCTGGGCATGGGCTACATACCAAGTACTAACTAGGCCACCAGAAATCTTGTATTGAAAGAACAGATTAGTCCCTTCCTTTACTGTGACATTTGTCCTAAGAAAGGTTTTATGAGCCAGAACTGAGAAGTAGGTAGAAAGTTAAACTGGTCCAAAACAGAAGTGGGGTGGGGAGGTGTGTGGCAATTCCTTTGTTCCCCAGTTTATCACTGTGCTGGGTCACACCTTTCTATAGTCTAATGTGGAACAGAAGAGGGAAAAATGCCAATGGACAATAGAGGCAGATGGCAAGAACAGAAAGATAGAGATCAAGGTCAAGAATGCAAAAAGACCTGCCTGCAAGTATAGCAGAGCATCATTAACAGTGTCAGGGTAGGCTCCTTCTCATGGCATGGGTCTCAAGCTGGACCAGTCATCGATAGGCCATTCTCTCACTTTCTGCTCCATCTTTTCTCCTGCACATCTTGTAGGCAGGACAAATTGTAGGCTCAAGGTTTTGTGGCTAGGTTGGTGTTCCAATTGCTCCATTGGAAGTCTTGCCTACTTATAGGCTCCACATCCTCCATTGCTAGGGTCACCCCCATAGGTTCCTGGAAGTTTCCATTGCCTGGTACAATTACCATTGGAGAGGCTTCACTCAGCAACTGATGGGAACAGATGCAGAGACCCACAGTCAAACATTAGGTGGAGCTTGGGGAATCCTGTGGAAGAGGAGGAGGAAGGATTAGAGGAGTCACAGGGTTCAAGAACCCCACAAGAAAACCTATAGAATCAACTAACCTGGCCCCAAAGGGACCCACAGAGACTGAACTGCCAACCTGGCAGCATGGATGGGACTGACACAGTCCCTCTGCACACATGTAAAAGTTGTGCAACGTGGTCTTCATGTGGGACTCCTGACAGCAGGAATGAACAGAGACTGACTTTTTTGCCTACATTTGGGACACTTTCCCCCTACTGGGTGGCTGCTCTAGCCTCAGTGGGAGAAGATGAGCCAAGGCTGGTTGATATTCATGGGACGCCTGCCTTTTTCTGAAGAGAAAGGGAGGTGAAGTGGATGGAGCACTGGAGATGGGAGCAGGACTGGGAGCAGAGGAGGGAGAGGAACTTCAGACCTGTGGTCAGGATGGAAATTAATGAAAGAAAGAAGGAAGGAGGGAAGGAAGGAACGAAGGAAGGAACGAAGGAACGAAGGAACGAAGGAAGGAACGAAGGAAGGATAAGTCCACAGGGCTCAGAGACAAGAGGGACACCAAAGCTCCAAGTCTCAGCTCTTGGTAAACCAAGGATAGCTCTTGTTTACATGCAAAATCTTTGGCATTTTATCCTAAAGGCAGTAAGGATCCGTGGACAGATTCTAAAAGAGATCATGACACAATCAAATGTGTATTTTAGGAATAATTTTCAAGAAATCATGTGGTGAACGACCTGAAACAGAGCAAGAACAATCAAGACTCTACTCCAGAAACCCAAGTAAGGAACAGGGGCATGTTCTGAACAGAGGAGACAGTGTGCTATGCTGGACAGTCTCAAGATTAAATAACACTGACTGAAAGAGTAGACAATCTCCATTCTCTTAAAGTTAGAGGTAAAATGATAAGATTCATAAAATACTAAGTACAATCAGAATATGGACCTAACATGTGAAATGACTATAGAAAATAAGTATAACCCTCCTTAAAGCATGCAAGGATTCCGAGGAGAGGAAGATCACTAACCAGCTGGTGAGTATACACTGGGGTCAGGGGTCAGGACTTCATTTCCCAGTGATGTCAAATTGGCTGAAACAAGAGGAGTGGCTCACAGGAAAGTCCAGAGCAGATATCAAGTCCAGCCCTAAAAGAAATGGGCAAACAGTGTTGACAAGCAGTGGAAGATAAGGCCAGAAATAGTTCAGGGCAATTGTGAAAGGTCACTGGAGTCCATAAAGGGCATAGGAGGCTATACTTCGTCCTGATCAAAAGGGAGAGCCAAAGGGGGGGGGGGTTATTTAATGGGTCACAAGCAAGATCTTGATGAAGCAGATACTTTAGTAAGACTCATCTGATGATGGTATTTCAGATAGCATGAGAGAGTGTGAGGTGCTTCAAAGAAAAAAGACCAGAGAAGGAGCTGCTGGAGAGACTGAAATAGGAAGACAGGTGGTGAGCCTGGAAACCAAGAAATGGGGAGACAGACTTTCTCAAAAGCAGCACCTCAAGAAATCACCTCTGGATTCCTGATCTGTGTCCAAGTGGAAGTCACAGATGCTGATTCTCATATTTAGGTGGCTCTCCTCAAAGCTCCCCTAAGGTAAGGTTATTTAGCAAGAGCCCCTGTTCTTGCCATGCACAAGTGATTACTGGTCTGAGACATATTTGTTTCTTTAAGTGACTGTGGCTAAAAAATTGGGGATAAAAAGCAGAGATCAGCCTTTGAAGTCCTGCCCTACATGAAAAAATAAAGCAAAGCCAGGTGTGAGGGGCACCATAAATGGGAAAGAAAAGGCCAAAAGGTAATTTTCCATATATTTTTCATAGGAAAGTGTAAGTATTCCTTTAGAAAGCCTTTCCCTGAGGAGAGAGGTTGTTCAGAGGGTCTAATTAAACAGTGAGTCAAAGTGTTCCAAAACCCATGAACTATTCATGAACATGTGTTAGACATTATAAGAAAAATATGTGCTATTGTCCCATCACTTTCTTTTGACACACTTGATCCCTGCCTTCAGAAAGCACACCACTGACCCACTGTTACATTGGATTATATCAGGATCGCTGACGGGATGAGCTGGGGTCAAACACAGACCGTTAAAGCAACCTAGTTCACCCTAAAAGCACAAGCCTTCAAGGGCTTCTATCTTAGGCATCAACTTCATAACTTATTGATTATGTTAATAAAACCATGATGGGTTATAATAAAATACCATCCCATTCCCCTTACATACTACTTACTGTACTGAATTACTTAAAATCAAGAGCTTTCATGTAAATTTTTACTTAATGATGCAAGTTATATTGCTTGTATTAGGAAGAAAGTTAACAAAAAAAGCCATTTGCATGCTGTATGACTTTCTACTTTTATCTTTCTCTCCCTTCAAAAACTACTTCTGTGCTTGCTGTGTACCAAAAGAAAGCCAGTTCCCCCAAGTCAGTTGTTTGGATTCATATAAGACCTAATTGCCTCCTACAGGATAATTTTGCCACCAGTTTACAATTAGCATGCATTTCTCATGCATGAGTTGACCCAATTACATAACAAATTTTACCTTTGGGGATTTCTCTTGACTGCTTGTCTTCTGTCCACCATACAACTCAATTTTACACTGTCAGCAGCTGTACATGGTTACAGTCGGTCTCTGTCAAAATGATTTATTTAAATTACAAACAGAGACCAAATCCCTAGATAATCATCCCTATGCTCTCACGCTCACCCTTACATTCAACTTAACTTTGAATCAAATCTTTTAATAGTCCGTAGACATTGTATTCAATTATTTGGTTCCAATAATCCAATATTCCTGAAGCTAACTCATAAAGTCTTGGGGAACTCAATCAACGGTGTCCTTGTGAGTTTATTAATGGGCGTATAATTTATTTTACATTCTAAGTCAATGAAAATTTATGTGGCTATATCAAAAGAGTTAGAATTAATTACATTTCAGTATCAAATTACAGACAGCTTTTGATCTTAGCTTTTCTTGCAAAGCAAGCTTTTCTTATGAATGGGTATGGTGGATTGCAAGTGGTAGCAGCAAAAGTATAGTTGGGAAACAGGATACATAATCAAAATTATCGACACAGTAAAAGAAATGGTCTGGTGGGCAACAGTGTAAGGACACTCGCATAGACACACAACACTTCCTACTGCACAGCAAGGACAGACACAGACTCAAGCAGGTCTGATAAGGGTACACTCACTGTTTCCACCAATCTGAGAAAGCCTGGGATTCTCTCATTGCTTGCTTTCTCTTTCTTCTTCACATATTTTTTTCTTCCGCCTATGATAAATTTGAAAACAAACAGTGTTTAACTACGCCAGGAAGGCTATCAAAACCTCTTGGGGCCTGATTTTACCATTTCCTTTCCCAATCTATCCCCACACTGTGAGTTCATTGAGAGTGTGGCCCCCATGCATGTTTAAGCAGGCATAGGGAAAGACAACAGTCATCTCTGGCAGGCCACACTGAGTCTTTGCAATACTGAGCATGCTGCCTTACCACCCTGTTGCAGATACCCTGAACATCTATCCTGTTCAGAGGTTGGAGCGTGGGAACCACCCGAAACTAGAGCTGTAAGAAGCTAGAGGTGTATGGACGAGACTGACGATGTTTCAATGTTCCCCATAGGCACGATATTTCTAGATTTACCTTTGTATGTGTACCTTACTAAATTGTGGTTAATAAACATACAAAGATGGATAATTATTTGGGGGAGGGCCGAAGAAGGCATATGAAACCTGACTGGCTTAATTGTGAAAACCTATAGAACCCAGAGATCCTACGACAGCACTTCCCGCTAGCTTCCCTAGCTGTAGGCTGCTGCGCACAGACTTGAAACAAAACCTGAACTTGTAAACATTGTCCACTATTAAATTTTACAGCTGAATATCCCGACTTCCCATACCTCTGATATGAGTGTCTCAAATTAAATGAAGACATCATCTGAAACATCACAGGGGAAATAAGAGCTTTGTTTTAAAAGTCAAGTTCTGCTTCTTTCCTATGGGTAAGGAAATTCCAAACCCCACCTCTTTTCTCCTTTCTGCAGCTATCCTGAGAAGTGTAGGAGAAGCACTTTAAATGCTAGTACTTAATGCATTGCCCATGTTCACTATGCTGTCATTATGGGTAGCAAAATAAAGAAGGCAGGGCTAACCCACATTTACCTCTTATTACACGAAATTTGAAATTTAAGGTTCTACTTTATCCACACTCCTGTAACATTTGCAGACTGAGCAGCTATTTCCAAATGACTTCAATTCCTAGACAAATGAACATGAGAGTGTCTGAAAATTTTTCATAACAGTGACAGACACAGACACAAGCAATCAAAAATGCCCACTCATCCATAACATATTACCCCAAACACCTAGGAGTTATTAAATTCACAGCTTCATGTCTTTATACTTTCCTCAGTCCAAAGGGGATTAACAGCAGCTTAGAAAGAGCCACTAAATATCCAAAGGCAAAATGAACTGGAAATATATTTTATAAAGTGCATCAAAAAGAAGAATATAGACTATAATGATCACTTGGGCCCCCCCCATCACCTGGGGTCTAATGTAAGACGCAACTCACAAATCTCATCTCTTCTAATCATCAGGGTGAGCTCCACCCAACCACCTCTAGCAGGAAGATTATAGGGTCTTCCCAATTTAGATCTTTGCTCACTTCTTCTCAAAATAAAAACAATGCAGGTCACACTCAAAAACATCTACATAGGCTTTGCCTAGTATTGTTCAGTAGATTTACATTAAAATGATCTAGAAAATTAGAAAAAAAGCCAATATGGTACTTTTCAAAACATATCAGATTTCTTAAGGCCAGAGACCCTGGAGTAATATGGAAAACCCAGTGCAGAGGGGAAAATCCCATGGGGGGCGTGGTCTTATAAATGAATAATAAATTCACCAGACCTCAGAATACTTCACAGCTCCCCTTCTTCAGGAGTAGGCTTAACAGAAACATTGTGAAATCTTTTCTTTACTGTAACCCAAGCATTGATAGGCCCCATCATTGCTAAATGAACTACTACTGTGATTCCTATGGCACCTAACACCGAGAGAAAGCAAGAAAACAAGGCGGATTGGTTTAGCTGTGGTTGAAATTAGATGCTTTTAAAACTGACCATTGTCTATCTCATAGGCCATATTGTATTGCTGTTTTGTATAGACTTCTAAGAACATGACAATTACAGATTAATACATACCTGCATTATAAGGGGTTTGGCATAGTTAAGAATGGATCTGCAAACGACCTCTGGCATTGAGTATAAAGTATACTCCTGCTAATGATAAAGTTTGGTGAGATGGTGAGTTATTTTCTAATTACTTATGAACATTGATTTAATTTGAACATAAATGAAAAGGCTTACCTTTGAGTGAACTGTAATCCTCGTGTTATCACATGGATCTCGTCACATGGATGGTCTTAAGTAGAGTTGCTTAGTTCTAAATTTCTATGCTAGTTGAGCACTGAGAACTGCAGGTGGCATAACCTTGTAAAACTCTGAGCAGAACTATCGTTGAAATGCACCTCTGGTTTGTATTTGTAAAGCAGGAATGGGTTTTTGATTTGATGGGAGGATGGATGGGGAGAAGAATGAAGGTGATTCTCTTTCTTGTTCATTATTGGCAGTCCAAAAAGTCATTAAGAAAAACCATGGGACAGAATGAATATCATCAGCTCCTAAAAGTCAGCTCTGTCTCTTTAAGTGGAAAAAAAAACCTCTAATAGAGAATGGACACATAAAGACCAAACAATAGGTAAACCATAGAGAATGTGATAAAAAAAGAGAGACCTCTTCCTGGCCTTGAAATAACATTTAAACACCAAATGGTTCTGTTCCTGAATTTTTAACAAATAACATTTTCTCAAATTACATGCTAAACTCTATCTACAAATAGTGTGTGTGAGTGTGTGTGAGTGTGAGTGTGTGTGTGTGTGTGTGTGTGTGTGTGTATATATATATATGTATATATGTGTATACATATATACATATATATATATATGCATGTAGCTCATGGCCATGGCCCAGTATCAGTAAATTTAAATCCATCTGCTAATAATAAACATTTCCTAGAAATTAGGGATATATTACATATAACATATGTGTGTGTGTGTGTGTGTGTGTGTGTGTAATAACTTGTGACATACTTGTCAGATTTCTATGACAAGTGACATCCACCATCTCATGATCATGGTAGGAGCTTTGCATGTTTGCTATACCATACCATACCATACACAGTTTATAATTTCCATTCTAAATATCTAACATTAAACCTACTCTTTTGCAGAAAAATGCATTTTGACACATTTCATGCAATATATTAGAAGAAATTTAATCACACATATGAATTACAAAAATCAAGAATGAACTGTTTATCTACCTTTGCAAGTGCTAAATTCACATTCGAATGTGCTTCTTCCTGTCCCAATTTTTGTTATTCTGGAAAATGTATTACTAAAAAGATGTGGTTTTCAAGTAGAAAATAACTACATAAACAAATGTTTATTTCTAAAATTAGATATAGCATATGATTAAGAGATCTTAAGTATGTACACAATTAGAAAAGACCATATTTTTTTTACTATACCCAAACTATATATTAACTTTATATGGTTATTGACGTGGAGAAAATATCAGAATTTTTCATTACAAACATTTAATCTTGTCTAAATATGAAGGCTGGGAGATATTCAAAATATATGACGAAGATACTGTTATAGACACCAGGCTGTTGATAAGTGATGAGATCAGAGGGCTGGGACTTGACAGGTGACGTTGGCATGCATTATGAGGAGACTGGACACACTCAGCGACAGCTGTGCTTCACACACACTCAGCCTCACATTCCTACCCAGACACACACCAGGGTCACCTCCCCATCAAGAAAAAGGGCACCTACGTTACTGATCTGCTCCTGTGTTCTCTTCAGCCTCTGCAGCTCAGGAGTGTCTGTGACGATGCTGAAGCCCCTGCCTTTGCTCTCTTCAAAATCTCTTTTGTACTTGACCTGACGAGAGAGGAAAATTGATCTGTGTGTGTTTGTTCGATATTTAAGTAGTATACATGTAATACAAGGCCGATCTTGTCAGTGAGAACGCAACCCTTGGAGCCTGGGCCACGCTGAGTAGGAGGGACATGAATCAGCCAGCCCTGCCTGTACCAAGGTCCCTTCTACATCATACAGTAAAGCATATGGACACAGTTACACTGCACTGCGATGACAGATGTCTGGTAGATAAATGCTTATGAAAATATTTATAAAGAAGGCCACACCTCAGGATTCGAAAGCATCTCACACTGACCCTTGGTATGCTGTGTGCAGAGGTATATAGATGTTTGTGTGGAGGCACAACCCTATAATCTGAGCATTCAGAAGGGAAGGCAGGAGGACCAAGATTTCCAGATCAGCTGGTGTCAAGAAGAGACTGGGAGGTAGCCTACCTAGCAAGGCCAAACCCTGGGTCAATCCCAGCACTCAAGTAAGAGCAATAAACTTCCTTTTAATGAGACTAACATTACAGTGTCCTGGGAGCTGGAACAGACACGGATAAGTCTTACAAAGTCAGTCTCCTGTTAATCATACAATGACTGGAACATCAGCTAAACACTTGTTTTGTTAGTGACTGGATGTTCACATTACTATGTTCTTATTTTTAAGCCCAAATATCAAGAACTCTGAAAACACTTGCTCATAGGCCATACAATTCCTACTTTGCATTCAGAACTAAAATCCTCAAGTTAATAGTTAAATTATCACAGCAATATAGGTTTATTGCAAACGTGAATCCTGAATAGGCTTAAAAGTTCTCTTAGTGGAATATAAAGTGGCCTTTCACTGAGTGACACCCATATTTATAAACTCAGTTCTGTCAAGTATCGTTAGCCTGGAGGCCACTGGAAGATTTTCTTTGACCAGATGAGCTTAAAAGAAAAAAAATTAAAACCTTGATAAAAACAAATAGGAAAATTTAGAAAATTCATCAATTTTAGCTTAGGAATATCTCATTTTCTCTCCATACTTTCCTTAATATCCTCCCTAAACTCCTGAAAGTCTTAAGACCTTTACTTTAGCTATTGCCATAAATAAATGATCCAATAAATGGTTATATTTTTATTGCAGAGAAAACGCTGACTGGGCTTGGCCTTCTAACCCCGTTCCCCCAGAATCCATGAAGGCATCCGGCACATATCTGAAGCACACAGGCCCAAGGCACAGTCTTAGTCTGTCCAAGGGAGGCTGGTCAGATTAGCTGGTAGTGAGCCCGGTGTGAGACAGGGTAGAAAAATAATGGAAGCATGAAAAGACCACAAGGTAATGGTCACAAAAACATGGTGATCTTCCAGGGAGACCGACCTACCAGTCCCCTCCTTCCGTCTTTGAAGGCAGCTTCCGAAAAGGCACTGTACTTCATTCTTTCTGCTGTTTGTTTTAAAGACTGATTTCCAGAGAAAGAAATAAAAGAGAAAATATACTGAATACTGAAATTGTAAGTTGGAACTGATTAGCATCCAGCAGTCCTCACTGCGTTCACAAGACACCTACGAGTAGTTTGGTTTGGGCCTGCCTACTCAAGTGACTTGTTTGGAAAGTGTGCACTCTTCTCTGTAAATGGTTCTCAGTGTTTTAGAAGCTATTTCTTCCCTTCTAATGGTGTGGTGCGCTCTCAACACCCACTCAAGCGCCGACCACCCAGTATTTGTTTACTATATCCAGGGAGCCAAGGAACCATTAGTCAGCTCAGTCTTTTCCACACTCCCACCCACTTTCATCCTACCCAGCTATGGAGCACCTGCAGTGGCTCATGGGAGTGGCTCAACAATGCTTCAGAAAGAGAGGAAAGCCGAGAAGAATTAAACCTAGAGATCAGAGCACTGGCTGTCTCACAAATGGGAAATAAAAAATGGCTCTGCATGGGCCAGCATCTGCCAGAGGGACATGAAGACGGGTAAAAGCAAGGACCCTCAGCCAAACACACGCATCAGATTTTGACAATAACTGCTACCACAATGTGCTTATGAATTACCTTACTTGACACATTGAGTCTGGTATTTATTGAGACTCATATAAGCTGCCCTTCTGGCCCCTCTCCAGCAAAACAAGAAAAGAAAAAAGAAGAAGAAAAAGAAGCCTTTTCTTCCCGTGCTCAACATTGGCTATAAAACTTGCATGTCAGTTCTTTTGTCTTCTCAACTGTTTCTCAAAAACAGTGTTTCATGAGGATTCCACACACAACAATGGCCTCCAAGGAGTGGCATTCTCGGGACTTACCCCTTGAGAGTTGTCTCAGGTGTGGAAAAAGAACACCTCAAAGAGGAGACAGCAATCCCTAACCTCACTGAGCATATTACCATGCAGAGATGAAACAGACATGATCTAAGTCATACAAATGATACAGACAGAGAGAAGAAGCCCAAAGGAAGAGATGTAAGTGGTGTGGGCAGTGTCAGAAACTCGGGCAGAGGAGACCCCGGCAGAAGCTGCCTTTTCAGTAAGTCCTGCAGGGTTGGGAGCAGGGGAGTTGTGCATCCACCTCTGAGCTGAGCCTTCCAGACAACAGGCTGTTTGGCAATAAGAAAGGAAGTGAGGAGAGCAGAGGAACAAGCAGGTGAGACTGACTTGTCTTTCTCTTGAGATAGGATGCCCATGGAAGGACATCAGAGCTGCATCACAATAGACTTTCAGTAAAACAGCCTCTCTCTGGAGAGGAACAGGAGGGAAGCAAGGGCACAGGCAGGGCAGGCAGTGTGGGGACCTCCTCACAAGTGGTCCTCCACCAGCAAGCAGGCCTGAGGCCAACGGGTGAGGCAGAGTTCTGGGTCCAGCCTCAGGACCTTGCCTTCCTGGACAGCTATCAGGCAGGTGTGCAATCTCGTTGAGTGGGACAGAAAGGCCAAGGAGATAAGAGGCCAAGGCAAAAATGGCAGCCTGAGGTCAGAAAGAATATGTGCTGAGCCTGGTGGGTGGTGGGGGCAGGGGGAGGCTGGTTATGCAGTCTTGTTTTCTCACAGCCTTATCCATTTAATGCTAAATAAAGACACTTTGAAAAAATTTGCACTTTTTTTCATACAGTATCTTACTATACAGCACAAGCTAGCCTGTTAGCTTATGATCCTCTGTCTCAGCCTCTTAAATACTAGAACTATACGCATGTCCCAACATGTGAACGCACATGGGCGCTCGCGCGTGCCCGTGAAAATACACACACACACAAACACACACACACACACACACACACACACACACTCAGCAATTCTAATGTCAAATGTAAAAAATTCACACAACTGGCCATTAGAGTTTTTAAATTTTTTTTTGCAAAGTAACTTAAAATGTTATTTCAAATATAGAATTCTGTTCAATATTGATATTCTATGTTTGCCTCTACGTTGGCATTCTGAGTGTTTATCTGTATAGATATATGGATATAGACACATGCACACGTGTGTTCATGGTCACATATGTGCATGCTTGTGTACATAGAGTTAAAATGCACAGGAATGTACATTTTATACCTGGACACAAAATAAATATCATGCACGGAATATTAAAGACTGGTAAGCGTGGATTCACTCATTAGCGAAAGACATGATCTAGTTAGTGAGCCTCCCGGTACAGGAAGTTAAGTCAGCCATTCTAAGTTCCTTCATCTTAATGGAAATGTTTGACTAACAGCAGAAACTCAAGGTATAAAAGCAGAAGAAAGAACATGAGCTAACGAAGGGGAGCAGACGTTCAAGGGGACCCAGGGGCGCAGACATTCAAGGGGACCCAGGGGCGCATCACAACGGGCCAGGGCAGAAGGGCAAGCAGAAGGAGAAGGCAGTTTAGCCTTAAAGCAACTTGTCGGGATATGCTTGCTAGAAGCCCAAGCCTACGGGCGTATTTACTCCTGATTCCTGTTTCACTGCTTGTGATCTCATTTCAGATACAATGAGACCAGTGGCCAGTCCCACCACCTTCCCAGACAAAATAAATGCATCACGTTCTGCTCAAGGGAAGATTGCAAGGGATCGTAGCACCATAAAACTGCACGAACAACTCTGAGTTTGATTTGTAAAGTGTCCTCGGCTAGGTCCTGGCTTGTGCACTTCAGCAGACTCTAACGGGTGTGCACCGTACGCTTCTTCTGCTTGACGCTGTGCATACAAGACGCTTGCTCACCATTCATGATTGATTACTCTTTGGTCCTGGTCTTGTGTTTTAAAAGCCTAAAATGCAAAACACTGGCTCACCCACAATGCTCTATAGGGATTAAGCACTACAAAGGAAAATCCAATTAAAGGTGAAGTTAATTTTAACAAATACTGAGTCAAAGAATTGAGTTCAAAGGTAAATTTGCTTTTTATAAATTAATCCCATAATTTGTAAATGTATGATTAATTAAATAAAATTAAAGTTATAATTACCTTTTCTAAACATAATCAAAATTCATTAGAAGTAATTTCCATGGATTCTCAGCTTCAAATTAACCTTTTATAGCATCATAGAGACACTTGGAGACGTTTACAGATTTTTCAGGTCTCCATGTACTGACATCCAACTTTATAAGACTCAGGAGTCTCGTTTTTCAAAAGGGAAGCCTATATTTTATTACAAAACAAGTAATCTAAATACATAATGATCTAGAAACATATAATATTTTAATTAATTTCTTTATCAGCTCTATAATGATCACATGTAAGATACTTGACTGTGAGTGAGCACTTAATAGGAGAGACTCAGCCATGGACAAACTCATCTCGTGCTCCAGCTGCACCTCTTACTAGCTGTGTGACCTCAGGCAGGGTGCTTAACCTCTCTGAGACTCCTCCCTCAAGTACAAAACAAGGATGTTAGCAATAAAATACTGACGGCACCTTTGAGTGTAATTAAATGAGATGGTGCGTCTAGTGATTTCTGCTATGTTCCAGGCTCTGTACTGGTCACTTTACATACTACAGGAGTGCAGACTAGACAGGTATGCCAGCAGGTAATGTGTAAAAGAGCACGGAGCATCCCATTCCCACAAGCAAGTGTTTATGTCGTTCCGGTGATTAAACGTCCAGGTGGCGTATGCTGCCATTTGCGGGGACGGAGCCATCGGCAGCCGACTCCCTCCAGCCCCTTTTCTTCAAGGTAGAAATAAATAAATGCGGGAAATAAAGAGTTAAATCTTCTTTACATATCATCTCAGGTAAACACTGGCAGGTATATGTTTTGGCCCATTTTATAGAAGAGGGAAGCCTGACATTATGGAGCTAGCAAAGAGTGGAAATCCCACCATTCTGGCAACTTTGATGACATTGTTTCCCAATTTTCTAGAGAATATTTTAAAAATACTGCATTGGAAAATGTTAAACTGAACACAGATGAGGTAAAACAGTGTTCTGTGCACAGGCAGGGATAGGCTTGAGACCCACTGAGCAGTTCTTAAAGGACAAGACCAAGCCAGACAAGCTGCATGCGTAAAATTCAGCTCCTACATTACCTGTAATAGATCTGGTGGTGTTACAAAATGACAAGGAGACTCACTCAGAGCTGAGTGTAACCCAGCCTGCACTTCACCATACACATCGCTCTGCTGTACCACTGCTGAAGGTAACGATCACCCACGTGTTCAATTAGTGCCGAGCAGGTGTGGGGTGCCGGTGCTTCAAAGCAAAAGAACAAATAAACAAGCACACAAGACTGATGAAGGAGACTGGTGCCTAAATACACACAATTCATATTTTCACCAAGAACATAAGAAGTAGAATGTAAAAATTTAGGTAACATTTGAGTTTTGACTTTTGGATACAAATCTTCTTAACTATGTACCCTTTAGAACGCCACTTTCACCTTACACAGTTACATGACTATGGCTTGAATACCACGAGCTTAACTCACACATGGCAAAAAATCATTTGAACTGTAAGTTTACTATGTATGGTTAAATGAAGGACTGAGTAAGAAACTGCAACAGGAAACATTCTTAAATATCTGCCTATTCTGGGTTAAAAAGGCCTGGGAGATGAGTAGTTTCCAGTTAGGAAATTGCTAATCGAGAAGTTAGTAACTTAAAATGCAAGCCGTTTTCCAACTGTGATGAAGAAAGAGGCCGGAGGAAGCAAGGACCAAGCAAAAGTATACAAATATCAAAATAACACGCGTTCTCATAAAGCAAAGTGCCTGTCCTTAGTCTCTGATGTCACAGCTGAGGAAAGTGACAATCCATTCCTCTCTTTTACTCCTAACAGATTGAAAATGTCGTTAACGTTGTTCCCAACAGCCCTCCTACACCTGCGTGCTCCGTCAGGTAAACATGAACTGTTGGTCACTAGGAAAGCATGCTTCCTTGTTTCCAAATAAGGGGGTTTTAAAAAACCCAAAAGTGCCAATGAAGACTAACGCAAAGTAAAAGTATTTGGAGAGAATTATTCTTCTTGTGTACAGTGTGCATTAATGGTACAAGAAAACTGTCATGTTGGCAGTTTGAGCCACACAGATGGAGCTCCGAGGCCATTTTAATGGAAAAAGATTTAAGACTGATTTCTTAAAATCAAAATTTGTTTACAATATAAATGTAGAGAATCTGACAGGCCATTTAAAAGTTCTGTGTTAAACTAGAAATATCACACTCATTCTGTTCTTCCATGAGAAACTATTAAGCATACTTGAAATACTGAAGAATTGTAATCTCTTAGCTCGTTAGATAATGATAAAGGCTTCATGTTGGTTGGTTTCAGGGTTGAGGTGCTAACATGCGATCACCCTCCTGTGTTGTCGTGGCTGCCATTTAAGGACTTGAAGGTAATAGCCATTGTACCAGGAACTTGGCAAGCCATCTTGCTTAATCTTCAAAAAAAAATCACTCTATAAAAGTACTATATTATCCATTTTTTATGCATAAGAAATACATGAAAACCTATTTGGAGTCCACCTAAAACCTATCTTCTATGCCTTCACTCCATCTATCCAGGGTTTCTTAGGACTCACCATTTTCTTCATTTTCTTCATAGCCTACTTCCCTAACCATGGACTGGTCCAAAGACCATCATGCATGCTAAGCTAGTTCAAGTCCCCAAGAGGGGAAGACCTGACAATTAAGATACACTGCACAGAGGGAGTCTCTCATTCTGGCAGCAAAAACTCTAAAAAATAAATCTCTGGAAGTATCTATAGCTATACTTGCCACTGCCAGAACCCACCGAGCTAGATATGGCTCCATGTCCTGTCTTGGTGGCCTCAGATAACCAGTATTACAGAAAGCCTAGAAAGCACATTGCTGCTTAGATCGTGTGACTTGTTTCCTTCATGTTATTATTTTGTTTTCAATTGTTTTGAAGTAATTAGGATTGAATTTTGTGTCACATGCAACCCAAAATCCGAATACAGAAAACTGAGGTTTACTGGCTACCATCCAAAGCTAGTACTGCCAGCAAAGATGTAATAGAACCAGAGATCCCAACTGAGACCTGATGTGCCCGAGGTCTTTGCTAACCCACTGTCGTCATCTTCAAGATGTCAATTTGAAGATCTTATAGATATTGGAGTGTCATTTAAAGGAAAATTAAGTTTTAATGAAAATGCATCAATATTTCTTTCCAAAGACTTTCAACAACATGGCCTCCAGTGTTATTTCTTTTAAAAGACTTTAAAATATTTTTAAAACAGTATGAACAATATCTTAAATGATTTTCCTATGTGTTGTAGTCACTAGCCAGTGTTGACTCGTTAACGACTATCTAAGGACTATTAGATGCCCAATAGGTGTGCATCAAATAAGTAACCAGCATGCCAATCTCCAAAGGAAACTCTGAAATGACTGCAGTCTTGCAAGTCTGTAAGTTAAATCAGCATTTCAACAGGGAACAATTAGATACCAAATAACTCCAGCAAATTCCAAGGCTTGATAGTTAATTTTGTGAGAAGAGCTACCACACCAATCTGTGCATTGACTGTTAACTTTTCTCTCGTACAGTATTCTCCTGTCTCCTTTAGAGATGCCCCATCTAGGTAGGGGATGGGGAGAGGCTAGGTGACTGCACATCTATGTAAATCTTCAGAAGGACTTAAATGCTTTATTTTCCCTCTATCATAAACATCTCAAGAAGCAGTGGTGTGTGTGTGTGTGTGTGTGTGTGTGTGTGTGTGTGTGTGTGTGTGTAATTTTTTGTTGTTTTTTTTTTTTTTTTTTGGTTTGGTTTGGTTTTTGCTTTATAATGTGGAAATGAAGAGCTAGATTGTATAGTTACAAAGAGAAAGGAAAAAATGAGGCCCTTAGGAGTATTCCAAATGGGAAGGGGGTCAGTCTGAGGGTGGCATGGGCGTTTTTACTTCACTGAATAGTCCTGACTTTGGAATGCTGCACTGCCTGAGCTCATGTGCACGCCACCTCAGACATTTCCACATAAGTGAGGATACAGCTATTTGAGAAACAGGAATATGTTGGCATTGCCAACAAGCCAGGTGGTCCCACTGTTTGGAAACCATCTGGTCTGAGTTTTCTCTTTGTCAGCACCATCAACACATCAGTAGCAAGAGCTATTATGAGAATTGTGTGTGTTTCAGTCCTTTAAATAAACTCAAACAAAACTACCCAGAATGTAAATTTGCTATGTCTTTGAATTATGCTTTCAGGCTAGAGTGAAACCCTATCAAGACAGACGAGTTATACTCCAAAACCTACCTTGATCATGTAACTTCACAAAACCATGTTACATAATGCTAGAGGCTTTCAATTCAGCTCCAGCAGTGCCCAGAGGCTGTGCCAACCTCCAGCGGGGTCACTGCCATCTCACCCACCACTTGCAGAATGGGGAATTTTCTCCTAATAGGTGCCAAAACAAATCAATATATTCAGTATGCTCTGTAGTAGGGTTTAGATATTGAGAATACTCGGAGGTGATAGTTAATCAATTAAGGACAAAGGGGCCCTAGGAACATTAGATCTAAAGAATCTACAGCTCCTTGTCCTGTGGACATGACTAACCAGTAATTAGAACTCACCCCTAAGTCACCACCTGGAAGCCCCTGCCCCGACTACAAAGCAGAGCAGCAAGCCTGTGCTACAGAGCATCTGGCTTGTTCCTATCCCTAAAATAAAGGAGGCTGGCTTACAAAAAATGCAGGCTCTCCATGGCACACGTGTGCGAACAGACACTGGCATTAATAAACCCCATATCCTAAGACCTTAATCTCAGCTTCAGCCAAAGATAAAGTTCCCAGGCCCAGATGTTTTTATCAGAATACTCAAAGTCAGATCTCCCTAAATGCCAGCATCTCCCCCCTCCAAGGCAGGACTCCATTTCAGTGCCCTTTAGATAGAAGCCAGAAGTCACCATGTCACATCCACTTAAGAAGGGACAAATTAAAGAGGTTAAAGTAGTGACCTAAAGTAAAAAGAGGAAGTAAGGCCCAGAAGAGATGGTTCTCCCTTCTCCCAGCAGGTCGCCTTCATCCCCTTTCTTGGCACCACTGTCTGACTTGTCAAAGCTGCTTTTCTTCATCTGCACCCAATGACATCTAAATCATCTGACAGGCACATAACCTTATCAAATTCCTAGTTCTAGTGCAAATAGAGGTAACAAACCATATCCACAGAAATGGATAACAGCCACACAAAGAGCAGGGGCTGCAGCAGAGAGGATGGCCACACCAGGCCTACTGGCCTGAGAGCCCCCAGCAAAAGGAGGAGGTCTGGGCAAGATAAAAGTCTCATTCCAGCAAATCCAATCACTGCTCCGTTTCTCCTGCTGGAGATCAAATCAACCAAAAGGCTCCGCGTCACGGTTGAAAAACGTTGTGAAGTCAATGGTGTTGATCCACCCCAACTAGCACTTAAGCTTAAAAGGCAAATGTAGCTAAAGCATCAGAGTGATACCTTTGAAAGCCCTGGGTCCACTACAGAGCATAGTAAAAGGTAGAGTGGTGTGATGAAATACCATTTCCTGGTGCACTATTGGTATTCAAGGGTCAACACAGCTCAAATAGCTCCCTGCCTAGTATTTGTGTAGAACAAAAGGGGGAGGGGGGAATACTGTTTTCCAACAGGAATATTTTAGGTAATTGATCACACATAAAAAATTATCTTATGATCAAAATTCACTACATACAAAAAATGAAAATATCACGATAATGATGATTTTCATGAATAATTAATGTATACTTACAGAAACACTTTTCAAAATGAATCATCTTAAAA
Source organism: Uromys caudimaculatus (assembly GCA_028551405.1). Lineage (NCBI taxonomy): Eukaryota > Metazoa > Chordata > Mammalia > Rodentia > Muridae > Uromys > Uromys caudimaculatus. The sequence continues at coordinate 58,918,440 of CM052714.1, forward strand.
ACGTGGGATGGGACGTAAGTAACCTTGCATGTGGTTGTATGCACAGGTGGAGGTTAGAGGTCATCCACCATGTTGGTCCTCGGGAGGCATCCATGCCGGTTTTGGAACAGTCTCTCACAGTCTGTGGCCTAGAGCTCACAGACTAGCTCTGCTAGCTGCCTCTTAAGCCATGGGGATCTGTCCATCTGTCCCCTGGGTGCTGGGATTACAAGCCCACATCGCCACGTCCACCTGGTTGTTCTGGTAGGTTCCACACACGTACACAGCAAGCACTTTACTAGCTGTGCTTTCTCCCCAGCCCAATAAACCCGATTTTCTATTTCTATTTCTATCTAAATCTATTGTTTGTCCTTTAGTTTAAATGCTCTGGCTCACAAAATTTTTGGAAGCACCACCATAAATAAATAAATAAATAAATAAATAAATAAATAAATAAATAAATAAGGAATTAAATATTTTTTAATGTAATGAGCTAGGCCAGCATCTAATTAAAGAGTAAACTCAAAATTAGATTTAACTTCACCCAAGCACAAGCATCTCACCCCCCTACGTGAGACCTTTTCATTCCAGTTCCAGGAAAGGTTCAGCCAGGCTGAAATATTCAAATCAGAGCACCAAATCCTTTCCATTTTCTCAGTGAAGACAAATCAGTCACAGCCTAAAGTTACATGGCTTATTACATGAGGGTGCTGAATCTGTATGCCTGCTCCACTTGCCATGTTTCTTGGAAAAATTGACAAAGAGATGTAATAAGGTACTTAACAATCTCGAAGATGTGCGAAAGCTGGGTGTTATGATTGGGTTGAAGAATGCCCCCAGAGACGCTTGTGTTTAAAAGCTTGGTGGTCAGCTAATGGCATTATTTTAGAAGGTGATGGATCCTTTGGGACATGGTGACACTGTTCACTGAGGGTGTATTATCCCTGAGTCTTCCTCTTATGCTGTCGGTGTCCTGGGCCAAGCATGTGAAGACCCACTACCGTGTGATCCTATTACCACGGGGGACTCTGCCACCATGCCCTTCTCACCACAGCAACAGAAACAACCCTGAAACCAGGAGCCCAAATAGACCTTCTGTCTTTAAATTGCTTCTGCAGTGTACTTCATCACAGTGAGGCAAAGCATAGAGTTAATATGATGGGCACTTCAGTGATCTAAGAAAGTAGAGCTGCAAGTGACACAGAGCAGTTCCCAGGGGCCATATGGGGACCACTTCCCTGCAGGAAATTCAGCCACTTGTATGAAATTGTGGTTTTAGCAAGGGAACTTTGAATAAACAGCTTTTCAGATAAAACTCTTGAGACTTCAATGGACTGGTTTGAACTTAATTCTTATCTTAGAAAAATATCAGATTGTCACTTGTTAGAAGAAATTAAGATAAGCTTAGTTTGTGAGTCAAAGAGCATTAACGCTTATACAGTACTTATCAAAAAAAAAAAAAAAAAAAATCTGTGTTGCTCTGTGAGTAACCAGCTCAGATCTCCTGTGTCCTGAGAGGCACTGACTAGAAAAGATGCAAAGTTAAACACAGGCCTATAAAACCAAGACCTCCTGATAGAGGGATGTGTCTCCCAAGTGGCATCAAAAGCCATTAAAAGCCATTACAGGTTTAAAGGAAGGAAGGAACATTCACTCTTTGTGTTGAAAATATTTCCCTTTGAAACTAGCTAGAGCACTAACTACATTAGGCATCTCAGTGACACAAGACCCAATCAGGGACAGATGACCCCAGACACTGCTTCCCAGGATCCTCTCTTCCTCATGTCTGGCCACTAGAAAGATGCTAGGAGAAGGTGTAGCAGCCACCTTACTAACACAAGGCAAACCAGACTAAAAAGAACAGACAGAACTGAAGATGGGACAAATCTGAGCCCTCGTGACATCCTCTGAGCCCCCTTTGGCAGACTTTCCCAAACATCAGCTTCACTCCTGGACTCAGGTATCCATGGCAACCACTCTAATGCTGGCTGAGGCTGAGATCTCTGACACTACCAACAAAGTCCTAACTGATTCACCACCACGTGCCATCCACATCTGCATGGGACTGAGGTCTTCTAGATGGCTTCCTTCCAGTATCATTCCTTCCATTTTCCCTTTGAGGAAGGGGCTCCTGAGTTTTCTGTGAAACAGTTTAACCTGAGCACGAACTGAGTTTTCTAGAATTTTCTGAGGTGTCTCTATCGAGCTACTCAAAGCACAATAGTGAAAATACAGCCAAGTATTGTTTAAGGCAGTTTCAAGAAGTGGAGTCTTCTAACAAGAAGACTAAAACCAAGATGACTATGAATCAGCTGTATCTACTCAAGATCCCCTATTTCTGTTAAAGAGATTTTCCTAATTATGCAAAACTCCTAAACATGGGGACAGACAAGCATCCTTTTGAATACATTGTCAATATTTAGCACATTGGCAAAGGTAATCAAGAATTCTTATTATTGGGCTTGCAGTGTGTTTGGGTGGTAGTGTTGATGTAGCACGTTTGAGGTCCTATGTTTAATTCTAAACACAGAAGAGGAAGAGGACAAGAGGTGATGGGAGGGGAGGGGGCAGGGAGGGAAGGGAGGGGAGGGGACAGAGAAGAGAGAAGTTCTTATTATGCAAAATAGCAGTGTTTATTATCTTTTGGGATATCTTGTTCTAGGCAACCTGGTGTTTTGTTTTTCAACTATAGCCTGCTTTTAAAATTCCCATTAAAAATCCAGGTCTAGGTGCTGGAGAGATGGCACAGCGGTTAAGAGCATTGGCTGCTCTTCCAAAAGACCCAGCTTCAATTCCCAGCACCCACATGATAGCTTGCAACTGTCTGTAACTCCAGTTCCAGTTCCAGTTCCAGTTCCAGGGGATCACACACACACACACACACACACACACACACACACACACACAAAGAGAGAGAGAGAGAGAGAGAGAGAGAGAGAGAGCCCATTTAAAAACAGTAACAAGTACATTCTGATATACCATGCAACCTTAGATGTTCACTGCAACATTCAACTGGAATCCCGTTTCAATAAAGAATAAAGAAAAGGCTGAGCTGAGAAGCTGCTACAGTGGGCAGCGAGCGGCCCTCCCACTGGGGAAGACCAGAGAGCAGCTTGTGAACATAGCTCAATCCCAAACTCTTCACTGGCAAGGTGATAACATCACATCAGACACTCCCTGGGAGTCTCAAAGGATGTAAGACCCTGTCATCCACTCCATAAATTACCCAGAGGACAGGAGAGATTGTGAGGACAACTCTAACTCTCCAGAAGAGTCAGAAATCAATGAACCCTACACTACAGCAGAGTATGCACTCAGCCTGCCTGTTGCTTGACTTGGATTTGTTTAATTATTTTCAAAAATCACTGAGACAATAAAGGGAGCCTTCTGATGACCCTCAGGCAAGCAGTGACAGCCTGGAAACTCTGCCCTCCTTCATATTCTAGGTCTCTACAGCCATAAACTTACCAGTGGCTATGAAATTGCAGAGTTGTACCCAAAATATCTGTTTCTATATATTTTCAGCAATAAACAGTTCAATCTAATTGTGTAAGGTCCAGAGAAAATTTAAAGTAATTGGCCTGTCTGGGGACAGATCCCAGAACTTGGCCTCATTAGACTATGGCTAAGTCAGCAGAGCTGCCCCACCACAAACTAATGAGAGAAAGCTACTCGGTTTAGGTGTTTCAGACTCCTGAAAATGCTACATGGGACACACACAACGCAAGGGACAGAATATCACTAAATGTATTGGACACAGAAAAACACTTGTGGTCAACTTTAAGTTATACCTTAGCTAATCAATTAAAATAATCATTTGAAATGCCTTGGGGAGCTGGTACTTAAAATTCTTCTACAGCAATTACTTTCTTAAAGAGAAAGTAATTGACCCTAACTTATCTATTTAGTAAATCCATGTAGTTTATCAAAAGGTAAAAAATATTAAACAGCCTACTCTCTAATTTACTTTTAATCAAAACCTATAAAAGGAGAAAGAGTGCTTTCTAATAATGAGATTTTTCTAGGCAAACATCCAAAAGCCAACAGAAAATTTAGTTTGTTTTTTTTTTTTTTAAAAAGGGTTCTTCAAACACCTAAAAATTACAATTATATTAAAAGCAAGTAGACAAAGAACATTGAGTTTTAAAAACTTAATATCAAACTGTGCAAGCTACATTGATTTCTGACCTCTTTTTAAATTAAACCTTTGTGATATTGTTTCAACTTAATAACAAAACCATTTTTTCTAAGTTATTTGAAGGATGTAGCTGTCAATTTATGTGATAGGATCCAAAGTACAAAACTAAATAAATTAATGGAATGGAAGAAAATGGTTTTTTGTGGAAAACAAGATTTAAAAAAAAAAGAAGAAGAAGAAAAACTGTTACTTCTGGAATGAAGGCAAGCTGCCTACAAAAGGAAAAGGAAAAAAAAACTTTCCCAAGAAGTGTTTTGTCTAATCAGAATTTAACAATGAATTTCTCCCCACAAAACTTTGAATTTGACATTTAGGCTAGGAAAAAAACGAAAACATTATTTTAAAATGTGTGTGTGTGTGTGTGTGAGAGAGAGAGAGAGAGAGAGAGAGAGAGAGAGAGAGAGAGAGAGAGAGAGAGAGAGAGAGAGAGAGAGAGGAGCACACAGGCATGCCCCAGGACACACGTGGAGGTCAGGGGGCAGCCTCTGACGCTGGTGTTGTTGAATGCTGCACACACCAGTCTGGCTGACTGAGCTTCCATCACGGAAGGCCGAGATTCAGCTTTGTTCTCCTATGCCTGACTTCATGTGAGCTCTGAGAATCCGTGAGGGCGTACTGTAAAGCTGGGTCATCGTTTCATTCTGGGGTTGCTTACGGTGGTTTGCGCTATCACACACATCTGGAGCTAATAAACTTAAGAAGAGGTTTATTCAGGTCACAATGTACAAGTTCACAAGTACAGATCTACATTTGTTTGACTCTGCAACGGCCTGATGGCTACAGCAAAGCATTGTGGGTAACTTCACATGGTGGCTGGACAAGCAGGCAGTAGGGAGAAGTGCTTCTGGGAAAGTCAGTCAAGGAAGGCGCCTTCACACCCCATTCTTGTGGAAATTAACCTGCCGCTTCAGCCTGACCAGCTCTAATCCCTCCCACCCCAGTGCCCCTTTACCTAGACATCCTTCCTGCCACTTCTTCAGTATTCCCCTACCTCGGTAGCACCACACTGGGTACCAGATTTTGGCAAACAAACCGCTGTTGAACACACAGAAAATATAGCCAGTGTATAAATGAAACCCCAAAACACCTCACCCCATTCTTCCTCGACACTTGCTCGCTGCAACCTGACTTGATCATGCAGAACCACGATCCGGCTATGTTTTATGCAGATGCCAGGTGATCAAGGAAGAAAGGCTTCCAACCCTGCCTAGGGACACTTTGTCGTTCGAACTAAAGTCTAGGACACTCTAATCAGATTATCCCTACCATGAAATCTTGATCTAAACCGCTAATTAAACAGCAGACTAACCAGTAACGTTTTCTCTGTGACTCCAACCTCCTCAGCTTGGTTAGTTAGAAATGCTGGTAGGTGCTTGGAACATGGATGCTTGTCTAGTGTGGGAGCTCTGAGTTCAAGCACAAGCAACATACACATACACACAGAGGGGGTGGGAAGGAAGGAAAGGAATGAGGGAGGGAGAAAGGGAAGGAGGGAACAAGAAAGGGAGGGAGAGGGGAGGAAGAAGGAGGGATTTTTTTAAGACTGTTGTTCTGGTTGACACACACACACACAAAGCAAACAAACAAACAAAAAACTCACTTTCCAAACCTATAATCTACATGTACTCATCAGTGCTAAAGACACAACATACTGGATAAGATACAGCACTAATCATTTAAAGTCTATATAAACTATAATGAAGATAATTTTTGAAAAAGAAAAGCATATATCCCACATATAAACGGAAGCAAATCCAGAAGCTCATGACTTGAGCTTCTTAGACAATAGGGCTCTTCATAATCTCACAGTTTTGTTTTGTTTTGTTTTGTTTTTTGGTTTTTTGAAACAAGTTTTCTCGGTGTAGCCCTGGCTGTCCTGGAACTCACTCTGTAGACCAGGCTGACCTCGAACTCAGAAATCCACCTGCCTCTGCCTCCCAAGTGCTGGGATTAAAGACGTGTGCCACAACTGCCCGGCGATCTCATAGTTTTATTTCCTTTATTGCTATGACTTAGTTGGGTAAGAAGTAGACAATTTAAATACATATCCCTTCAGGTTGAGGGTATTTTTCATATTCTGGACTTGGCTCTTGAGGCATTATGAACATGAAGCATTGACAATGTGCGAGCTATCTTATAAAGACAGCAGTACAAGGTGCTTCATTGTCCTCTTCCAAAGTTCATGTGTAATTATGTGTCTGTGTGTGCTTTTCCCAAATGAGTGCAATATGACCATCTAGTAGCTTACTATATACATGTAATCCATGCAAGACAATCCAACCATTTGAAGACTGGCTCAGCTGTTGTCAAGAACCAGGGTAACCCGCTAAGGAACAAATAACAATTTTAAAATAATACTAACAGTAGTAAAAATGTCACATCCCATTGACCTCAACAGATAATTAGGCTGAAAGTAATCCAAGAGAATAGCTATTCTCCTATTGGCCTCAGAGGACACTGGGGCTAGGTCTTAACTGAGGCATCTTGATACTATTACAAGAAGCCAATTGGTTATCTCGAGTTTTTTTGGCTTTGTGATAGCCCTGAATGATGGGTAAAAGGACTGGACCACATGATATTTAAAGTCACCTTTGAAAACTAAATTCTGGCCTGGGGATAGTGCTCAGCAGTAAACGGCTTACCTAGCAAACAGGCCCCAGGTTTCAACCCCTGTGGGACAAAAAAATAAATGAGTGGATATGACTGAATGAAAATAAATTCTGTTGTTCTCCAGCTATCTCAACATGTCAAAACACAGATGTGCCTACCGGTAATTTACACATAGCTCTTGAGACAAAATAGCATCAATTAAATCACAACAAATAAGTCAGCTTCTTCATTTTATATGTTTAGATACATGACTTAAATCTTATTTTTCTAGAGTATTAGTTTCACGATATAATCGAACCAAAACTTCCTTGAAATTTAAGGATGAATGAGACTGGCGATGTGAACATGTACTTTCCCAGTACTGAAATACAGACACAGAGCAAAGCCAAGCACCTGCTTCATATTTGCCAGAACTTCTTGTCCCATTCAATTACAAGAATTGTTAACAACTGGTCCCCTTTAAATGGCTATTATTGACTTACTGTCTTTGGAGTCCTCTTTTATCAAGCCCAATGTAGCACTGCCTATTAGCATTTAAAAATCCTTTCCCCAGACAGGCATGTAATCTCAGCATTTGGCAGGCTGAGGCAGAAGGATTATAAGATTGAGGGCAGACTAGGCTATTTAAAGAGTTGAGGTTAGCCTGGCTTACATAGCTAGTTTGGGTCCAGCCTGAGATATGTACTGAGACCTTGTTTCAAAAGAAACCAAAAATCTATTTCTGGTCATGTATTTCTTAGGCACTGGTTAGACTAAATGCTTGTTTACACAGCTAAAAATTGATCTACATTTTCTAGGACATTATACCATGTTGCTGTATTATGGGTAATTTGTCTACCAGGTCATTTTTGCTATAGCTATAAGCAAGATAGTTACTCTCTTGTGTAGGCATCCAAAGTTTACTAAGCCATCCATGCAGGAGACATAGTCTGCCCAAATTGTGTCTCTTTTTTAAAGACATGATTTCTCTTGATGGCCTTCCAAGGATAGCGAGTTGGGGTGATACTACTATCCCTGAGCTGCTTGTAGACCCTTCTTTTCTGTCCGCTCAACTTTTGTGGGTACCAGTTACTGTATCCTACCTCCACCATACCCTGCCCATATTCAACACACCTGTTTTAGTTCTCTATCGAATTCTGGCACACCCATAACCCTCTACTCCACTTTCTCAGATACTTAGTGACCTCATCATCACTGATGTAATACAGTCTATACCCAGCCCCTTGATATTGGCCAAGACCTTCCAAATAGTCTACCCTCCACTCAGCTCAGCCCCTACTCACAAGAGTCGCAGTCTAAAGCATGTATGTCTTCAATAGCTGAGCTACCTCCCAAATCTCTTTCAAATCTACCAAACAGTACACAGCTTGTTGTTCATCTTACCCCTTTCACTATTTAGACTCCAACTAGAAGGTCCAATCCACCACCTGTTACTGCTGTACATGATTCTCAGCATCTTTACACACACCCACGTACAGTAGTCTGTCTTACGCCTAGTTGCCTTATCTGTGATTTCAGAATTACCTGCACTCAACAATGGCTGAAAATACATCAAGTACAAAATTCCAGTAAGGAAAAGTTCTTAAGTTTGGAACTGTGAACCACTCTGCATAGCATGAAGAAACCTCACAGCATCTTACTCTGTCTCTCCTGAGTTCTAAACCATCTTCCCATTCTTTCACCCAGAATATCCAGCTTGTGCACATTGCCCATCCAAGGGGCACTAGGCAGCCATGTGTAATGTCACAGTACCTGCCGTGCTACTACAGTGCTTGTCTGCTTGTCCTCAAAGTAACCCTGAATTTGCTCAATAATGGCCTCAGATTGTAAGAGAACAATATAAGTAATTTTATTATACTATACAATTGATCTTTTTATTATTAGTTATTATTAATGTATTGCTTACATAATTTATATTGTCACCAATAGGTATATATAGAAAAAAACAACACACAGTATACATAGGGGTCAGGACTATCTGAGATTTCCAGGGTCCATTGGCAGCCTGAGGACTGCTGTATAATTTACACTCTATGGTCCGTCATTATGACCACTCAAATACCTTTCAATTATTGCTGTCCCCCTTCTCTTCCCTTCTGTCTTCTATTCTCCTAGCAAAACCCCCACCCACACAAGACCTCACTCTTTATTTCCTCTGCATTACATCCTAAACATCCAATGTGGTGAAGAAAAACACAGGGCCGGGCTGTCTGATCTCATTCTAATTTATGACCTTTTTTTCAACTGCACTCTCAGCCTTTTCTGGCAGCCTCCCTCTTTGTCCCAAATTTATTACTCTCTCACTTCACAGGAAAACCATTTCCACACTTCCTCCCCAGTATCCTGCTCATGCAGCCTCACTCATTCTCAATAGATAACTATAACTTTTAGTTCCCTGTGAAAATAGGGATTACTCAAAAAAAAAAAACAATTTGTCATTTTCCCACCAGAAGAATTGACTGGCACTTTGCTTTTTTCTCTGGCCTGCCCTGATGAAGTGTCCTGAGTCCTTAGCTGAGGTCAACTCTTTCACTGTGCACTGGGTCCTGCCCCTCCTCAGCCCTACTGCCCTGTCAAGAGCTTTGCTGCAAAATGAACCCCTCCCTTCTCCATCTCTTCCTCTCCGCCCACCGGCACATCTCATTTGCATATTAGCATGCGTTACTTCGAACCCTATTTCTGAGGCTCTTTACAGCAAACTCCTCCTACACTACCTACTTACAGCTTTGATGGCTGCTGCTGCTGATCACATTCCCTCGGAAGCTACTCTTAGGAAAACATCCACTGAACCAGGCTGCTAAATCCAGTGCTCAAGTCACACTGATCAACATCTCAGAAGCCAGCCCCACTCTCCTGAAATCAGTGTACCTATATGTACCTGCATCCCAGAGCCTAGGAGTTCCTGACACACATTAGAAACTCAGTAAAGGCCCGCAGAATGAATAAATGAATTAGTTTGATTTAAATCTAGACTGCTCAGATGTTTTATACTAAATAATCTCAGTATGAAATTACAGTAAATGTCAAGGACATGATTACTTCCAGAATTTTAGCTGCCAGGATCTAGGTTTTCAGTTATCTAAATAAATGGCCAATTTTCTAAAGTGATGCATTTCATACAAGTGAACAGAAGACTTTTCAATCATGGGAGGTATACGCATTAGAAGTACTTGTCCCTTGAGGCCGCCAAAAGTTTGTAAAAAGCATTATTTTCCCCCAAGTAACCTTATTCGAAAATATATTTCACTGCTGTATTAGTCACTTCTCTGTTGCTGTGATAAAACACCATGACCAAGAGTAACTTATGCTATACACACACGGGGAGGGGGGACGGAGAGAGAGGGGGGGTTCTTGAGGAGTAAGAATATATATATTCTTGAGGAATAAGAATCCATCATGGCGAGTGGTGGGCATGGCGGGGAACAGAAAGCTAAGAGTGCACACCCCAATGACAAGCTGAAAGTGAAGCTCTGGCCAAGGGGAGATAAACTGACCAACAGGAAGTGCAGTAACATGATCACAGCACAAGCAACCACTCTACCTGAGTGATTACCCTTCTGAGGAAGATCACCTATGCAGAGAACGTTCTGTCGGTTCTTTGGAATAGGGGTCCAAATGGTTTAAGGATGAACTATGTAGAGAATTTGGGGAATCTGAGATGGTGGAAAAGACAAATATGTTTTTAATTTCTTTTAATAGCATTTATATCACTTATTAATGAAGAGTTAACGGAACTTATGATCTTAACATTGGAAAACATCAGATATTTTCTTATTACATTACAACTGTAAGTGGTACTTGGAAGTATCAATCATACTTAGCCATTTAATTTTAAAAAAAGCCATATAAGTATTCTAAGTTCAATTCTTAACATTTAGATATCTACATTTGATATAATTTATTTCCATGTGATGCATTGTATCAAATGCAATTCAAATACTTTTCTCTCAGCACTGGTGACATGGCTCAGTAGGTAAAGGAGCTTGCTGCTCAGGCCTGGTGGCCATGGAATTCCTAGAAATGATGGAAAGATGGAAGAAAAGAACCACCTCCACAAAGTTGTGCTCTGCCCTCCACATGTGTGCCATGACATGCACATGTTAGCACACAAGCACACACACAAGTATGTAGGGGAAGGAGCTGATAACTAAAATCTGGTTCCCTAATTGTTTCTTGATTGGGTCAATAAAGACAGCAGAAGCTAATTGCTGGGCGAATGATAAGGTGGGATTTCCTGGCCCGACAGGAAGAGAATGGGATTGGGACTTCGGACCAGGCGGTGGAGCAAATTGGAAAGACATGTAGGACTCGGGGACTGATAGTTTGTAGCCTCCGCAAGTGGCTGCAGAGGCTAAGGAGGATGGAGCAGGATATTCTTCACCCAGCAGTTGTGTTATCTGGCTGATTTTAAAATATTAAGGCTGTCTGGTGTTTTTCATCCACAGCGACTCAGGTAGGAGAAGAAAGTGGACCCCCGTCGGTCAGTAGCTGGAATGCGAACAGTAGCTCCAGGTATTCTCAGGGGAGATGGTTGTTGGGTGGCTTCGCAGAGCCAGGAACCAGAAGGATGGAAGTGGAGCCAGCAGCAACGTGATCTCGGAGCTAAGTTGTGAGGGGCCTCAGTATTGGGCAAGGAGACCAGGCAAGGAGCAAGCATGCCTTTTAAAATTATACCCAACACAAGTATGCACAATAATGTTTAAAATCATGATAAGGGATTTTAATTACTAATCAAATCAAAAATGATGATTTTTCTTTCTCTGTTGCAATCCTAATATAACTTATTCACTCATCTTGAGCCAGGAAAACAATCCTTGGTACTTTTTAACCTCACCTCATACATAACTTCTTGGTCCCAGATCATTAATCTGAGCCAGGTCTGGTGACATGTACCTTTAATTCTAGTACTTGGGAGGCTGCGAGAGCAGGACTTCAATTCAAGGTCAGCCTGGACTAGATAATAAGATCTGTACCAAAAACACAGGAAAGAAAACCAGATCAATAGTTCCCTCATGCCCTCTGTTCTCTGGCCCTGTTCTATCCTTTCCAGCTGCTTGCTCGCTTGCTTGCGTTTTTCTTTCTTCCTTCCTTTCTTTCTCTCTCTCTTTCTCTCTTTCTTTCCTTTCTTTCTTTCTTTCTTTCTTTCTTTCTTTCTGCTCTTTCTCCTGCCCCAATCTGCTCCCATGATCCTCTTCTCTATCCACAAACCTAGGTCCTTTATTTTGCACCACTCAAGTGTTCTATCCACTAAACAAGATCAGCTCCAAGTAGCAAACAAACTGACATAAACAAATCTAAAAGAAAGTCTGATGTGTGATAGCTTTTTGCTACGAGGATGCAGAGACTCAGATTTAATATAAAGACCGCATAGAAGGGTATGGGGCATTTCATGCTGACTCACTTAGCAATTCTGTCTGCAGCAGATGAAGTAAGTGTTCCTGTAGACTTCATTCCCATTACCTTAACAGGGAACTGAACTGCTGACTTAATGAGAAAGGTATATAGAGCTGCCTCTGTGACTGTCTGGCTCTAAAGGAAGTCAAATAATGCCACCAGCTTGATGAAAAAGAAGATTTTTAAATTTACCCGAGTTCTTTATAAATAGACAGTTTGGGAATTCTTTTAGCTTAATATGGTAAACATTTGCATGTTGTCAAACTGAGAAACTAAGCCAAAGTTATTACCAAAAAATTTGAGTGACTGGAAATTAAATCAGTGAGATTTTTATGCAAAACAAATATTTTACTTGATATAGGCTTTCTCAGGATATTAAGAAAATGGCCAGTTGGCAAATGTATGCCTGGAAGCACAGAGATATTTTGTTTTAATTTGCTTTATCTGGTGGTTATTTTTAAAGGGTAAAGAGAAAAATTATTTCCACTTTTGCCTTTTTTAAACTACTATACTACTACTAATAACTAATATAGTTTAATAGTGGCATCTTCCATGCTTTATGGCAACCTAATATCTCTAGAACACACTTGCAAAGTGTCATCAAGTTGGCACATTTAAAATGTTGCTGGCTCAAGGTCAAAGTTGTAAACTCATTTCTCAACCTCCCTTGCAGTGTGGGCACATGCCTGTGACCTAGACACCATTGTTTAGGTATATCCAGAGAGTCCTTATTTCATAAGCGATGGTAGGGAACAGGCCGCATGAATAATTTTGCTTCTGTTGATGTGGACACCCCCATGGGAGAGGTTCCAGGACACAGGCCCAATTAAAGCAGGGGCACCAGCATGATCCCATCAGCAGCTTTCATGGTGTCTCTGCAGTTGCATGAAAGCACTTGGCTGCTTGTCTTCCAGACCTAACTCACTTGCTCCAATCTCAGGGCTACCTACTTTCCACTACGAATTTTATTTTCTTTCTATACTGACAACGAAATCAGTTGTATGCAACTTAAAACTGTGAGGAGATTTTTAAGTCGTTTAATTTTTAAAAATATGGTTTAGTCAACAACCACCCTCAAAACCTTTCACCCAAAATGAATCCTGCCTACAAGATGTGCAAAGACAAAAATGGAACAGAGACTGAGGGAATGGCCAACAACTTGACTGACCCAACTTGAGACCCAATCCATGGACAAGAACCAATCCCTGACACTATTAATGATACTCTATTATGCTTGCAGACAGGAGCCTAGCCTAACTGTCCTCTGAGAGGTTCCACCTAGCAGCTGATGGAAACATGCAGAAACCCACAGCCAAACATTAGACAGAGCTCAGGGAGTCTTACGGAAGAGTTGGGGAAGGATTGAGGGACCCGAAGGGGACAGGCACTCTACAAGAAGACCAACAGAGTCAACTAACCTGGGCCCTTCAGAGCCCCCAGACAGAACCACCACCCAAAGACCAAGCATGGCCTGGACCTAGGCTGCCTGCACATATGTAGCAGACAGGCAGCTTGATCTTCATGCGCATCACTCAACAACTAGGGCAAGGGCTCTCCATGACTCTGATGCCTGCCTGTGGATCTCATTCACCTAACTGGGCTGCCTTGTCTGATCTCAGTGAGAGAGGACGTCCCTAGGCCTGCAGTGACTTGATGTGCTAGGTTGGGTTGATACACAAAGGGAGGCCTCTGTCTTCTCAGAAGATAATGGGAGGAGGGGTAGGGGCTGTGGGAATGAGAGATACCAGGAGGAGAGGCAGGGGTTTTGATCAGGATATAAAGCTAATAAATAAATTAATTAATGAAAAATATGGTCTGCTGCTTTTAAATGCATAGAATAAAATTCAAGTAACAATAATAAGTAATAAAAATAATAAAAATAACATAAAAATTAAGTAACAATATATAATTAACATTTTAAAAGATATATTCAGATAGTCTCCAGTCATGAAGCGTTTGTCAGCAAAGGATAGCACTACACTGTAGCCAAGAGAGACTGTTAAGTTATAAATAGCTTTCTTCATAGGGTGATATCCCAGTTTACTTTCTGTTGCTGTCAAAAACACCATCACCAAAATCAACTTGGGGAGAAAGGGTTATTTCACCTTAGAGTTACAGTTTATTGTTGGGGAAAGTCAGGGCAGGAACTCCAACAGGGCAGAGGCTAGAAACAAAAACCACCAGAGGAATAGTGTTTGTCCCCTCTGGATCCTGTTCAACACAGCTCTCTTATATAACACAGGAAAATACTGCCCACAGTTGGCTGGACCCTCTCACATCAATCAAGAATCAAGAAAATTCCCCACACACGTGACCACAGTTCAATCGGATCTGGGAAGTTTCTCAACTGAGACTCCTTCTTCCCAGATAATGCTTGGTTTGATAATAAAAGCTAACCAGGACGGATAGAATCTTGGCCAGGATTTTAAGAGAAACCTGTTAATCTTACCACCAAATGAAGCTTTCATAAAGACATAGAATATTTTTAATATTCATTTAGCTCTTTCCATGATTATGATATAAAAAATACTACCCCCAAAGCCAGTGACTTGACAATAGCCCTTGCTTGTTTTTCTTGGTCATGGGTGGGCAAATGAGCATTGTATCTACTCAACCCCACATTTCAGAGGAATCTCATTTATGGCCCATGTTTCTCATTCTCCTAGATCAGTAGCTACCCAGAATGTAGTCTTACCGTAAGTGGCAGGGGTCCAGAAGCCATACCACGCAGAGAGGGACATCCAAGACCTCTGCTGAGATCATGTCTCCTCCAAGTCCATTGGCTGGCAGGAGTCACATAATCAGAGCGTGGCCAACATCAATGGGGTGACAGTATCTTGACCAACAAAATATCTTACAAAGTCGTGAGGCGATGGCATAGGAGCATATGTCTGAAAGGGAGATGCGACGAATGGGGGGAAACATTGCACTGAATTATAGAAGTTGCTCCTTCCATAGCTACAGCATACCGTTGCACTGAACTATTAAGGAGAAAATACATTGGTTTACTATGACATAGTGGGCTTCAGCCACCTCTCACCTCCATCCTCATTTTACCCAGTGGTACCTTATATTATAGATCAAGATTAGACAAGATCCCCAAAATGTCAAATTAGGCTACAGCCACATAAAGAACTACACCATTTTACAATAAAATCATTTCCCGGCACACACTTGAATGTTAACATTTCTTCAATTACCAAATTCTTCCCACCCGGTAATTTAATCTGCCTTTCAGGCCAGCTAGCTAAATCATGTTTTCTCACATTTTGAATTACACTGTCCTAAATGGAATACACCTTGTCACTGAGTCATTTATTTGATGTCATACTTAATTGCGCTCTTTAGTCCCCGCATGTGTAGTCAATTTATCAGACAAAACGTATTTGAACTTGAAACAGATTCCATGGGAGAGAGGCTAGAGGCAAAATACAGCTAAGGCATCTCCAGAGGGATCTTTCAGTGAATTTAATCTATGGTATCCAAAAAAGAGTAATTGCATCTACTATATACATAAATCTCAGCCCTGGAAATCCCGGCAGTAATTGATGAATATGAGGATGATTCAAATGTAATTAATTTAATGTCTTTTGCTTTCAAAATTCAGACTAAGACATAATTTGTTTCATTGGCCAGGATCTAAGAAGTCAGGCATGTTAATGGTATATCAAGGTACCTCAGAAAAGTAATTAGGGGGTGGTCCTGTCTTTATAGTCACCTCTCCTGTTAGCAACCACTGAATTAGAAAACACTTGAGTAGTCCCCTCACTTGTGATGCAAAGAAACAAGTTCAAAATAGGGGGAAATGTAGAGAAATTGTCTTAGAGGGAAAAAAATTTACTCTCCTCTGAAAAACACAAAGCACCTCCCAGTAACATAGAGCAAGAATTCAAGGCCAGCAGTGCCAGAACGATGGGCTGACGCCATAAGAATGACTTCGGGGAGAGGGACAGTGGCCAGTGCTGCCTTACTGGGACAGAGAAGGATATGTCATGTCATCACATCAGGTGTGAAGACAGCTGCCTGGCCACCCTGCCAGTGAGAAGAAGGGTGGGGTGGGGAGCATAGGGTCATAGCTGCCATTTCTGTGCAGAATTAAACCTGCCACATAAAAAGGAAAGGGTCCCTGAGCTTGATCAAGACCTAAAAGTCGAGATTTTTTTCCTGCTTCATGCAATTATGAGGAGTTTCTCAGCAACACTCAGGAATACCAATGAGCAGCTCTATGGTAACCGAGGAGACAAATCCATCAGCAAAAGTAAGTGGGAGAGGCTAGGAAAGCAAAGAGAAACCTCCAACTTTACTGGTCTTCTTTTCATAAACTACAGCTAACACAAAACATCCCAGGAGGGGCTGATACTGTCTTTTAATTCACAAAACTTACTTTCATGGTTTGCTCTTGCATCATCTTTACACATCAGAAGGTGATGCAGCTGTTTCTGAGCTTTCTGCAAACACTGCTCAGTTAGAAAATCACCACTTCTGAGTGGAGAAGCTGGAGGTGCTGGGTGCTCTGAGCAGTGGTTCTCACTTCATGAATGCTTCTTCCTTTACAGTGGTTGCTATTGTTGTTTTTAACTCCAGGCTTCTATTTTTTAAAGCCTTAGCCAGGAATCTTCCAGGGCCAGATTCCCTCCCACAACTAATCTCCACCAGCAAGTGCCAGAGAACAGCATGACCTGACTCTTAACTCAGGTGGTTCTACATGGGAGTCTGGGGTCCCTCATACTCTTCAAGACCTGGGAAAGTTCAAACCTTCTAGATGTTTCCTATATAGAAGAATGATCAGTCACCGTGATGCAGACCCTAGCTGGAAGCTACAGGGTTGCCAGGAAATATCCAGCGCATTGAAAATATTGCCTTTCCAACAGAGTCTATTTTGCATAAAATATGCCCCAATAACTACGTCTTCTCACACAACTGAGACTTGCTACTTGAAATGTCTTGAAGTATGAATATGTTTCTGCTTGGATTGTTCACCTAATAGAGTGATTTTAAATCTTGCTCTTGGTTCAAGACGTCGAGCACAAAGAGAGATGCTAATGTATCTTAATCTTCACTAGAGTGCCTTACAATTTGTCAAAGTTGCCTATGGATTTTAAAGATAACTTTACTCACTTATTTTGTTTACTGCTACTTTAAAATTCTACACATTTAACCATTTGGGTGTGCATAAGTAAAATAAGTAAACATACATATTTGTACTTCTTTTTTGATACAAGGTCTTAGTATGTACCTCTAGCTACATAGGTCAAGCTGGTCTTGAACTCAGAGAGATTTTTCTGCCTCTGCTTCCACAGTGCTGGGATTAAAGGCATTCATCACCATGCCTGGCTTTTAAAGGTTGTACCTGGCTGGCCTCACCCGAGGGATTTTCCTGCTTCTCTCTACCTCTTCACTGTATCATGCTGGTATAGTTTCTTTTGAATTGTTATGCCCAAACACCTAACCAGAGGAACCAAAGGCAGGGTTTATTTCAACTCAGTTTAGGAAGGTGCAACCCATTCCAATGTGAAACGTGAAGTGGTGGTTCAGATTGTCTCCAAAACTCCTGAACTTACATTTTTTTCTCAAGCATTTTCCATAATAGATCACACTATTTAAACATCTGCAATGTCATCTTTAAATTTTGAGTTACAAAGACAGTGGGCCTAGCCTGACCCCTGACCCCTCTAACCCTGAGTACTGCCCTGACAACAATTTCAGATATCCAGATCTAGAAACTCAAGGGCGTCAGTAATATTAAGCTTTAGAAATCTCTCCCAGGGGCACAATCTAGGAAGGCCTCAGGTGGGGAAGGGCACAGCCTTCAGTAGACAACCCCAAACCAGATCAAATCAATACACAATCTTGATTTGATAAGTGAACTTGCTTCGTGAGTACAGAATCCTTGTCACTTTCCAATATCCACAATCACTTTCTCTGCCTTATCCACTCCTATATGGGCCCTCCTCAAAATGAGCCCATTAGACTGAGGAGATGGCTCCATGGGTAGAGCAATTCCCCCCAAGCATGAGGACCAGGGTTCTGAACCCTAGAATTCATGTAAAGCTAAGTTTGGTACAGCATACCTATAATCCCTGTGAGATCAGGACAGATGATGGGGGAATCTTGAGATGAATCCCAGGAATCACACCCTGGAGACAATGTCAGGGTACAGATCTGAGTTTATTGTACAGTATACAAGCTTATGTATAGTGTTTGAGCCAACCCCCAAGCCCTAAATCCTTGGTCAATCGTATCTTGCCACACAGACACTGTGTCCCAGTGAAAGCCCTGCCTGGTGAGGTTACTCAGCAGGAGGGGATGTGGGGTGTGAAAGTATTAGTACTTTCATGAACACGGGGAAGCCAAACTCCTTAGTGTACTATCAGCATCTTTACAAAGATATCTTATGCCTTCTAGATTTTCTGTATAGTCACTACCCCATGGATAGCCAAACAACATATCTACCACATACCAGTTCCTCCCAAAGTATCCTAGGTCCATCCACTTCTCCTGACATCTTCAATGCCCCATTCCTCCACTAAGGCCTTCTCTAAAGAGTCTTGTTTTCTATTTAAAGTTGTCAGTGCTCAAGGTTTCTTTCTAATTCAGAGTTGTTAGTTCAGAATGCAAGTGCACACACAGAGGGAGAGCCCCAGTGAGCCCTACTCAACTTGCAGCTGCACCTCTAGTGCTAGTGTGTCCTGCTGCTGACTGTACTCACTGGGTAAGTAGCTATGTTATCTTTCTTCCTAGGCAACTTCACTGGATAACACTGGCACTAGCAAAATTAGAAACTAATACTTACTGTCTTAGGTAGGGTTTTATTGCTATAAAGAGACACCATGACCAAAGCAACTCTTATAAAGGAAAACATTTAACTGAGACTGGCTTACAGTTTAATCCTCTGGCAGGCAGAAATGCTGCTGGAGGAGCCCAGAATTCTACACCTTGGTCAAAAGGCAGCTAGTAGAAAACTGGATTTGCTTCACACTGCGCATAACTTGAGCATTTATGGCCTCAAAGCCCCACCTCCATAGTGACAGATTTCCTTTAAGAAGGCTACCCCTCTCCAGTAAGGTGAGCCTCCTGATCGTGCCACTCCCTATGGGCCAACCCTATTCAAACCACCACACTCACACTGTTTCCAAATGCTAAAAGTAGGGACCACCTGACACATACAGAATGAAACAGGGTTGCAGGTGCTGCTGAGTCTCAGAAGTGAACAATGGATGAGAATGGAAACCTGTTCGACAATAAAAACTAACTCCTTAATGACTGAGGACATACAGCTAACTCTCCAGTACACTATGTATTAAACTACTAAGCTTTGTCAGGCATGATGGTACACACCTCCCATCCTAGCACTTGAGAAGCAAAAGCAGAAGGAGCGCACATTCTTGGCCAGCCTAGGCTGCTGTGTTGTTTTAATTCTCGACTTAACACAATCCAGAATCACCTGGAAAGAGAGTCTCAGTAAGGGGTATCTAGATTAGTTGACCTGTAGGCATGTCTATTGGGGAATTGTCTTAATGAGTTTCACTGAAGTGAAAAGACTCAGCCTAAGGTGGTATCACTCACTGGCTTTGTTTCCAGAACTCTGCAAAAAAAAAAGGGGGGGGGGGGAAAGGGGGAACCTCTGTAAACCACAGCTCTCAGGGCTAAAGAATAAGAGCAATTGGACTGGTAAGCTGGCTCAGCAAGTGAAAACACAAAAACAAACAAAACCAATTTGCTTTGTTACCTTGATAACCTGAATTTGATCCCTGCCACCCTCATACAGAGATTGAACAGACTGCACACACGCATCATGGCATATATAACCTCACATATATCTTACACTGCAAACTTCTTGGTTGGTTCTCGAGGACTTGGCCTAATGGGGGGGATGAGGAAAGCAAGAAAAGACGAACACAGAGACACACAGAAATAGCTGGGGTTGGGCGGACTGGGGTCTGGTGGAGACACTTCCGCAGCCCAGACGCACATGTTTATCACATACAGTTGAACAGGGAGACAGAGTTATTAAACACAGTTGAACAGAGAGGCAAATTATTGTATGTATTTGAACAGGGACGAAGGGTTATTACATGCAGATAAAAAGGAGGCAGGGCTTATGGTATACAACTGGATGAAGGAGACTGGTTTAGCTGCCTCTGTAGGGGAACAGTCTCCAGGCCATAAATATCCAGAGGGAAAAGCTATGGCAGACATCTGGTGCGCACACTGTAAACAGTGTAAACAGTACTCACTCACACCAGTAGGGCAAGCTTTGCCATTTCCCTAAACCAAGCCCGGGGGAAACTTTGCCATTTTTCCCCATATCTAAGGCTTTGAGGTCCTTGACACAGCTGTGCCCAAGTCAACAACACATGCTCAGGACTTCACTCGCTCCGGGTTACCTATAGTACATATACACACACACACACCATAGTAACAAAGAAACAACACGCTTATCTAATACAGTTATTTTATGGATTAAGGCAGATGCTGGAGAAAATGCCCTTTAGCAATCGACCAGCTTGTCGTTACTAATTTAATATTTGATATGAATTCCAACCATTTATTCATTTATTTATCTAAGATCTTTGAGGAACACACATACAAAGACTCTACTCTTGCTGGAATTCTCAAAGACAGTAAGCTTGGGGAAGCCAAGACCACTTCCTGCAAACAAAGAAGATATGAGGAAGTAAAAGAAGGCAGGAGAGATGATGGAACAATAAAAAGAAAAGCGCTATAGCCATGCCTCATAGATGACATGGTAGTAAAAGCATGTATAGCCTAGCAGATGGCTGTGAAGGAAGAAAGAGAGCATAAGAAAACACACAGCAGTGCGACTCTCCTATCTGCACAGTACATTAAAAACCCAACTGGCTTTGTTTTTAACACCTGCAACCTGTCAACTCTGATGTCCCATAAAAATCCTAATATGAAGTCATTTAGCTGCATTATTCCACTTCACCTTTAAGTGACTCCTGTCCACCCATAACACCAGTCAAGGAGGCAGGAGCAAAACTCAGACTACAGGATAACATGAGGCAGGTTGCTGTGTAAGGTCTGGGAACCAAGCACAAGACACAGCCATCTGCACCCAGTGAAGCCAAGCTAAATGAAGCCAAATAAATAAATAAGCAAGCAATGGTTCTTGTACCTGGGCTTGTGTTTTAATCTTATATCCCTACCTACAAAGCCATTCCAATCAAGGATTAAAAAGGTAGACAAGGGTCATGGCCTCTGCATAGACTATTTCAACAATTGCTTATTAATCACTTCATGTGTCCCGGTCCTAAGATAAAGCCAGAGCCATGTGTCATGCTGTATTCACCTGGACCCCAGCAAACGCATGCTGCACTTTCTGGATGGTTTCTATACTTAGGCCGGAACAATTCAAAGCACTCTGCACACACATTCTGAGACAAGACCCAAGCAATGTGGTACAATGGCCCTACCGCGTCTTATAAATGCTTTCACCACCTCAGAGGCTAGGAAGCTTGCTCCATTTATTCAAACATAAAGATGAACATTTCTCTTGTAATGTCTTTTTTCCTTCCCATAATCATCTGTGCTCTAATTCAAAGAAATGCAATTTCATCCTTGGTTCCCCATGCTGATGTTTGAGAAAAGAGCACGTGACGGGACCATAATGACTAAGGAATACAGTGAAGACTCCATGAGTAAATGATTTCAAGCAATATAAGCACTTACTACAAAGCACTTCCTTCTCTGAAAGACTTAAAGATTGAGCTCTAACTGCCTCTGTGACCAACATGGAGGAAGACAGCCCGGGGCAGTGGCAAAGAGCTTGCTGTGAATCCCTCACAAGGAGCAGCAGCAGCAGGAACAGGGAACTGAGAAGGGGAGGCCAGATACTCACAAGACACCTTTGTCACTGCTCTGCTGAGAAACATAGCCTAGTCCTAGCATAAGCTACAAGACAGGCAAAAAAAAACAAGACAAACAAAAAAATAAAACTGCAGTTGAAGGGGGGAATTTATTTCAGTGCTTAGTGATAGCCCACACATCAAGAGATGTTTTTTATCCTGGTGAAACGCCCCTCTCTATCTTCAGGGCTGTGGAATGTTCTGCAAATAGCAGAGGACTCTAAAGAGAGAAGCTGTCCCTGATAAGCAGTTCTATGATAAGGCTCTGTCTTAGGGTTTTACAGCTGTGAACAGACACCATGTCCAAGGCTACCCTTATAAGGTCAACATTTAATTGGGGCTGGCTCATAGGTTCAGTGGTTCAGTCCAGTATCAGGGTGGTAGCATCCAGGCAGGCATGGTGCAGGAGGAGCTGAGAGTTCTACATCTTCATCTGAAGGCTGCTAGGAAAAGACTGGCTTCCAGGCAGCTAGGATGAGGGTCTTAAAGCCAATGCCCACCGTGACACACCTACTCCAACAAGGCCACACCTACTCCAACAAGGCCACACCTCCAAATAGTGCCACTCCCTGAGCCAAGCATATTCAAACCACCACAGGCTCCAAACAAGGAAGCAACATTCCTAAATGATTCTTAGTAAACAAACAACTAACATAGAGTAGAGATTGCCAAGTCCCATTCCTGTAGGATGGTGAAAGGCAGCCTGGTTCCTGGTGGAGCACAGGCTTAAACCCCGGTGACCCAGTAGGGGGTAAAAACCCTACAAGGGATGGAAGGCGTTTGGCCATGCTCCTGGAGACCGAGACCATAGCTCTCCATAGCTCTCTACAGGTCTGTGACTACTGGTCACATAGCCTCAAACCCCTCCACAGGTGTGTAGCCTCAAGACATCCCCATGTTAATGAGGTACCTAGAGGCTTAGCCACTCCCCTTCCCAGCCACTATTTCAACCTCACCCCTCCCTGAGGTCAAGGGGTTACAGAGTCACTCATTCCACTCTCTGCCATGAAAATAAATGCCCTGAAACCATGGACTGACTGCCTCTCTTCATGGGGAACAATGGAACAGGTCTTCGTCTAAAGAGCCACATCTAGTCTCCCACAGATGGCCCCCCAATGCTCCCAGCCACGGCTGCCACCAAACCAAGCCACCCAGCTAGCCAGCGCCTAGCCACAGACTCGGGTCCCCGTGGGATCCCGTGGGATCCTGCCATGCTCCTCTCTGCTTTTCCTCTTCTGCCAGGGCTAGATCCAGGCCACAGGCCCTCACTTTGTTCTCAGCTCTTCTGTGGAATCCAGCAGTGCCTGGGATGTCCAAGAGCATGGGAACGAGACGGAGCCGACTCCATGTGGCCCACGGGACCCCAGACCAAACTCTCTAACCCCTGGGTGGTGTTCCTGTGGCTTCTCACAGCCCGACACCCACCAGGCGGTGCCATGGGGCGAACACGGTCAAACTGCTGGTGTCCTGCCTCTCAAAGGGGTCCCGAGCCCAGGGCAGATGTGCGGGACTTCACTCCACACTCCTGCCGTTTAATCCAACACAGTCCCACCCCCTACCTTCAACCCGCCACCCTCCCACCCCATCCCTGCTCCCCTTTTTTTCTCTTTCCTTTCTTGCAACTCTACTCTTTCGGAATGCAAAATGTGGAAGAAATCAGATTCACTGAAGAGGAATAGAAAAATCATAGTCAAGGAAAACAGAGAAGGATGGTGTTGAGGCAGTAACTGTGACAGCGATGGTGGAAAACCACAGGTACAGGAAGCACCAGATGCTTTACACGGCCATGGAAAACTGGTTTCAGGAAGAGAAGGCTAACCACGAAGGATCTAAGGCAGCTCTGAAATCCTCCTACATGTCCAAGATTCTGGGATTGCCTGTGAAACCCAGTGCAGATCCCGTTAGTTTTTACAGTTCGTAGTTCATGGCTGAAAACAGCATTCAAAATGTCAGAGCTGACGTGGTCAGGAATAAGGTGGTCTAAAGGCAGCAGACTCCCAGAGGAGTGAGTGCAAACCAGCTTCGGGAAGGCTGGCACACCATTAGAAGCAGATAGACATTGTGTCATATGTGTATCCCACAGGCCAAGAACCCAGAAGGTCATTCAAAGATTCAGGTGGACACAAATTCACGCCTTTCCTAAGTACATGATTGTCAGGGCAAGACATAGCATTATCACAAATAATTCAGGGAAAGACAACAAACACTGCCACTGGCAAAGCCCAGTTTTCAGTAAGGAGGAGGTAACTGACTTTGCACCCTGTGTGTGAAGAGATCGCAACAGCTTAATGTTCCTTGGCACGTCATCAATATGCTCTTTCAAACCCAAGTCTTTTTAAACAGTCAATTGCTTTGTTTTCCAGGAGAAAGCTAAGAATTGTTCTCCTCACTCTAAGGTAGCAATTTGATGTACCTGGTTCTCACTCCTACCACACCACATAGAATCCAAGCAGGTTCTCTAATATTTTCAATATCAATTATTTTTTCTTTTTGGATTGATCTAAATGCAGAGACCCTTAATCAGGGTGATTTGTTTGGTTCTCAATGTATTTATATTTTTCTTTCAAGATATGAAAGGACCCTGCTCATTATAAGTGGCAACCCTGAACAGAAAGAAGTAGGTACTCTTTAGACAAGAAGAATATCTCTGATGTGGGTAGGAGGGAGTCTTTTTTTTCTCATGTTGATTTGACATTGTTCTTTTAAATGCATAAGAGTTACTAACATGAGTCATAAAAAATTACCCACAAATAATTGTAGCAATTTTGTGTCCTATGCCAGAAAGGAAAAAAACTCTTACCAACTTGCCTTTCCCTTTGCAAGATAAATACTAGTACTCACTCACTGAGCACCTACTGTGTGAGACACTACAAAGTTATGCCAAACTGTGCAAAATTTGCCATGTCAAAGACCTGTGACATGATATTTACATTTCCTTATACAAATGGATTTTCAAAAAATCAGAATCCACAGAAAATTAAAAGATTAAAAAGCAATTAATCAAGTTTCCTTCTCAATACTATTCAGCATCCCTTCTCAATGAGGTTGAACATGAAAGCCGTGGGTCAAACCCAGTATGGCAACTTTAATAGTTTCATGATTATTTTCATTATATAATGTTACCAACCCCCAACATCACTAACAACTAGTTTTCTTCCAAAAAGAGGCTGTTAATCTGCTTCTTAAATATTGGTGAGTGTGGTGGTTTGAATATGCTCAGCCCAGGGAGTGGCACTATTAGGTGTGGCCTTGTTGGAGTAGGTGTGGCCCTGTTGGAGTAGATGTGTCACTGTGGGTGTGGGCTTTAAGGCCCTCATCCTAGCTACCTGGAAGCCAGTCTTCTCCTAGCTACCTTCAGATGAAGATGTGGAACTCTCAACTCCTCCTGCACCATGCCTGCCTGGATACTGCCATACTCCTGCCTTGATGATAATGGACTGAACCTCTGAACCTGTAAGCCAGCTCCAATTAAATGTTATCCTTTATAAGACTTGCCTTGATCATGTTGTCTGTTCACAGCAGAAAAACCCTAACTAAGACATTGGGGTTAGGGACTGTGCATATGAGGAGGTCTGAGGAAAACCCTTAGCCATCTCTTCCAAGGGTCTCTCTTGTTACTTCTTCTAATCGCCCATCTCCATGCCAGCTAGCTGTATGAAGGAGAAGTATAATGTCATGACCAATTCTCCTGTGTCCAGCCACTCCCTCACTCATAAGGTTGCAGATGCATGCCAATGTACCCAGCTTTCTACATGAGCTCCAGGGGTTAAATCCCAAGTATTCAGCTTGTGGCAAGTACCCTTACCCACTGAGCCATCCATCTCATCAGCCCCAGTTCTGCTGTATACCTCCCACTGTTCATTATACTTCATATTTTATAAATCTTTACAGGTCCTTCATGGCATTGCCTCTAACCTTGCTGAGAACCTTGTCACTCATTATACTTTGAACTATAAATGTCTCTCAAAAGAACTCTTGGGAAAGATTTCAATCAGGAAACGAAACCTCTAAAACTGTAAAAAAAAAAAAAAAAATGCACCTTTTGTCTTTATAAGTTGGTTAACTCAGGTAGTCTGTTACAGTAAAGGAAGACTTACTGGTTTATGGATTATTGCTACTGCACCTTCCCTCATCCTCAGGAACACAGGCTTGCCTGACTGACCTCTCCTGCTATCCAGCTTGCTGTCTTTCCTGTCTTGCTCCTGATCAACTGTCTCCTGAAAATTCAATAGAATAAATGTCCTTGGCCTCCAACCCTTCAGCAGTGCTACTAGTTTTGATTTTAATGGCCTTTTGTTATAGAACCATGTCTTAACATACAGGTTTCAACTACTTTCTAAACCATATTGTTCTACAAAGATAGAAATCATGGCTTCTCCTTCCTGTGTCCCTCCTGAAATCTGTTACACAGCACTAAAACTAAATCTTCTGAATCGATGACTATTGACTGAAGCATGATGCCATGGGTTTCTTGCATCGACTTGGGATGTATCTGTCCTGCTGAGGAGATAAAAGGTTCTCAGACAAGACCTTTCAAATCAGAAAAGGATAAAGGCTGTTATCTACACAGGTACAATTACATAAGGGCTGTAGAAAAGGTGCTCACAGAACTGCTGTCCGTATGGACAAGCCTTGGTCAATGAGTCATGCTGAGACTTTAGGAAAATCTCAAAATTCTTGGAAATGGGAAGGGAGATGAATTATAAATTTCCGAAGAACTCGTTGAATTTGTCCCTGTTACAGAAATTTATTTTTTAAAAGGAATTCAAAGAATAAAGAATCCTCCCCTTTGGGGGTATAATGGGTACAAGTCTTGTTTTATTCCTATAGTTGCAAACTGCAAAATTAATAAAAACTAAACTTCTCCCTTACATGTAAGAGCATATACACACCTATCTGCTGCCTCAGTTATTTAAAGATCCTGGAACTTGAACTTCAAAGTCCAGATCTTTGCCCTTAGAATAATATTTTGTATAGTTGGTGTCAATGATGTCATCTGAAAAGTTGTACCTTCAGAAGATCTTTTCCGAACTGTAAACATCATTAGTGAATTAAACACTGAAAGTTCAGAGCCACTTCAAATATCAGAATATTTTAAAGCAACCATCTGCTGTGTCACACACTAAAGAACCTTAGAACAAGATCCAAGCATTCCTTCTCTCCTTTCCATTCATTTTGCCTGGAGTGGGACCGCTGGTAGACTGTAGATAGAGCCATCTACAGTAGCACATGACCACAGTGTCTCATGTCACACACTGGCCTCCATGTGGCAAAATATTAAAACTCCACACCATATGGAGGTGTTTCAAGGACTAGAAAGTCTTGGGAAATTCTAGGAAATCATACCTAGAAGGTTCATTCTCTGGGATTAAATGAGATATAAACTGGTATGAGATATCAACACATGTAAGAATTACATGAGTCACTCACTTGCCATGTGTATTTGTAGGCTACATATAGCAAGTCAGGGGCCAGGTCCATGAATGAGTGTGGTTCACTACAGAACCATGGTAGGGATAGGCAGGAAACCTATTTAAACCCTAATCTGCAGAAAACTTCGTTTTCATTGAAAATTCTCTCAGGATTATTTTTTAAGGACTATGGGTCTCTCTTTGGGAAAACTAAGAAATGACAACTGGTCATTTCATAGAGACAGGAAAAAAAAGGAAACTCAAGACCTCATTCCAAAGAAATCCTTAGTTCTGGCATGACAGTAGCACCTGATATGCTTCATGTTTACACAGGAGCAACTGAATAAGAGGTGGAGCCTAAGAGGAGGAGAGGAAGTCCCATGCATTGGTAACAAAATGCTAATTTCCAATGCAATCAGTTCTTGATTTACACACACACACACACACACACACACACACACACACACACACACACGGTGGAGCAGGAGGATCACATCTCAGTTTTTTGCGTACTCTATAGCACAAGAGCCTCACCAAAGAGACACAATAAAGATTTGCTAAAATACTGAATAACTTTGGAGAATTAACTCACAGAGAATCCGTCTAAGCAATCAGCAAGGAAATTTCACCCAAACTGGCTAATTCACTCCCTGACAATCTGAATCTGTACAGTGTTGCCATAGAGAAAGAGGTAAAATGCTGAGATCTTAAATCTGTAAGTCGTGTTTTTAAGCCATAGAGGTGTGTATATGGATGCCATCTTTGCTGGTCATTTTGTGTTTATGTGCACAGGAGAAATTCCAGGGATGCAGAACTGCAACATAAAAGTATTAAATATATTCTTAGGTTTCAACTGTTGTCATTAGATGGCTTTTCTTAAAGAGATACTAGCACCCGAATTTCCAAAACAGTTAATATTTTAAATCATGCCTAAAAGATAGGCCATGTATAATCTCTCTGCAGCATCTCCAGCCTGTGTGAGGCCTCTGAGCCGGTTCTTGACTCCTCCAATTTGGCTATTCCATGCATGTCTAGGAATTCTCCAGAGTTCCACCAAAGGTTTTCCCTTTGCTGTGAACTCCTAGAAGTGACAGCATAATGTTAGGACACTGAATTCTAAAGTTGGATGGTACATCTCTGTCAAAGAACCTCCAAGGTTTTCATCACAGTTCCCATTTGGGGAATTTCTGACCCCAAAACAGGATAGAAGCCATGGGTCTACTACCATTTTGGGGGTGACAAGAAGACCACCAACCTAGCTTTTATTGTTGAGAAAGCTTTCCTGAGTCCAGGAAGCAAAGCAAAACATTTGGACTGGCATGATATTAAGAAGGAAAGACTCTGCTTGAAGGGGGTGAGAAGGAAGAAAGGGCAGAAAGGGATTTTCCCAAACCAGCTCATACATTATTTCTTCTCTGGATTGAGTTTCAAAGAAGTGTGGCCATTCCATTTAGGTAAAGACAAATGGAGTTATGATTGGCTTCCTTCCAAAGAGAGGCGAACACATCCACAGAGATGAGAGGGGAGAGCCAACTGAGGTGCAGGACAAAGGGACAGTTAGTGTTTGCAGGGTTGTGAGCATCTCTCTTGAGGAAGCTCAATAGCCACGTGGAAGCTGGGGTTCAAGAAGCCTTCTGCTAGTTCCTCAACCACTAGCTTCTCTCCACAATTACCTCAGCCCCACAAAGGCAGCACATTGTGGGGCCAAGAGAGAGACTTTCAGCAAATGTAGATTAAACCAATAAATAATTGAAACCGCTTTACAAAGAATCAATTAAGAGAAATGCTGGCAGGCCCTTCCTTCTTTTCTAGGAACAGCTTAAAATTGAGAAGGCCATGATTTCCCCCAATTTGTAATTAATGGCAAGACAGAATTAAACCGGCAATCTCTCCAGCCACATCTTAGGCAAGTGTCTAATTCTTCATTCTTTTAAGGCTCCTGATTTTTATGAAAAATACTTTCCACTCTCTCTCTTCTACTTCATACATTACCATCCTTATCGTTATGTTATATCATAATCCTGACACTTGCAGGGCACAGTTATTGAATAATAACCATTGAATTAATAAGATCACTAGCTGTTAGTTCAATGTCTACATGAAGGAACAAAAATTAAAGTAGACATCTTTAAAACATTAAGCGGAACATGATGGAGTGTGTTTGCATTCCCAGTAGTAGAAAACAAGAAGAGAATTTGAGGCTAGCCTGGGTTATACAGTGAGTTCAAATCTAGCATAAAACACAGTAAGAAAGCCAAACACTGGGGGTGGGACCCAGTGGCAGACTTCTTCCCTCCCATGGAGAAGGCTCTGCTTTCTGTCCCCAACACTGAAGATGGTGTAAAGGACACTGACATAAGAGGTAGTGACTCTTCCCATTTATACCTACAAGATGGGTATATGCCCTCTAGAATAGCCAATGTTTTGTAGCAGTCCCATAACATGGTGTTTTCTCACAGCAATAGAAAAGTAACTACGACAAGAATCCAGCAGCGACTCATATTTAGCCACTGATAGCAGGAAAGAAAAGATGTACATTTTCTCAGTCTGTTCTGCCTTTTATGAGCAGGTAACTCTCCAAGTTGACTTTATAGTATGTGTGTGTAGACAAGTGTATACATGAGTCAATCTAGGAATGTTTATATGCATATATTTGCATATGTGTATGTATGTATATTTTGTATCCACACTTAATACTTAAGTGATAGATTGTAGAGAATAAAACATTCTTAAATAAATTCAGATCCCTGGAAATTACCAAGTCTCCCCCCCCCCAGGGTACTTATCAGCCTGCTGACTCTTCAAGCCAGTGTGGCTTCAGACACACACTCAATTTTAAGATGATCCTGGAGAGAATCTGTTCTTTGTCCAATAGCATAAAGAGACTTAGGCTTTGCTTTAGTATGTGGTTTATAAACATTAGACCCATTATAGAAGTAAACTGTTTTAAACCTCTAAGGTTGTTTACATAATGAAAAACAGGATAGGATCCTTGGTTTCACTATTCTTGACTTCTCTGGTGTAAATAGTTTCAAATCTGGCATATGTTAGGGTCTAAAAGTACAGTGTGCTGAAAAAGCCACTCTGGTAACAAAAGACACGTATCAGGTTCCCTTAGAAGACAGTCACAGACCAGAGTCTGTCAATAACAATGCCACATAAATAGGCAGAGTGTCAGGCCAATCAAATCCAGAACCACTCCACTAGTCGAGGTCAAACTTATGTCACCTTCATTTGAAATTTGCCACCATCTTTGTCCTCCTATCAGAAGGCAAGTGGGAGGGAGGGAGGGAGAGGGGGGGGGAAGGAGGGGGAAGGAGAGAGGGAGAGGAAGGGAGGAAGGGTGGGAAGAAAATTTTAACTGTTCTCCTGAGATACTTTGTAATGAGCTACACTCAGTTAAAAAGGCACAACCGTCCAGTACTTGCAATCTCAGCACTGAGAAGGATGAGGCCAGAGGATAACAGTTGCAGGCCAATCTGGGCTACATATTAAGACTCCTATCTCAGAAAAAAAAAATAGTACAACTAATATTTTTTTGGAGGCCCACAGAGAGATCTTCAGAAACAACACATTCATCGTCCAAATGGAAGGTGTTTTAAAAGAATTAAAGAAACAGCTTTTGTGACAATTTCGCTTTTAGTTACTGTTTTTCTTCCATTGTACCCCTTCATGGATTGTGTAACATGCTCAAATGCTCCAGACAATACTAAGGTGAATAAATGCTGCTACTTTTGTCCAGTATTTGATTAGCTATATTTTTATAGATAGATATAGATGATGTAGCTAACAATATAGACACATATATTAAACAGCCTGCTGGTAACAAACGTTATTACCCTGCTTTAATTTTATGGAATGCTCTTCAAACATGGCACAACTAAATGTTGTAAATGTTTGCCTTACTTGAGGGTATTTTGTTAAATGGTTACAAACGGTCTTCCGAAAGTTCATTGATTTACCAGTGGTGTTTCCTATCTGAACTATCACTGACAGATTTCCCTTTTATTTGGCTGTTATGTTGACTGACGACCAGTTCGCATATTCACAGTCTTACTCTCCATTCGCAGGCACTTTCTCTTGGGAGGCATTAGACCCAATGTCTTTGTGCTTTTCTTCCCTCCCCCTGTCGGGTTCCTTTAAAAATGAACTTTTATAACACCATACACGTTTCTATCAACCTCCACTGTTCATCAGAAGGACAGTTGGCTTAAACACTTCATTTTCTCACTTGATACATGTTTGCGTTTATAAAAGTAAAGAATCATCTTCCATCTCCCACCCTCCCACCACCACCACCACCACCACCACCACTAGCAGCAGCAGCAGCTTCCTGGGCCTCTTTTCATCCATTCTTGCCTTCCTTCCTCACTCCTCTCTTCCTCCCTCTTCTCAGTAGAAAAGTCATTCTGAAACCAGCAGAAGCTAACAATAAATTTCTAAGAAAAAGTGAAAGAATAGCTAAGTCAGATAATTTTTGTTAAAAAAAAAATAGTAATTATACACACACATACATACTGTCTGAGAGTTGAAATACTAGGTATTCTGGGTCTGCCGTGTGCACCTGTCTGTCCTCAGAGCTATCCCAGAAGGCTTTTCCTGAGTTCAGTATTGTCCTTCAGATTCAGGTTGTGATCTGATTCCACCCCAGAGTAAAGGATTCAGAGAAGCATCCAAATTCCAGAATTCTATGAAGAAATTGTAAGTGCATCCCAGGGTCCCAGCAAACATCTCAGGTCTCCATCATGAGGTATGTCTTCCATGGCCTTTGAGATGGGAGACTGAGCTACTGAGAAATAGAGCTTGGGTTTCATCCTGCCCGACATTTGTCACAGGCTGGGAGGGGAGGACAGAAGTACTTCATCTTACAGCCTACTTCCTGGCTTCATTTGCTCTTGGCTTTTTCTTCTGCCTGCCTGATATGCCTCTGGTCTCTCTCTGACACATCACCCACCAGAGAAAGAAGAGGTCACATTTCAGTCAGTAGTTAATCTCTTTAATAATTAATTAATCTCTTAGCTAATTAATTAAAAGTATTAATTAATGTGCCTGAGGAGTTAATGAAATAGAAGAACATTGCATTAGCTTCTCAGAGTAATGAAGGAAAGAGAGGTAGTGGACTGAGATCCCCTGGCATCATACTGGACCTAACCGTTAGGCCCAGTGAATCAAGTCAAGTGTGGGTCTCAATAAAGTAGTTTGCTTACAGAAAT
This sequence comes from Uromys caudimaculatus, assembly GCA_028551405.1. NCBI lineage: Eukaryota > Metazoa > Chordata > Mammalia > Rodentia > Muridae > Uromys > Uromys caudimaculatus. Next base: position 58,951,114 of record CM052714.1, read on the forward strand.
GAAAAACGGGCCAAGAATGAATAACAGCCCTGTAGAGAGATAAAGCCAACCTTTGCATAGTGCTGTGGACTGAGCCCAGAGCCTCAGACACATTAAGCACACGTGTGTTATAGCATCAAGCGGTACTCCCAGACTTATCTGCTACTACATAATTAAAGACAATCGGACGATGAGAAATGCACAGCATGCAGAATGGGAGAGTAAAAGGGCTAAGAGGCTTCCTAGAAGGATGCTAGCTAACGTAGTTATCCTGATTATCATCCACAGAAAAGATCAAAACTCAGACGATGCGTGCAGGAAAGTTGTAACGGGACATTGAGCGGCTGGCTCAGTGGGTATGCATGCTTGCTGTGCCAGCATGAGGACCTGAGTTCCATCCCCAGCCCATGTCAAAAAAGTCAGGCATGGCCACACACAAACCTGTAAGTGCAATACTGTTGGCAGAGGAGACAGCAGAATTACCACCAGCCTTCTTTCTGGTTCAGTGAGCGATCCTGTTTTAAAGAACTAAAGTAGAGAGAAAGCAAGATGCCAATGTCCTCTGACCTCCATATGTGTGTGTGTGTGTGTGTGTGTGTGTGTGTGTGTGTGTGTGTGTGTGTGTGTGTGTGTGTGTGTACATACATACACAATACACAAAAAAATGTCATGAATGATTTTAAATGTGGGATTGGAAAAAATTAACAACTGAAATAAGTGAAAAATGACAGTGTTGAATAAATTTAAAACTTTAGAAGTGCATTTTTACCTAAAACTTGTTTTTTGAAGGGTTTTTAGTGTCACATATCTTCACTACCTACTCATGTGGGGGTAGGGTAGATGTCATGTTACTAATATGTGTGGCCCAAGAAAATGAACGCCTTGGTCCCTTGCATCCAGACTGAAGACACTGACCACTGTATGGACATTATGACAAGATGACATTCTCTTCTTCCTTCTCACCTTTCCTTTTAAACATGCATTGTGAAAACTTAGGCATATCTCCTGAAGTAAAATGAATTCTCTGGAAAACTTCTCATATCTAAGGGAGCGCTCATTTATGACTGTCAGTCGATACCAGAGGCAAACGGAAGTAAATCACCCTACAGTAGTGTGGCCAAATGTCATGGCTAAATGGCATGGCTGGTCTACTGTCCTTTGGGGATGGAATTCTTTAATTGGAGATACTGTGCAGAAAACTTTTGCACTGAAGTTAGACACCATGTAAAACTTGAGGACATTTTACAAGTGTGTCTGACAAATCAATATTTTATACAAAAGGAACTGAGATAAAAGCAAAAGGTATAGGTATTTCCTATACCTCTCACAGGCCCCAACCACACTGGGACTGGAAGAACTAAACACAGTTCTAGCTACTGCACACCATCCTTACTTACACACACAGGACTTAGACAGAGGGTTAAGGTCCATTCAGATCATTCCCATGCCCCATTTCCATCTGGCACCCATATCACTATGAGGTGTGATGGCTGTGGTCGCTTTGGAGGAAAAGGGATATACTGGACTCATGCTCACATTCCTCTGTCCTGTTTAAAATCCCTTTGACCCTGTGGCATTTGTCTTCTTGGTTGCTGGCCACCCTACAGACATACGACGCCCATTGCTATGGCTGTTGACTTCATAATGTGTGTTCTCCCTTGGTACAGAAAGAATATAATACTAATCTGCAGATTCTGGCCTTCTTTGACTCTCACAAATCTAATCTCCATGAGCACTAACCCACTCAGTTAACACAATTCTTCCTCGGATACAAGGGCACCTCATTACTATAATAGCAATGGCCTTGGAGATGCCCTGGGAGTATTGTTAACAGCTCTCTATACTGCACCCTGTAACCTGTATCCCCTTCCTGTATCACAGAAGACATTAAGGTACCAAGAATGCAGCCCTGGCTCTCAGACTGTCCACCATTGCTCAGAAGCCCCAGATCTGACGTTAAGGCAGGAGAGCCTGGGGTATATCTTGTGGGGTGACCCTCTGTTTTCAGATTCCTTTCTTCCACATATCTAAGATGCTTTCTACTTTCTTTTTCTGACACTTCAGCCAGAACAAGAGAAGTCATGATCAAAGCCTTCTTCCTTTCTACCTTAACCAGAAATACGTGGTTCGATTCCTTCATCAGGGACCACATTCATCCTTCACAAAGTGGCAATCTCTTCACCCCCTTCTTTGGAGCCGTTAAGTGTGACTTCTATGGCTGAACACGACTTAAGGGAAAGAACATGCCTCCAGACTATGGAACTGACAGGCTTTGTAACCGTTTCTCAATGTCAGCAAGAAATTGGTTTTAAGATGACCTGATGCCCAGCTAATATCAAAATCCACAGGCACCTAAGTTCCCTACATAAGATGCCATGATAATACCTATAGATACCCATAGATATAGATAGATAGATAGATAGATAGATAGATAGATAGATAGATAGATAGATAGATAGATAAAAATAACAGCTATCTGTTTCTGGAACACTTAATAGTAGCAAAGTGATCTGTATCCTGCTCACCCAAGGCACGATGTCCATACCCCGCACCAAGAGCTGGAGTTGGGAAAGGAAGCTGTGTGAGTGAGGAGGTCATCAATGAATCAGCCTTGTTGGGACTCAGGGAACAGATGGAAGGGCTGTGGGTTGTTTGGAGAGACTAAGGAGTAAGGCACCAGGCCTTTGCAATCAAAAGCTCCAAAACCTAGACATAACACAGCACTTCAAAACACCCCGTCTAGGCTCCTGTCTGTCACTATTGACACTGTTGTCTCTTACATCATTTTAGTCAGGAGTAAAAGGGGAGGATCTGACTTATGTGAAATTGTAAGGGAAGGCAAAGTCTCAAAGGTTAGAGTAAACATCTGCTTGGCATACTCTGTTCCCAGAAAGAAATGTGCTCCATAAGCAGATTCATGTTTCTCTTTGAAGTTCTTATTCACATTCATCCCTTCTAGATATGAGACATAATCTTTCCTTATTTTTCATGGCCCCAAAACGTTGAAGAGAAACACACTGAAGCCTCTCTCCAATGAACTTTTACCTCCACATCCACAAACCCATGGGCATCGTGGGAAAGAAGCGCCACCACACTGTGGGAACCCGGCATCAAATAGTGAAAAAATCTAAGAACGAGACAGGCAAAGCTGCCAAAGTCAGAGAAAGAAAGCTAAGTGGCAACTCTAAAGGGCTTATTGTCCAAGACCCACAGAGCACAGTAAGCATCCGCAGAAACTATCTCGAGAGACTGCTGGAGTTTAGAAGTCCGAAGTGGTCCAAGCAAACAAGCGATGGTAAGAGGCTCCAAGCCGGTGCAGAGCAATCAGCTAAGATGAGGAATCAGAGGAAGGACGTATCTGCATTAGAATTAGGTTCCATGGTTACATTGAAGCAAAGAAAACTGGGATCCAAGATGCAACTGTCTGAGGAAAGGAATTCCTTGAAATTTCTTTAAAATATAATTACACCAGGTGTGGGGTTGGTGAGCTAGCACTCACAAAACAAGCATGATAACGTAAGTTTAGTGCCCCGAATCCACATAAAGGTGGGAGGAGGGAACTGACACCACGAAGTTGTATTCTGACCTCCACACATGGGCCGTGGCACACACACGCCCACAGATGCTCATATACACAATAATAATAGACTATTTTTAATTGGGTGCTGTAACGCATGCCTATAATGCCAGCATTTAAGAGGCAGAAGCACAGAAGATTGTGGATTTGAGACTAGATTGGACTACCCTTGTCAAATAATAATAAATATGATAATTAAGAGACTGGGAAGGTGGCTCAGTGGATAAAGTGGTTGCTCTACAAGCATGAAGACCTGAGTTCATATCCCAGCACTCAGGTAAAAGCTAATCACAGTAACATAAGCATAGTAACACATGTCTATAATCCCAGCTCTGGGAGTCACAGACAGGCAGTTCCCAGAGGCTTGTTGAAACAATGAACTTGAGGTTCTGTGAGATATCCTATCTCAATGAATCAGTCAGTCAGTCAGTAAGGTAGAGAACACCAGACGAGCCCTCTGGCTTCCATATGCACATGAATAGGCAAGCATATCTGGGCACATAAATGCGTGCACATAATCATGCATTTACCTATAAAAATATAGCAATATCAATAAAATAGACTCAACTGTCTCTAAAAGTCATATTGCAGTTACTATTTTCCCTTGGAAAGAAAACCACCATTTGGGGTGAGGCTCAGAGACTTAGGAATGTCTGACAAGCACTCTGACACCGAGTCATATCCCCAGATCCTAGTGAATGCCTTTCAAAATGCAACTGCCCCTGGAGAAAGGTCTTGCTTTGGGCAAGATGGCCGGTAGCTGAAGAAGACCTTCTAGAAATGGAATATGGAATGAAGTGGCACTGGAAGATACTGGAGGCAAGCCAGAGAAAGATAAGCACGCTACAGTATTCTCTTTGTGAGGCTCCCGAGGCTTCTGCTGAATACGTCTCTATTATGTTCACAAAGATGTTTGGCTTATTTTGCTCCCTATAAAAACAATCATGTACCCTAACTGCTATCACAAGCTACCCATTATGATCCATGTTTTCTATGCCTCTGCAAAAACTTAAGAGATTAAAGTGGAATCAACAAGGAGTACAAATGATCTGTATCCTGGCCATAATCACCCTCGCTCTTTTATGATGTCAGTGATCATAAATTACAAATACTCCATTAAAGAACATGGTAAGGCCCAATCCCTATTGCTTCAGACAGGATTGCAAACAGCTGAGCTGGTCCTCTCAGCAGCTAAGTGAGGAAGCTACTAACATTTCATCTTCATTTTGACTAATAGCTTTCAAAGTGGTGTCCTCTAAAGCTTACAGTCTCCACTCCGGAAGTGGGAGAGCAAGGAGAAATGGGAATTACGAGGGAGCAGGAGTCTATCCCTACCTGGTCTTGGGTACACAGCCTCATTTTGTTCTCTGGAAAGAGGTGTGTGTCCACTGAGCACTGTTAAACAAAAATCATTTCCCTAGCAATAAAAAAGTCTATAGACTCCTGACCCAGAGAACTGACAATATTTGCGAATTCTCTTTCTCAAAGAGAGTGTGGACCACCCAGACTGGAAAGATAGACATTTTCTATAGTGCAATATTAAAATAGTAAGCTCAGAGGACTCCCTCCATAAAGACCATGTCATCTGGCTGGAGGTCATTTAAGATTTCCCCAAGTTACACAGTTGGCTTCCAACTTTTGTTTAAAAGTTAAGTCTTTGGAAGTTAAGGCTTAATTTCTTTTTAACGTTTTTTATTACATCGATCATGCATGTATGTGTGTGTTTGCATGCTCATGCACACACATGTCATGACATACATGTAGCGGCCAAAGGATAACCTGCAGCATTTGGTTTTCTCCTTCATTAGGGAAGGTGGGTTTCAGGCATTGAACTCAGGTCCTCCGGCTTGGTAGCAAGTGCCTTTGCCTATTGAGCCATCTCTCAGCACGCCAGGGCTCACTTTCTTACCATAAAGAGAAGAAAAGATATTATGTTGATCCCCAGGAGCTATAAAAGACAGATGCCACACGAGGGAATTATAATGTTATCCACTGAAGAGAAAGTTCCACTTCCTGCCCATGTCAAATGGGTACCACAGGTCAGTGGGGGGTTTACAGCACTACTGGCGCAATGTTTTTGAAGCAGTTCATCTTGTGATGTCTGATGAAAGAGGAGCAAGTGATGATAAAACAGCTTTCCCTTCTCTCTTCCTCTTGACCGCCAGGTTCCAGGGCAATCCACATCTACCACTGTCTGTGGCTGGCCAAGTGGATGTCTCCCAATCTTATGCAAGTTGGTGGATGCCTGTTAGCCACTGTTTTGCACAGTCCCGAGACGCTAATTCCTAAAGTGCTTGCTTGTCTCCCAGCATTTGATCTCACTTTCTGATGATAAGTTGACACCTATAGAACCTATAGACGCTTGAGGGGATGGAGAATTAGCATCTGCAGCATCAGCAGCATCAGCTGCAGCATCAGCAGCATCAGCAATCCTCCACAAAACAGTGGAAGAAAAAACAGGTAAAGAAATGATGACATATACCCATAAACAACTGCCTGGATGGGACGAGAATTAATTTTGTTGTTCCCTTTATTTTTTTTTCTCACTTGATAAGTCAGCTAACGAAGGAGAGAAAGTAACTAATATGACGCAAAGAATTCTAAAAGATTTTAGAATTTGAAGACTCTAAGCTGCGAGTCTATTTGATTCATGTTACATCACGATTTGCCAAAATAAGTATACAAAAAAAATTAATAGTCGGTCTTCCTCCTCAACCAGTGAGCTGCTCAAAATTGCAGAGATCAAGACTAAGGAAACGATCTGTGACAGAATCATATCATTTAGTAAGTTAAAGTTAGATTTTAAGATGCCGTTACTAAGTATTACAATTAGGGAAAATATCATTCTACAGTTTTTCAAATGTGGTTGGCAGAAACATAACCTCTCGGACAAAAATACCAGCAACCTCTTCCTACCTCTACCGCATAGCAGTTCCTCCTTCCCTTGTGCTGCAAATCCTTCCTATGGCAATGCTTTACTTACACCCACTCTCTGGGCTCTTTCAGAGCAATAGGACTAGGGTACTGGTTAAGAAAGACATTAGGAGCACACAGACCCAGGTTTAGGGCTAAGCTTGACCCCTTATTAGGCAAGTTTGGAAGGTCAAGTTATTTAAATTCTCTATCAGATGTTGAGAGGTAATAAATATTTGCCTTGTATGCTCAGAAAGCGCAAGGATGGCGTTGATGAAGACATGACTTTAGATCCCTGGCACCCTTTCCAACTCCTTGTACATAGCAGTAAATGGGTTCATGTTTTCTGGATGGAGCTGAATTTCCCACATAGCCTGCCTAAGGGCATGCCGCCCATTCTTCCTAGAGAAGATCAGAGTTGAGAGCAATCTTACAGAGAATCTGATGCCTTCAGTTGGTAACTGCCTGGGACCCCATAGTACTTTGTACATATCTCAGGGAGCTCTTGTCCCACCCCCCTGGCATCATCTGTTCCTGTTGTTTCCAAAGTCAGCAGCTTGCTACATGGGGAAGGATGAAATTAGCCTTACACAAAGCCACAAGCTCCCTTTCTGATTGCATTTTCAAAGCCGTGCATATATGGTGGGCATATATTGGGTTCTGGCTCTTCAGCTGAGTGAAGATACCCACAACTGATCACCATACCCAGAGGGAGTTGTGTGCTTATAAAAGACAGAGTCAATGCTGCTATGATATCCTCTTTAACCTTCAAGGTTCTGTTCACACCCAGACATGAGCATAAAGCTCTGTTCCATCCAGACCACACAGATCCCTCTTCCTGGGCCTAGACTGTCAATTAAGTTTATCATTCCATATGTGCTGGCCTTCTGTCCTCCCATGCTCTGTAGGCTCAGTAAGAATAATGTTAACTAACTGGAAGCCATTTCCTGCAGTTCTGGGGTGTACAACAGGCAAGAAAACAAGCAGTTGATTGCTGGATTGATTTATATTTTCTGATATGTTTAAATTGATTCTCTATGATTGTCTGATGACGCCTGACTTGGAAAGAAGAAAAACATCGTGATGTGCATAGATTGAACCCAAGTCCTAATACCTCTAGGGTGCAAAGCAGGGATGTCTTTACCAAGATAAAAACCAGTGCCTGGTTTTGAAATTAATGGCTTAGCACACCAGGCATTTTACACAATTCATACATTAGCTCCTGACCAATTTTCACGGTGTTAACCAACAATGAATTCCAATGAATTCTTTGCACTCTATTCCTGTCATCAAGTGGACTGAGAAATGGTTTCAAGTCCCACAGAAAGAGACTGAAGGCAATTCCAAGCTCTCATCATGAGTACACAAACCACAACAGAGCAATCTCGCCCTAGGCCACTGTCAACTCTTGTACAGAACTCCACGCTCACGTTTTCAAAGATGATTAATTAAGTATCCCTTTCTTCACAAGTTCTCCCCCCTTTCCCTTTTTATGTAAAGGGCTCTCCAGAACATGACCAGCCTTCACAAACTTAATTTTTTAGAAGACTTTTCAAAATGCTTTTATCCTCTACCTCACATGACACTTGCAGCCCCCTCTGACAGGTAACAAGGCAGATAGATGGTCTTGTTTCAGAGAATCACAAAGAACCTGGGAAGTTGGTCCAAGTCCTTCCTTCCCACTTCTCTCCTCTCTTTCTTCCTCCCTCCCTCCTTGGTGCAGTTGTTATTACAGTAAAACTGACCAATAATCTGCTGAGAACTTGCTCGGCACCCTCCTCAACCGTGTCTATCAAGGTAACATCTTCCTGTGTTTCCTGTGTCCTGTGCTTTGCATTGAGATCGGGAGTCCCCATAGAAAACTCTGCCACTCAAAACCCTAGTCTCAGTCCATGTGCTTCACTATATTGAAGGCAAGTTGGCATCTAAACTGGTTGACTGGGAGCTAATAGTGGCGCTTTAGTCTTTGTCCGTGCTGTCAGTGTGACATATGAAGGAATATGAATCAAGTGACCTGACAAAGACACAGCTAGATGCTGGTGTGAGATCCAGTGTGGGACAGAGTGTGAGTCCCACGTGCAAAGCGATTGGGTCAAGCTAACGCCTTGTGTCCCCCCCACACACATATGCAGTATGGAGACACTACTTACAAAATGTTTTTAAACATTTAGGACCAACTAAATCAATATTGTTGGGAAACAATTACTCTGACCAGAAGTCATGTACTTGCCCTAGTCCTGTGTGAATAACAAAACTGAGAATATTGGGGTAAGCCAAGAGTGGGAGCAGTATGTTCACCCAGGGTGCCCACACCTTCTGCTGTCAGTTTCCATGCTGGCTGGTGGCTGGCAAGGACAATACAAGGATGGCATTCTCAGAAGAATGGCTTAAGGGCTCTCTTTAGTGCCACGATCATAAAGCTAGCCTCCTGCACGTTACCTGGCTCTGCAGTTCGCTTTGCTGTTTCAGACGAAGGTTTTCAGGTGTATCTGCCACCGTGGTGAACGACTGCTTTGGGTAGTGTCTGCAAAGAAACATTTTTTTTTTTGAAAAATCATGATTAGAACAACTTGCTATAAACATCTAGTAAGTATCTTTTAGTTCTTTTGCTTGCCTCCCCTCTACTTTGAAATGTCGTTTTTCTGAGTCTCCATGTCCCCTTCCAGTCCCAACCTGGCTGCTTTTCCCGTTTCCCCCTTCTCTCTGTCCTGTAGGATCTGCTTTCATGTACCACCCATGGCAGGTACTGCACATGGTCAGTTTTCTTTGCTCAGTCCACACTACCACCTAAGAGACCTTATCCAATCCTGCCGCCTTAGGGCTTGCTGATCTCTTTTCAACTGAGTTTTCAGATTTGTTACCATTTCCCTTGCAGCATCCCACATCTACCATGAACTCTGTCAGCCTGCAACTCAGCCATTCATCACCCTCCCCAACCCTAAAACAAATGTCTCCTCCACTTTCTGTCTCCCCATTTTTATTGGTACTGAAATGAATAAGTTAGATATCTTGGGGTGACCTTAACACCTGACACATTAACCACTTGCCATCTCTGTCTGATACATACATCACACACACACATACACACACACACACACACACACACACACACACACACACACACACACACGATACACTTGCTGGTCTTGCCCTTCCTGTCTTCATTGTTGAAATAAATTACCCAAATGCAAATCTGGTTACATCGCCAAATAAAACCATTCCCTGGTACGATAGTGTTGTCCTGATCTGAGAATAAAAATCCAGGCTCCTGTCCTCCAAGGTCCCTGTGTCTGACCCTCTCCAGAGTTCTCACTCATTCCATGCTCTGGCCAAGGGGTCACTCCGTCCTCGGATTCACCCTTCTTGTTCCCATCTCCCATGGAAATGCTATTCCTTTTGCCTGGAACATCTGTCTGCTTCCCACTCCACTTCCTTTGAGAACCATGGTTATCTTGCTGGTCTTGCTTAGATGCCACCCTCTCTGAGAAGCATTCTTGGCCTCCTCTGTTGGGTAGGAATGGGCTCTGGATGCACCTTCCTCCCCTTGTTATACTGCTTCATGTCCTCACTCATGTTCTCTGACTAACCTCTTCATGACCCCTTAGGGAAGTTCTGTGGCAGTAAGAACTGGTGGCTGTCCCTTGTCAGAGTATGCTCTTGGCGCTATGTCCGGCCCTACTGGTGCTTGGCTTACAATGTGAGCTCAATAAATATTTGCATGGGAGAGGGATGGGGGGAAAGAAAATGAACAATGATCTGAGGACACAATCAGGTAGAATAACTTCTCATGTTCTCCAGTGCTGTAGGGTGACTATGATTGACACTGGCTAATTTACTATTTCAAAATAGCTAGTAGAGAGGACTTGAGCTGTTCTCAACACACATAAAAATGATAAATTTGGGTGGCATTATAGATATGCCAATGACCCTGAACTGATTGCTATACATTGCACACATGTATGGAAATGCTATTTTATACCCATAAATATGTATAATTATGTGTTGATTAATGATAAACATAATAAATATTCCAGACAGAAGACATGGAAGAATGGAGAGAAGACATCCAAAGCCTAAGGTGGGCCACAAGAAAGGTTTGATCTGGCATATGATATAGCTATACATTGTCACACTTGGGCAAAGATACAGCTTGCCTTTCAGTATGACCTTCAGGTAGGGGAATGGCATTTCTTCCCGCCGAGTAGATAACAAACACTAACTCAGGGATGTGGTCCTCTCCACTCATGATGCAAACACCCAGTCAAAACATACAGGACACATCTAGCCGACGTGGTTCCATCAGCACAAAACCCACGAAGCTCAGACCTGTTCCTCAAAGAGCGTGTTCCCTCTTCCTACACCCTGGCCCCTCTTTCCTGTTCGCCTATAGAGCTTCCTGTGGCTTCCCTCATTCCTTCCAAGCCTCATATTTTTAAACTCTGCTTGCAGAAGGTTCTTTGCACACCCCTGTGTCTGGCGTCCAGAGAGAACATTTGATGGAGAAATCCTTTTTCAGCACAAATAAACTCTCTAAAACCTATTCAAGGTGCATTAGAACTTATCAAATAAATACTAGGGATTCTGTAACCTTGTGCAGCGAGGGACACGGCAGGAAGATGTGTGTCCATGCCCTCTCTGCCTTGCATCCTCCAATAATTCAACACCCCACAGCATCAGTGTTCCAGGAAACCAAGGTGACCCGCATAACTATTAGAACCGTTTGAACTGGTTTTTGTTGACATTCTTCAAAAACCTTTACATTTTTCTCATCTTCTCTGAGCACATACAAACTCAATTTACGTTATCTGTGACAGTTCGGAGCTGTGTTGATGTGGGACCATGATAGAAGAGACACTCTCTCAAAGTTTACAAGGAGGGTTGACCTCAGCAGCTCAGGTTCATTGTGCTTTTCCTGGACAATGCTATCAAGAGGCCATTCCTCACATAGCCCTGAGCACCTAGGACCATCTCTCTTCCTCATCTCTTCTTCTAACTCAGACTAAGAAAATACATCATCAAGTGGCTGAGCAGTATCTTCACTGACTCTAGTAAGTATCAGCAGTAGATATGGTGTCTTCCTCTCTTGCGGAAGTCAAAAACTCCCCAGGTACCAGGCCCTTCTAAGGACAACTTTGGCATTGTGCTCCAGACAACAGACTGCTCAAGACAGGCAGCTCTACTGAGCTATGTACTGAAACTTCAACTTCACTAGACTTTAAATGTAGCAGCTGTTGATTGCCATATGTGAGGGCTGTAAAAAATAATTTAGCAAGATTTTCCCCAAAATGTATTCTATGATACTACATAAAGTTTCACAGATATCTGTGGGGTTTTGCTGTTTCATTTTTTAAAAAAAATCTATCATGATATGTGTTTTTAAACTGTCATCAAAACACACTCTCACGTGTGCTGTGAGACCTTTCGCCTGCTCAGCCCCAGCTATGTCCACTTGCAGGGGAACTCATTTTGGGTGGGAAGGCATTCTTTATGAAGCCACTCTTTGCCTCCAATTGCATTCAAGTGAAAAATCCCATGAGCTTTTCAAGAACACGCCAATGTTGATGCAAACTGCCTTACCGCACATACTCAGGAGTCCTACTGGAAAACTGAAAAGGATTTCTCCTGGGCTCCTCACTGGCCACACAGACTTCTAATTTTGAAGTCTCATTTCATGAAAATTACCTCTTCTTAACACTGGACTGTGTAATAAGAAACTGTAATGGACTTTAACTTTCAAAATATATGCATGATAAAGAAACACCACTTTTATATATTTGATCTTAGCAGCACATATGAAGTCCTATTTAGAAAGAGGGTTCAAAAACAACTGAAAAATGTGGATTTTTTTTTTTTTTTAAAAAGACACAGTTTTCTAACCTGATTATAAAACAGCAGACTTACTGACAGGTTGTGCAAAGTTACAGTTATATTTACAACTATAAAAAGATGCCAAGACATCACACTTTTCCAATATCCTTTCCATTCCTGCCTTTCAGTGATTTTTTTTTTGTAGTAAGTTAATCTATATATAACTTTCTGTAACAACTGTGACAAAATGAAATTATCGAAAATCTCAATGTGGAGAGAAAAGCCCAGTTTACTTTATTTCCTTATTTATTTATTTGTGTGTACATCCATATATGCATGTATGTGGTATGCATATGTGTGTTTATGTATGTGCAGAAGTGTGTGTGTCTGTGTGTGTGTGTGTGTGTGTGTGTGTGTGTGTGTAGGACAGAGGATAACCTCAGGTGTCTACCTTGTTCTTTGATTCAGGGTCTCTCGTTGTTGTGAGTCTCATGAATCAGGGTAGGTTAGCTGGCCAGTGAGCTCAGGAATCTTAGCTCATATCTGTGGAGCCCTGAGATTATAGTCCCATACAACCACATCTAGCTTCTTTTAAACATGGGCTCTGTGTAATCTCAGGTCCTCATGCTTACACAGTCAGCCTTTCACTATCTAAGTTATCTCTCCAGTGCCCTAGTTTAGTCTTATAACCAAACTAATAAATAAGAAAGGAAAGAAAGTATGCATGTATATCACAGGTCATGAGCAATAACACAAATGAAAATCTGTAGATTTGACAAGTCAAGTCATAGAGCTAGCAAAATTCAAGAGTTTATGGTCTTCACATAAAAATGCCTGTCAAGAAAACGTAAGCCTCATGAGTTGGAAGCATAAGACTCAGAAGGAATAAGTGTGATTACAGAGATGGCAGCACCGGACTGTATTGTATAAAGTAGTGTTTACAAAGTAAGAGAAGTCTCATTAGTTCAGCTGTCCTGAATAGATCTGCAAATGCTGTCAAATGCTGGGTTTCTCAAGGTCATATCCAAATGGTGACATTCATCTGAATTAACCTGACAAATTTCTCTGAAGCTAGAGTCTCATCTCCCAGCTACCCTGTTGGGTTATAGCGGTGGTGGGAGAGTCCCACATCTGCCCCCGGGGCTCGGGCCTCTAGGAGAGGCAGGATGCAGGAAGTTTGACGGGCTCACCTCACAGCACCCCACGGCACTGCAAGGCTGAGGTGTCAAGCTGAGGGACACCACCCGGGGTGAGGGGGCGCGGCCTGGGGATCCCGGGGACTGCACAGAGCTGACTCCATCTGGTTCTCAGGCTCTTGAGCATCCTAGGCGCCTCTAGATGCCGCTGAAGAGCTGAGAATGAAGTGGTGGCCCGTGGGCTGGAGCTAGACCAGGCCAGGGAGGGGGTGGGGGGAAGCGCAGCTGGGTCCCACCTGGGACCGAGTCTTTGGCTTGTTGCTGGTTAGTTGGTTTGGTAGCAGTTGTGGTTGGGAGCATTGAGCGGCCTTCTGCAGGAGACTAGACTCGACCCCACAGCGGAGAGATAGTCCATGGTTCTAGGGTGTTTATTGTCATGGCAGAGAGAGGCGATGAGTGAAACAATGCCCCAGAAGCTCAGGGGGAGCCTGAGATTTAAATACTTTTGCAGGGAGGATTGGCTGGGAAGGGGAGTTTATTGGCTAAGCCTCTAGATGCCTCATTAAAATGGGAATGTCTTGAGGCTACATGACCACACCTCTACCTGTGGAGGGGTTTGGGGCTATGTGACTGATAGTCACAGACCTATGGAGAGCTGAGGCCTCGTGTCAGGAGCCAGGAACATGGCAAAATGCCTACCATCCCTTATAGGGTTGTCCCCTACTGAGGACCCCCTACTGGGTCCCGGGGTTTTAAACCTTAGCTCAACCAGAAACCAGGCTGCCTTTTACAGTCCCACACTACCCACCATCCAGGTCCACTCCAAAAGAAAAGAGAGCCAGACACAAAATAAGCTAAGAGGCTGGTGGCACTCAATGAAGCCCAGGAAAGAGAAGTGAAACTTTCCAAAGATAAGTGCTCATGGTATCACACATATGTTCCTAGCTCCTTTCATGTAGTATATTTAAATGGCTATGAAAAAGTCCCTCCAGGATAATAAGATTTATTTACCAGGCTTATATGAAGAAAGTTGTTTGTTCTCTGCAATATTAGAAATGAGAACATGGGATAAAGGGTAGGGGTGTGAAATGAATGCTCCAAGAAAAGCAAGAACCAAATTTTTCAAGTATGAACCGCAATAATGAGAAGCATGGCAAGTGATCCCCACAGCTGCAGTAGTGGCGCCTATATCCTAGAGGCAACCAACATCAGTCTAATTGGACTTGAGGAATGCTCAAAGAAGAGGGAATTCGTGCCTCGTGCTGCAAATGTAGTCAGTTCCCTATAACTGGTAAGGTCATGACGCCTAGAGAAGGACCTACTGCTGCAACATTCCTCGATAGGTCTAACTTTTAACTGTAGTATAAGTATCATCTTCATACCCACAGATAAGTGTAGCTCCCATGCTTCCCCAAACACGTTTGTTTTGGCCACAGATAGAGACCATTACAGAACTCTACAACTGGTTAAAATGAAGAAGACAGCTGACTGTGGGGAGCCTAGCCCCAGGTGATACAACTACAACACAACTCCTATACCTGAGAGGCTCAGAGAACATTGTAGAGGAGAGGAGTGAAAGACTGTGAGGGCAAGAGGACCAGAGATCATGCAAAATTTTTCCAATAATGTCAGGATTTGAATCATAGCAAGTTTTCAACTGCATGTCTACTGTCAACAATTGAGCTAGTACTCTTCTTTCTGCTTTTCCACAGAGGGAATTCACTTCTGTGTATCATTGCTTTAATCTATATAAGGGGAATACACATTTCTGCCCATCTCATGGGGTTGCTGCTAGACTCTCATGACAGAGATTTCGAAATTGAACAGTACTGTGAATGTTAGACAGTACTAACCCACTTAGATTTATAAATCTGAGATCTCTCTGTTTGTATTTAAGGTTAAACCTACACTTTAATGCAATGATTCTCAACCACAATCCCCAGAGGACAATTTAACAACATACAGCATCTGGAGACTTTTTTTTTTTTGGTTGTCCCACTGGAGAAGCATACTATCAGCATTTAGTGGGTAGAAGTCAAGAATATTGCAAAGCATCCTATAGAATTCTGGGCAGCCCCACCTGCCAAAACAGAACTTATTCTGTCAGAAATACCAACATTCTGAAGTTTAGAAACCTTATTTTATATATCTAGATCCTCAATAAGAAACCTAGGCACAGAGTATCTACTGAGATTCCCTGCTTCGAAATATCACTGGGTTAATAAGACTTTCATCACTGATAAAAACTGGTGAGTTTAAATTGGAAAAGATTTACTTGGCTCATAGGTTCAGAAATCTCAGTCCATTAAGACAGGGAGACATGGCAGAGCTGAGTAGGTGACATCATCATGTCAAGGAAGCATGAAGAGAATGCCTGTACTCATAAACTTCTTTTTTTTTAACTCTTCATTTCATCTGAAACTCCAAACTATTGGGTGGTACTACTCCCCTTCAGAAAAAATTTGTCTCCATCCTTAGTCAGTCCTCTCTGGAAACATTATGATCATACTCAGTAGTTATATCTACTAACCTCATAGGAGTTTATCAAATCAATCAAGTTGGGCATCAAGATGAACCATCTCAATGTGTGCTGCCATAACTCATTCTTGAAGAACTAAATGCCTCTGGTGTGATTCTGCCAGGAGACCTTAAAAGCTCACAGCTTATTTCTCTGGGGTATTTCCTGTGTCTTTTTTTCTTTGATGACTGTGAGTGTTATATGTTTAAAGACCATAGGTTTAAAGAGCATAACTATGTATGTTCAGTGCTGGGAAACCTCCTAAAGAACAATGAGACCAGGAAAAGACCTGGGAACCTCTGATACAAACTTTATGCTTGTCAAGATACTCTTCATGAAAAAGGGAGTATCTTAACATATTTTCAAAATAGAATCTACTTTTTAAAAACAAACATACAACTTTAATTCTTAAGAACATTTTTTAAAGCAAAAACTATGATCTTGTATTGCTATGCTGGCCTCTCAGTTCTTCTGAGTTATGGGGGTAATATCAATCCTAGACCACCTTTCATACTCTGAGTGACTCCACCAAATAGGCAATTTTATCCAAGGGACAAAATCACAACTGCTTCTGAATGTCGAGGGATGGCAGGGTTTACATAATTTTAATATTTTCCTTAAATCTGAGTAATTCTACTTAATAGCAGTAATTCCTATCACTCAAAAATGCCTTTTAAAGATAAGAATCCATTTTTATTTTTAAGTATCTATCTATCTATGCATATGAGTACTCTATCTGCATGTATGCATGCATGACAGAAGAGGGCATCAGATCTCATTATAAATGGTTGTGAGCCACCATGTGGTTGCTGGGACTTGAACTCAGGACTTCTAGAAGAGCAGCCAGTGTTCTTAACCACTTAGCCATCTCTGCATCCTCCTAACCCATTTTTAAATGAACAAACTTGGGGGTGAGTACTACTATCAGGTCACTTATAATGTCTCTACTTACAAAAGAGACATTACAGAGAGAGAGAATAATTACAGAAAGGCAATACCAAAGAGTGACTATGCAAGTCAGTATGAATGTACACAGTGTGCCCACATAAGTATACAGACACGCAATGTGTCCACCTATACACAGAGAGACACACAGTGCCCACACGCACACACAGGCACACAGTGTATGGAACAAGAACAATGTCAACCATGTGAGAATTTTTAAAGACAAATATAAAGCACTAGACAAGTTGAGAGTATGAAAATTAAAGTATTCTAAAATCCTTCATAAGAAAAATTGAGATATTATTAGGCTTCCCATTTTTCTTAAATATATGTGATGAAATTTTACAGGTAGCCATAAAAAGATGGAATTATCCTACATAAATTCAAATTTCCTAAAAGTGAAAATATTCTTTTTAAATTTTAAAGCACCAAAAGTCTTATTTATTACAATTTTTAAAAAGTTAAATAAGAATGGAGAAAGGGTTACATATAATAAACAAGACAGATTTAGCAGTTGAGAAAAATAATTCTGTAATCATAAAAATATAATTGGGAAATACCACATAAAGGTGTTATTGTCATAGTTTTCATTCTACTATAAAACAGCTATACTAATATAAAACAAAATCATTTGTAACAGTGAAAGTGTTATTGAGTGTGCAGGTACTGGTGATAAAGGTTGAATTCACCATTAAAAATGTATCTTAACTGTAAATAAACTTAAAATCAGCCTCATCCATGTTTAAATATCCATCAACATATATATGACAATGGAAGAATGTAAAATTAATAAGGCAAGGAAATTGACATATCCACCAACAGAAATATTTCAACATAGTTCCCCCTATTATTACTAAGTAAAGCAAGCAGACACAAACATGGATAAAGATATCCAACATGTGAAATACAGAGCTCATGATACTCCCAGGCATGTAGCATGCAAAATATGTACCTTCTCGGACTCAGGGCATAGTTCAGTGGTAGACCACTTGCTTAGCACAGAAGAAGCCCTGGGTTTGCTCCCCAGCATCACAAAAGGAAGGGAGTATGAAAACCTAACATAGCGTGGCACTTGCCATTCAAAAGGGTGTCTGACTTATCAGAGCAGGAATGGCTGTCCAATGTTTAACAGTAGCCATTGTCCTGCTTCCAACAGACCCTGTGGGTAGGGTTTGCATGCGTACCCTGTGGGTAGGAAGAACAGATAAAAGGAGCACTGATCTCTCTGTCATGATACTGGCTTTTCACGGGATTCTGTCCTGTCTCAATGGACCTCACTCAGGATGTCTATGTTCGCACCCAGATGTAGTAAGGACGGGTAATGGTATGAACCTGGAGCAAAGCATAGAAGCAGGAGGCAGAGGGGAATGAACAGAGATCAAGACAAGCCGGGCAGTGGTGACACACGCCTTTAATCCCAGCACTTGGGAGTCAGAGGCAGGTGGATTTCTGAGTTCGAGGCCAGCCTGGTCTACAGAGTGAGTTCCAGGACAGCCAGGGCTACACAGAGAAGCCCTGTCTCGAAAAAACCAAGAAGAAGAAGAAGAAAGAAGAGGAGGAGGAGGAGGAGGAGGAGGAGGAGGAGGGGGAGAGAGAGAGAGAGAGAGAGAGAGAGAGAGAGAGAGAGAGAGAGAGAACAAGGCTAAGACAGAGAGGGACCAAGAATCCCATGCTTACCACAAAAAGGGCAGCTGGCACTCTATGTCTGCATCATGGAGCCAGAGCCTCCACTAGCAAAGGAAACAACTGGAATCAAGACTGCAGGAGGGCAGAAGGCACCTGCAGAGCCACGGAGGCTGACCAGAAACTAAACCTACCCATGAAGGGGTGGGAGGCTCAGGATGTGTGAGAGATGGAGCAACTTCAGGCAGAAATATGAGCCCGTGAATTTACATCTATGGGGTATTGTGTTCTCCAGAAAACAAAAATGCTAACAGATTTGTTTAAGGAAGGCCTCCTCTCATGCCTAGAAGATCTGAATGCAAGCCAGCTCCAGGCTGCCACAGCCGGAACACGAGATATCTCGAGTGTGCAAAAGCTTCGTCTGCTGCCTCTGAGCTTTCCTTTTCCACCTGCCATAGTCTCCCCCACCACAAGCCCAAATTTAGAAGTCTGAACCCCCAAACGCAAGCCAGGGTCTTCCTCCACTTGTCCTCTGAGGTCATAGCGTATTTGTATGCACTCTTATCTTCAGCATCCTTTATCCTCCAGAATGGGTAAACACATTCCGTGCACCCGAAGACTTCGGTGATTTGAGAAGTGTAAAAAAAAAAAAAAAGGCATATTACTTGAGAGACTGAGAAAACTTGGAGGGTTTTCCTCCTTAAATCAAATTGTTTCTAGGATGGACTAAGGAGATGGCTCGGCAGATAAAATCCTTGCCTCTCAAGCAGGAAGACCTGAGTTTGGATCCTCAGAACCTCTGTGAGAGCTATAATCACAGTGCAACAGACAGAAGGAGGCAAAGAGGGGAGCCCCAGAAGTTCCCAGGTCAGCTCTCCTGGTATAGCACAGTGAACAAAAGACAAGGTAGAAAAGAACCAACACCCAAATGTTATCTAAACTTCACATACATGCCATGGCACTCAAACAGACACATTACACATACACACATACATTTACGGACACTATACATACATACACACACAGACACATACATGCACATACTACACACATACTTACACACATACATACCAACACTATACACACAGACACAGGAACACCTACATTATGAACACAACCATGCATGCACACACTTAAGTTCTGGGGCTGAAGAGACAGTTCAACAATTAAGAGCAGCTCCTGCTCCTGCGGAGAGCCTGGCTTGGCTCCCCAGCATCTGTCTAACATCTCACAATCTTTGTGAACTCCGGTTCTAGGAGTTCATGTCATACTCTGGTCTCCATGGCCAAACACACACTCTAACACACACATCCACATACAACTAAAAATAAAAAAATATTACTTAAGTTCCTAGGAACTTTTTAAAAATAATTTAAAATAATCCTGTTGGATTTTCTTTTCCAAGTTTATAAGACTGTGCAAATAAAGTTTTCAGATTAAATGCATGCGAGGGTGCCATGATCTGTATGCGGAGTTCAGAAGATTCTAGTGACAAGTACAGCAAACATTCTTCAAATTTCCACTAACAAACTATTTGAATAATGATGGAATTATCCCCTACTTGATAGATACAGGCATTTAAATAATATATGCGGTCAATACGGGCATCATTCTATCTAATATGGCCACTGAAGTAGGAATGTGCTGGTGGACCACTATCGCTATCTGACATCATTCAAAGATGTACAATTCTGATCACAACATTTGCCATGAACTCCAGTTTTAATGGACTTCTTTCCCATGTCCTCCTATGCACCGATGGGCCGTCTGTTCATACATCTCCCTCCACAGCTGTCATCTCATCCTTAATTCTACCACTAATCTTCTTCCCCGCAGCACCTCCATAAACAACTCACACAGAACGCCGCTGGTTACAAAACATCAATTTTATGATTTAAAAAAAATAAAAAGAATTAGAGCAAACAAATGGGAATGCCCTTCAGAAGGGAGGCTTATAAGAAGAGCTGATAGACAACATGAAAGTGAAAAATGGATTATGATAATGGAGGCCTCATCCATGAAATACAAGCCCCATCTGAAAGGAGGGAGAGCGTGCAAACCCTTCCTCTCCGACTGCTCTGCCTGGGAGGGTCAAACAACTTGCCACCTATTGATCTCCTTGCTCAGTGGGGCTCCAGTGTAACACCTCTCCTGTATTCTGGAAGGAAGGCTTTATCAAAGGGATTACACAGCAAACCTGACCCACCACACTAGGAAATGCTTATCAGCTATTGAAACCTGTCACCGAGATTTTGAATTACGGCAAAAAAGGCAAAATATTAGTATGTGTGACTCTACACATGCACACATATACACATGCATGGTTGCACACACACACACACACACACACACACACACACACACACACCTTTTACGTTGTTGAAGAAAAATATGAGCTTCTATTCCCTACACTGTTGCTGATATTGATCATGGGACCATACAAACAAGAGGGTATGGGACATCAGTCAAAAGGTACTGATGACTGCAGCCAAGATGAACACATGCAGATCTGGGACTCAGGAGTCTAAGATATGACTGTAGCCTGAAAATATATTAAAACAAAGCTCATAAGAAAAATTTAGAAACACAAAATCCATGCTCTCACATAAATTCCTTTGTTACAAATATTTATAAATTCAAATAAAAGCAAAAGAAGGGAAGAAATCATAAGATAATTCTAGTTTTAAGGAGACACTGATGTAAAAGCGAAATGTACGATTACAGGCAGCTACATCTTTCTCATTAACATTTTACTGTCTCAGAGATAAATTCGTGGCTAAAAGTTAGCCCTTCAATTGTGTAGGGGAAACAATTAAAAATAACCAGAAGAACACAGGGCTGCAGTGATCATTACTCAGCTCACACACTACTGTCTACACTCTGGGCAGAGGCATTCACCACATCACTCCGCAGAAAGTCCACAAAGGACCCAACAGTCCTCTGAACACAGTGATCCAGGCAACTGCAGACAAACGGCCAGACCACAACACGAATCTCTTTTGTAATTCACAGAATCCATTTACTTGATAATTTGCAAGTAGCTTGTTTTCTCACTTTTCAGGCTATAAAAGCAAATTTGAACAAATTAAAATCTACTTAACCATTGCCTCCACCACGGAATTAAAGAACTATCCCTGGGGAAATGAAGGAGATTGTTCAATATACTTCAATTTGTCAGCTTCTAATTTTGCGTATTAAATTTATTTTAATGCACTTTCCCAGGGTAAGTAAACTGAGGGAAGAAAGGAGGAAATTAAAACAAAACCAGTATCCTTTGCATCGTTATGCATTAAAGAAAATGAACTGATTATTATAACACGGTTAACTACTGTGTCCCTGGCTGACCTCTTTGTCTAGTCCATGCAACTCACTAAACAAGCCGTCTTCCTTCCCTAGATACTCAAGGCAGACTCTAACCACAAAATATATCAGTTCCTCTAAAATGCACTTGTTCCTGGTCATTGATTGTATGGTTACACTAAAACTCGATAGGTCATTATACTTTCCCTGGGTTCAGTGCCCAGAGAAAGAAGAAAAATGTCCAGCCTTAACCTTTTTCATTGCAGGTTAATGACATGGAAAAAGAAAAAAGAACTTGGTGGAAGGTCTGAACTAGGTTCCATGTTTCAAAAGAAACATATTCACTACCTTCAGAATTTACCATATAGATCAGCTTCCAACTCAAATGGCAAAGACAAAGACCTCCTATTCAAATCCCAACTGAAAAACTTACACGTTTAACTCTTACACACATACATATATATGTATATATGCACACACACACATATATACATACATATGTATATTTGTATACATATATATATAGAAGAGAAAAGGAGAGAGAAGCTGTTATTTAAAATAATAAAACCGGTTTCCATCTGTGGTCAGAGACCTCAGTCTGTGCCACAGGGCTCCATAGCCAAATAGCACCAGGAGAAAGCTAGTATCCCAGGAGTGTGGACAAGCCCGTGAGTGGAGGTAAGACAAACAACACTGCTCAGCAGGACCCGCCCGGAATCCTCAGGACACAGGAACTGAGGGGTGGCCTTCCACTTTCCTTCTGCAGCGGGGAGCTGATCCTGTGACACAGGGCTCCATACCCAAATAGTAACAGGACAGAGCTGGTCTCCCAGGAGTGCTGACACACCTTTGAGCACAGGAAGACCACCACTTCTGTTCAAAGTCCTCAATCAAGAAGGACCCTCACAGAGCCATCAGGACACAAGAATCAAGCAACAGCTGGGGACAGGATCCTTCTGGTTTCTCTCTGCACCCACAGCTGACTCTGTACCACAGCTCTCCAAACCCAAATTCCTCTCAGAGAAAGCAGGTCTCCAAGGAGTACTGAGGCAAAGGCTTGCAGGAAAGACAAGCCATAGTCAGAGAGAGCAAGACCACCTAATACCAGAGATAACCAGATGGCAAAAGGCAAGGGCAAGAACATAAGGAACAGAAACCAAAACAACTTGGCATCATCAGAATCCAGTTCTCCCACCACAGCGAGCCCTGAATACCCCAACACACCAGAAAAATAAGACTCAGATTAAAAAACACTTTTTATGATGATAGAAGACTTTAAGAAGGAAATAAATAACTCCCTCAAAGAAATACAAGAGAACACAGGTAAACAGCTAGAAGGCCTTAAAGAGGAAATACAGGAAAGCACAATCAAACAGGTGAAGGAAATGAACCAAACCATTCAGGATCTAAAAATGAAAATAGAAACAATAAAGAAATCACAAAGGGAGACAATCCTGGAGATAGAAAACCTAGGAAAGAGATAAGGAGTCATAGATGCAAGCATCACCAACAGAATACAAGAGATAGAAGAGAGAAGCTCAGGGGCAGAAGATACCATAGAAAGCATTGACACAACAGTCAAAGAAAATGCAAAAATACAAAAAGCTACTAACCCAAAATATCCAGGAAATCCAGGACACAATGAGAAAACCAAACCTAAGGATAATAGGTATAGAAGAGAGTGAAGATTCCCAACTTAAAGGGCCAGTAAATATCTTCAATAAAATTATAGAGGAAAACTTCCCTAACCTAAAGAAAGAGATGCACATAAACATTCAAGAAGCGTAGAGAACTCCAAATAGATTGGACCAGAAAAGAAATTCCTCCCGTTACATTATAGTGAAAACACCAAATGCACAAAACAAGGAAAGAATATTAAA
>CM052714.1:58975292-59017991 GCA_028551405.1 Uromys caudimaculatus
TAAGTGACCCGAAAAACTCCACCAGAGAACTGCTACAGCTGATAAACAACTTCAGCAAAGCAAGTGGATATACAATTAACACAAACAAATCAGTAGCCTTCCTATACTCGAAGGATAAACAGACTGAGAAAGAAATCAGGGAAATGACACCCTTCACAATAGTCACAAACAATATAAAGTATCTTAGTGTTACTCTAACCAAACAAGTGAAAGATCTGTATGACAAGAACTTCAAGTCTCTGAAGAAAGAAACTGAAGAAGACCTCAGAAGGTGGAAAGATCTCCCATGCTCATGGATTGGCAGGATTAATATAGTAAAAATGGCCATCCTGCCAAAAGCAATCTACAAATTCAATGCAATCCCCATCAAAATTCCAACTCAATTCTTCATAGACTTAGAAAGAGCAATTCTCAAATTCATTTGGAACAACAAAATACCCAAGATAGCAAAAACCATTCTCAACAATTAAAGAACTTCTGGGGGAATCACCATCCCTGACCTCAAGCTGTACTACAGAGCAGTAGTGATAAAAACTGCAGGGTATTGGTACACTGACAGACAGGTAGATCAGTGGAATAGAATTGAAGACCCAGAAATGAACCCACACACTTATGGTCACTTGATTTTCCACAAAGGAGCTAAAACCACCCAGTGGACAAAAGACAGCATTTTCAACAAATGGTGCTGGCTCAACTGGCGGTCAACATGTAGAAGAATGCAAATTGATCCATTCCTATCTCCCTGTACAAAGCTCAAGTCCAAGTGGATCAAGGACCTCCACATAAAACCAGATACACTGAATCTAATAGAAGAGAAAGTGGGGAAAAGTCTCAAACACATGGGCACAGGGGGAAAGTTCCTGAACAGAACACCAATGGCTTATGCTCTAAGATCAAGAATTTACAAATGGGGCCTCATGAAATTGCAAAGCTTCTGTAAGGCAAAGGATACTGTCAATAGGACAAAACGGCAACCAACAGATTGGGAAAAGATCTTTACTAATCCTACGTCCTATAGAGGGCTAATATCCAATATATATAAAGAACTCAAGAAGTTAGACTGAGAACCAAATAACCCTATCAAAAAATGGGGAACAGAGCTAAACAGAGAATTCTCAACTGAGGAAACTTGAAGGGCTGAGAAGCACCTAAAGAACGGATCAACATCCTTAGACATCAGGGAAATGCAAATCAAAACAATCCTGAGATTCCACCTCACACCAGTCAGAATGGCTAAGATAAAAAACTCAGGTGACTGCAGATGCTGGCGAGGATGTGGAGAAAGAGGAACACTCTTCCATTGCTGGTGGGATTGCAAGCTGGTACAACTACTCTGGAAATCAGTTTAGCGGACCCTCAGAAAATTGGACATAATACTACCTGAAAACCCAGCTAAACCACTCCTGGGCATATACCCAGAACATGCTCCAACATGTAATAAGGACACATGCTCCACTATGTTCATAGCAGCCATATTTATAATAGCCAGAAACTGGAAACAACCCAGATGTCCCTCAACAGAGGAATGGATAAAGAAAATGTGGTACATTTACACAATGGGATACTACTCATCTAGTAAAAACAATCACCTCATGAAATTCGCAGACAAATTGGATGGAACTTGAAAATATCATCCTGAGTGAGGTAACTCAGTCACAAAAGAACAAACACGGTATGTGCTCACTGATAAGTGAATATTAGCCCTAAAGTTCTGAATATCCATGATTCAATTCACAGCAACTGTTGGACTGAGTGTGGGGTCCCAGATGGAGGAGTTGGAGAAGGGACTGAAGGAGCTGAGGGAGTTTGCAGCCCCATGGAGGGAGCAACAGTGTCAACTGGTCAGGCCCCCCGGTGCTCCCAGAGATGGGACCACCAACCAAAGAATACATATGGAGGGACCCATGGTGCTGGCCACATATGTGGCAGAGGAGGGCCTTGTTGGCCATCAGTGGGAGGAGAGTCCCTTGGGTCTGAGGGTGTTAGATGCCCCAGTATAGGGGAATGCCAGGGAGGGAAGATGGGAGTGGATCGGTGGGTGGGGGAATACGCTCATAGAGGCAGGGGGAGGGGAGATGGGATGGGGGTTTCCAAAGAGGAGACCTGGAAAGGGGAAAACATTTGAAATGTAAATAAAGTATCAAAAATTATATATATATATATACATATATATTTTTTTTAAAAAATAAAATAATAAAAACATTGAAGGCAGAAGGTAAAGACTAAAGATACAATCACATAGGATCAGATTGGATCAGATTGACAGAAGATGACTCTAGAAAATTCAAGAAGAAAACAGTGACCAGGCTATAAGAAAGTACACTCAGGCCAGTTGACTAGAGAAGCCCCTTGCCTGCTAATTATCTCTAAACAAAGAAAGCAATTCACCTGCGGGGTCTATATCCTAACCAGAGGCCTGAGATAAGAATGGTTGGCTCTGAAGTGATATATAACCCCCACATCAGATGCTTAGGCATGAAGAAACCACCCCCCTCCTTGCTGTGATTTTGTTTTGTGTGCTCCTAGAACCTGAGGGCTCTCCTTCTTGAGGAAGCTGCTTATCTGCACTGGCAGTCATGTGTGCGTTGAAGCCCTTGGAAAATACTCCGTCTGAGACAAAACTGGATCCCAGTCACTTTGGCTCTTTGCCTTTTCGTTTCCCAAACTGGATAGATACTAATGACCCACCCACACCAAGCCTAGTAAAGAAACCTCAGCATCAAAAAGGAAAAGCACAGGATGTAGGTAGGAGAGTGTAAGACGGGGCAAAGGGAAGGCTACCCTGACAGAGACAAGCAACTCATATGCAAGAACTGTGCAAAATGTTTAAGAGGCCATTACAGCTCATTCTGGTGACCGATGCAGTATTCGTGTCCGCAAAGACAAATTACTAAAGCGAAAAGTGCAACTCAAACTACCAAAAACTCCCAGCAAAGTGAAACCTTAAAAATACATTTGTTGATGCTGGGAGGTGGTGGTGGCACCTGGCTTTAATCCCAGCACTAAGGAGGCAGAGTCAGGAGAGGCTCTGAGTGTGAGTTCCAGGACAGCCAACACTACACAGAGAAACTGTCTCAAAAGCCAAACAAAAAACTATACGTATGTGTGTGTGTGTGTGTCTGTGTGTGTGTCTGTGTATCTATGTGTGTGTCTGTGTGTGTGTCTGTGTGTGTGTGTGTGTGTGTGTGTCTGTGTGTGTGTCTGTGTGTCTGTGTGTGTCTGTGGGGGGAGTGGAGGGTGTTGAACTCTAGAGGTTTACATGGGATGGAAGTGAGGGTTTAGGGCAGGTGGATTACACAGGAGCCATAGAAAGAATTCCTAGGAATATTAAAGAAAGATGGCTTACTTCATGAAGTGCTTGCTGCACAAGCATGAAGACTGGTGGGTTTGGTTTTGTTTTGTTTTGTTTTGTTGGTTTTTCGAGACAGGGTTTCTCTGTGTAGCCCTGGCTGTCCCGGAACTCACTCTGTAGACCAGGCTGGCCTCGAACTCAGAAATCCACCTGTCTCTGCCTCCCGAGTGCTGGGATTAAAGGCGTGCGCCACCACCCTCCAGGACACATGTAAAAGCCCAGCACAGCAGTGTCCTGTCCCAACAACAGGGGAGTGGAGCTGGGGAACCCTGGGGGTTACTAGCAGCCAGTCTCAGGCATCACTGAACTCCAGATTCAGTAAGAGACTCTGTCTCAAAAAGTAAAATGGAAATGCAAATGAGAAAGATGCCCAATATCACCCTCTGCCCTCTATATGTGCATGCACACACCCACAACCACACACACACATACACACATACACACATGCACGCTCACAGTGTGTGAGAAAGATTTTTACATTTGATCATGTAAAAAATATTTTACATTTGATCATGATCACAGTGGTCATCAAACCACATGTGTTTGTCAAAACACATATAGCCATATTCCAAACAAATAAGCCTTTATGTATTTTTAAAATATTTAACATTTCACTAACTCTATCTGTCTGTGCTCATGCAGTGGCACGTGTGGAGGTCAGAGGACAACTTGCAAGAGCCAGTTCTTTTTTCCTACACATAGGTTTGCATATGGCTTGGAAGAAACACGTTTATCTGCTAGGCACCTCGCCTATTTTTAAATAATTATATTGGGGTTTTCTTCAACTATTTTCCTAATTAAATTTAGTTGGCATAACAAAGAAATGCATTTTATTGTGACATTTGCATACATATTTTCTCTACGTGATTACTAAAGTCAAACAGACAATGGGAAGAATAACAAACAAACTATAGTCTTCAGGGTAAGGTAGAAGAAAACTCCAATAATAATGAAGAAAATGAAAGAACAATGTGAGAGGAAAGATAAGAAATCTGTGGACAATCAATATAATCAGAAAATTGTAAGTAAAAATAGTGCCAGATAAAGAAGTGTCTCCATCTTTGTTTCCAAAGAACAAAGGGAGGACCTGATAGAAAGAGAAACACCTTGTCAGACAGACCTACATCCAGGCAAAGCACATAAAAATGAATAGAGCATTGTAAAAGATCTCACTAAACACATGGACACGATTGGTCATCAAGAATTTGAGAGCCATCCTTCAGGTCCTCTCTGTGCTAGAAAAGTAGAATCAAGGCCCCATCTGCATCCTTCAAACAAGGTCTTCTGCCATTGCCACCACAGGGCGGATAGTACTGCACCTCAGAATGTAAAATCGCTTCCAGCTGCCTTTTAGCCAATGAAGTGAGTGTGCTTTATCAGAGCTGTTCTTAATGGTATTTTCTTTTCACAGGACGATTGAGAAACAAGAAGGGAAATGTTACTAGGTCCTGCCACACTGATAGGGAAAACAAACAAACAACAAAACCAGAATACAAGATCTCGATGTGTAGGATCTCCTTTTGTGAGAGAAGTCCAAAGTTCAATGGCTGCATGTATGGCCAGACTATATTTCTGAAACACCAACCAGGTTTTTTTCCCTCCCTGTATGCCTTTCCTGTCTCTGATTCTCTGACATCTCTCTCTTTCTCCAGTAAGCACTCTGCAGAGGTCACAGTGAGGGCAACGGAAGACAGGATAGGGGAGCAATGGTTCTGGGACAGGGACAGGTTCTACGTCATCTTACCTAGTATCTGAAACCATGAAGAATTATAAAGTGTCCTTGTGGGAAAACTTCATAGAATATATTTGCAGGAGAGCACTACTCAGGTTAAGACAGGGAGAGAAAAAAGAATATAGAGTAAGTCTACATAGTACCAAAGTGTTCAGAGCCCCCAGGTCCAGCAGAAAGGCTATCAACAGCACACAAAAAAGCAGAGCTCAAAATATGCAGAGCCTGGGGAAAAATACTGGGCCTGCGAGCATTCCAACACAGGAACGGAAACACACGGGGATAAGGGACAGTTCAGGAGTGACCCTATGGATTGAGATGAGGCAGTAAAATCCAGATGAAGTTTCTATAACATCCTGGCTATTCACACCCCGGAAAATGTAGTTACGTCACTAGGAAATGAGGTAGAACACGGTGGCTTCCAAAGGTTTTCATGAAATTTGAGTTATAAAACCTTTGACTCAATGGTTAAGCCATAATGGCGGCTTGAATAGATGTCATGGGAAAATGGACATTTGTGGTGTCTCTCAGAACAGGGCTGAGGGACTTCTAGTCATAGTGTCTTCTCCTAGTGAGACAAACTGGTCATAGGACTCTGCAATGAGGAGTGTTGGTGTGTGGCGAGATGGCTCAGCAGGTCAGGCCATTTGGCATCAAGCTTGAAAGCCTAATTCCCATATCCCGTTTGCTCAATTTTGAAAAATCGTTATGGACTTGTATAAATTTGCAAATCTTACATGAATGGGCCACAGCTGGTGGATCCAGCCATTAAGAGATGACTGATTGGTGAGGGCTCCAACCTAATCAATGGATTCATCTACTAATGGATTCATAATTTAATGACATTATTAAGAAGTGGTAGAAACCAGAAGGTGGAGCTAAAAGAAGCAGTTACAGGGATGTATTCTAAAGTGTTCTGTGCCAGTCCCTGACTGCCTCTCTGCTTCATGCCCACTAGGAGGTGAGCAGCTCTGCTTTGGCACATGCCCTCCGCCATGCCAGTCTGCCTCACAATAGCCTAGAGACAATGGACCCAAAGGCAATAAACCGAAAACTCTCAAACCATGAGCCCAAGGAAAGTTTTTCTCCTTTAAGTTGTGTTTTTCAATGCTTAGCATTGTCTTTAAGTATTTTGTCCCAGAAAAATAATGACTAGCATAAAGTGCATTCCTGTGCGTAGTCTGAGGGCTAGTATAGCTGTTGTGTCTAGAAGAAACAACATTATGTAATAATATGCCGTGATGAAGCTCTTCCAACTGTGTCTTAGTTGGTGTGCTATTGCTGTTAAGACACTTCCCTGGTGACGAAGCATTCAAATGTATGAGTCTACTAGAGAATATTCTTATTTAAACCACTACAAACTCCCAAGGCTTATATCAGGTTGGGGACTTGAACCTGACCATGGGTAAGAGTATTTTTCACCATGGTTCTTTGCTCCCCAGAGTGTCCATTGGTCAATACTGACCAACACACCTTTGAGTCTTCCTGTAAAATGCAAGGGTCTTTTGTTTTGTTGGGTTTCTGTTTATTTATCTGTTTGTTGGGATTTTGTTTTTTGAGCTAAGATTCTGCTGTGTAGCTGAGTTTACCTCAGATCCATGACCTGCTACCTCAACATCCCCAGTGGTAGGACTAAGGTCGTGCACCACCACACCAAGGTGGTCCCAGACTCTGACTTGCTCAATTCTCTCTTTTCTCTCGTAGGAATTATACATTTATTTTGACTAACAGAACAAAATCTTTGCTTTTACTTAGAAAATTAAACCACATGAAAATCAAAAGCAGTTTAATGCCATTGAATCACTTAATAATGTCCTTTTGGTTACAAAAATAACATTTTCTATGAAATAAAAAAGGAGGAGACAGAGAAGAAGGAAAGACCACAGTATAAGCAAACAAGGAATGAATACGTTCTGGCAGAATCCTGTAACCCACTTATACAGTTGCCTCCAGAGAGTTTAGTACGAAGAAGTAGGTCTCTCCTGTGTTGAAAGTAACTGCGTATCTTTAGAAAGGATCTGAGAAGCATCCATCCCTCACGGAATTCTCTTACTCTTCCTTATGATATTTAGCAGATGGTAGAGGCATTTTTAATGTGTTTCTTCTTTCAATAAAATTGAGCAACACCAACCAGTTGTCATTCTACAAAAAGACAGCCCTCAATGTCGATTAATTTAGAAGCAGCCTTGTCAGGATTTTGAAAGCCTATAATCTTACAAAAATCTAAGATCTTCAAATATGCTTTCTATGCACAATAAACAAGATAATTAGTCCCCTTTCCCGGAGTATTGAACACTCTCACTGAAGTGGGACAATCGAGAGATACCATCCTTTAATTTATTATTTTTCTTCTTCTATAAAATAATGTATACAGGGATTATACTTGTATATAGAGACACACATGTCATAAAATGATCTGCTAATTTTAATGATCTCTTAAATTTTCTTTATCAACTGAATTTCTGTTCACTCAAATAAGAACTATCAATGGGTACATTTTCGTGGCACTGACTTTCCTATGATGAGGGCCGTGCCTGTTGATCCTCATTAAAACATCCTTTAAACCAGAACACCATTCATTTTTCAACCAATTAGCAGGCATCGAATAATAAAATTACTATTTACTCAACATATATGCCTCAACTACACAAGCTCATATGGAACTGTGTGCTTGTTTTCTATTATTGCCAATCAAAAATATAAAATCAAATTTAGAGTGGGGGGAGAGAATTATAAAGGATGTGCACACTCCCTAGTCACTAATCTTGATACTCAATATGTATACTACTAGCAAAAGCTCTTTCTACAAATTTCTCTTGAGAGAGAGAGAGAGAGAGAGAGAGAGAGAGAGAGCGCTGATGCTAGATAAAACGATCTCAGACAAAATTCCCTAATAGGGATACTATTTCCATAGTATCCCTTGGAAAACAGAGTATACATGATATAAATAGATAAATACATAAATAAATAGTTTTTAAAAGTTGTAAAAAAAACAAATTAAAAAAAAATACAACCATCCATGCCCCATCATTGCATGTGTTTGGACAGAGGTAAGGATCAACAAAATACAACAAGAAATTTCAGTAGTTCCCTGACTTGCAGTCTCTCCCCAAGAGCATCTCATACCACGGGGGTTCTGTAGAGCATAGTGGGGCTGGCTCTGGATGTGGGGGTTGCAAGGGAGCCAGTCCCTGTGGTTGTGTGGATGAAGGAGATACACCCTGCTCCCTCCCTCATCTACTGCAGTCTAGAGAGCTGAGCTGAGGTCCTAAGAGTGGGAGAGCTGGCCACGTCCCTCACCAGCTGCACCACTCCAGAGACCGAGAACATGTTCTCCATGGTACTTGGGCAGCAAGGTAGAGCTGGCTCTGCTTGTGGGGGTTGCTGGTGAGTCAGCTTCAGGGTGCGGAAGCAGGAGAGCCAGTGGGCTGAGCAGCTTGCAATGAATATTTGCAAGCAGAGAAGTGTGGACACAAGGGAACACTGCAGGACCCACTGGGACGCACTACAGCTTCCACGGCGAGATTTTTTTCCTCTCTACTGAGAGGAGGTTGCAAGGGTGTGGGGCAGTATGGGGGATGAGTGGGATTAGGGCGCATGATGTGAAGAGAACCAATAAGAAGGTGGGGTTTTGTAAAATCACTTTAAAAGGAGAACAAATGAAGAAAGGCAGACATGTGACTTCTCACTTGCACTGTAAGACTGAGACCCAGCAGTGCTCACTTATAAACTTAATGTTTTCATTATTGGCTGCTTTCTTTCAATAATGTACTTGTTGCTTTTCTCATGGCTGTGATTAAAAATACCTGACAGACAAGTGTGTTGGAGAAGGAAGGATTTATCCTAGCCCTGGCTTTCAGGTAATATAGTCTGTGTCTTTTAGAAGCTGCGGAAGCATGTAGTGTAGCTTCTAGTGGCTTCTGGGCCTGGAAGCCAAGGAGACCAGAGGGGAATGAGGGCTGGGCTATATCTTCAAAAACACACACACAGTGATACATCTCTGCCAGGCAGGCCCCACTTTCTACAGCCTCAGTTTCCAACAGTTCCAACCAAGGGGCAAGTATTCAAATACATGAGCCTGTGGGGAGCAGTTCTGTTCCAAACCATCTCAATAACCAGAGGCAAAGACGACCCTTTGTGGATGAGAGGGAAGTAGAACTCAGCTCTAGTCCACAGTTTCTTACAGCGCTGCGTCCTCATCGGGATCAACAGGATGAGAATGCCGTGTGACAGCCAAGCAGCCTTTTCAGACACAATAGAAGCTGACCCCTGAGCCACAAACTGAAACCCTGGGGAAGGATGACATCACACAGTTACGGCTTCCTAAGGCTTTCATTTGTTGTAAAATACCTTGTTGATTTACTCAAGGACAAACACAAACGATGGCCCCCTGTTCTGTGCACCAGTTATGACCATGAACAAACAAGTTAAGACACGCCTCTGCCAAATGTCTGCCAAGACTTGAACATGTCACATCATTTCTTGTAACTCTTTGCCTACAGGCAGCGTCAAGTCAGACAGACCTGAAAACAGCAGAAACGTCCATGAAATTCAATGTTTTATTTCTGCAGAAAGGTCTATCAATACTAGAGCTTGGAGTTCTCCTCCATTTATTCAACCATAAGCCACCTTATATTTACCCCCCCCCCCCAAAAAAACGGTTTTAGAATGTTTTAAGTCCATTCTACTTTGTCCTGTTAATAAATTAAGTTGCATAAATAAATATTAGGTAGTCATCTATTCACAGTAGAGAATCCATTAATGTGCTGAAGTTTTATGAAAATCTAGTGCCTAAAATAACTACTACACAAAGAGTCTCTACCTTTATTCTGCTACCAGCGAGCCCTGGCCAGGCTGTGCCTTCTTATCCAGAGGTCCCTCTTCTCATAGTGTAGAGTGCTCTGCTGTCCTTCCTGCATCTCTGTGGCATTATTAAAAGTGTTCACTGAACTAAATGATGAGGGAAGATATGAATCTCAAGTGTTATTCACTTTACCAAGAGAACCAGTTTTCCCTATCACTACTCTATCCCTGGTGTGTGTGTGTGTGTGTGTGTGTGTATGTATACACACACACACACATATATATATATGCCTATATACATATATACATACATATACATATATATGCCCTCCCTTGATAAGGCATGCAAATGCGCAGGATAATTATATAAATCCTAGAGTCCACTCAACAAAGAGCTTCTGTATGTCAAGAGCAACACACACTGTGCAAAGGGAATAGCTTTCCCAGACAAAAATTTCCATTGTGGCAGCTTCCCTAGGATGAACGTCCTGTGCTGAATTCTTACCACATCCCTTGTCATTTGCATGGGCGATTCTGTCTTGTTTTCTCTGCACACGCTGTTCTGAAGGAGTGGGCACCCCATCAGTCACCATGACAGCCCTACTTTACAGATCAATGTAATTTGTTTATTGACTTCAGAATACCAAATTCCTCCATGGAGAGTCACAGACTCGAAACATGCTTGGAAAACATGTAAATACCGACACGTCCTGACAGCTCGACAGCTGCCCCTCGAAAATTCTCCCAGAATGCATTTCTTCCTTCAAGACCACTCTACTGCCAGACACAGTACATTTCTACAAAACATGAGACAGCTGGACAGAAGCAATCGATTTAGTATCTCATAAGTTTTAAAACATCAAAGTAATAAAAGTTATGAATGGTTCCTCAAAGAAATGGAGCCAGAAGGATGGGGAGGAAGAGAAGGATAGCGGAAGCAAAGAATGGAGAAACTGATGGGTTTTCAGGCTACTATGATAACTACGTTAGCAAGCTAGAGGTGCCTTCTGTGATCTCCAGTCCAAAGCAGGTTAAATTCCCTCTCCACATCTCACTCCGACTTTTCCCTTAACCCCTCCACATATTAAATGGGGGCAGTATACTATACTCAAAGTCCTCAGATATAATTTCATCTTTGAATATATCTTTATCAAACTATTGTTTAACACAAAACTCAGTACTATGGCCAAGAGAAGATGACATATCAAATTAAGCATCTCAATTGCCTGTCACTGTTTTTCACAATGGGGGTGGCTAGTAAGTTCATCCCACCCATGGGATGGGACCCTCTACTTTGTGCTTTAAGAGAAGAGGTTTTAGCCATTCACTGAGGCTCATAAAAAGATATATCTCAGCATTGATGGCACAGTTCAAAGTGACATAATATCCAGAATGACCATCATAATTTTGCTTCTACTAACATGTCCCTTCTCTGCCCGAGTTGAAACATTTTCATCCCTTTAAGACTCCCGTCTGATGTCACTATGTCCAAAGTCATGTCATGTCCCAAACAGAGCACCACCTACCATGCTATTACTCCGTCTCTTCCCTCTACTTTGCTACTGGTCACAGCACTGGTCTCCTGTCCCCCTCCAACAATGCTGTGCATCCTCTGGACAGACACTGTGTGCCACATCTTGTCACTGAAATGGGGAGGGGCCATCACTTCAAGGCAATATAAACTATTATAGAAAGAGTCCCTTCCCATCATTCCATCTTTCTCTATTGCAACTGTAGCATCTTACTTGTTATTAAAAACAACGACAAATAACAAAAACAAAAAAAAACAGTGAGCCTGAATTACCTTTCTCCATAATGCCTCACTCTGTAGGTGCACAGACTGTGTCATCCTCTCAAAAGGCAAAGTGAAGATTAACACAGAGCTTGGTTAACCTTGTCAGAGTGGAAAGGAAAGGAGCTGATCCCTACCTAGAAGCCTTCCCAGCACTAAGTCCTGTGTAATTCAACGTGATGGCCACCACTGGCTCAAAGCAGGGCAAACACTATTATTTATCATCGGAGTGTCTCCTTCCCTATACAACCCTAGATAAATACTGACACATTCTCACTTTCTGACTAATTTGTTTTTTCAGTTCCAACTGAGACTACATGATCAGTGTTTAAAACTTTTTAAACTTTCCCTGTCAGTCATATTTCAGCACAAGTCACTGTAGGGACATTGACATCAATACTCATGGCCTACATGTAAGATATCCATGTCATTCCCCCTTTTGACACATGACAAAACTCAGACCCTACAGCTCTGACAATGGCATCTTGGTTTTAGGATCTGAACGATTTCTAGGACGCAATGCTACTTGCTATGTGAAGATGAAACTTTTTGGCTTCCTTAGAATTCCCAAATCCATACATCTTTCTCTGGCTTAGCGCGAGGTTAGTTGCTTCCTGCCTGTCAGAGAAGAGCATTTTAAAATTCTGTTCTTTTCTTCACCCCATGTAGAAGCTAGATAAGAGATGCTTTCCCACTCTTGGGATCAATTATACATAGAATGACTGTGGGATATCCTGAGAAGCAAGGCAGGACGGTCCCCACAATACAGTGATGGTGGCTAGCCACTCTACCTCCCTCAAATCTCCAATTCGACCATTACACAGGGTTCTTGTGAGTTCTGGTCAAGTGACATTTCAGCTTCTGTTTTTTATTTTCTCTTGGGCTTTTTTTTCTTTTTTCATGGTTTTTTTTTTTTTTTTTTTTCATTCTTGCTTTATTGTGTTTCTTTGAGTCTTGTAGCACAGGGTCTCAACCAGGCTGGTGATCAACTCATAATCTTCCTGGCTCAGTGTCACACATGGAATATTTGAGAACCTTCTTCTTTAGAATGAATTATTCACTCCTGAAACCAAGGCATGATATTCGCAATGTGATAAAGAATACCCACCTCCCCTGTCCTATGTGCTTGAGTTACTGGCATGTACTGCCATGCCCAACATTCTTTTTGTATTTTAACTAAATTTGTTGTAACTAATACATAAATACATAAGATTTGTACACAGCCATAGGATCTCATTTGCTATCTCTGTACATATATACGTTGTATAATGTTTGAGTCAAGTCAGCCTCAAACTTCTCTTCAAGCATTTGCCATTCCTTCATCTCCAACTCACTTCTCCTAGCATTTCAAAATCTGCAGATGATTGTTGTTTATAATCCCAGAGCTTTATCATGCAAGAATGCTTTACATTCAGACATCACATTTGCTGCTTTAATACTGAGGTAACCAAAATGTCTCATGACACAGGAAAAAGCAAAAATGCCCCAGTACTGCAGTCAGAAAAGCAATACTTGGTTTTGGGTTTTCCTTTGAGAAGACTATTCCATGTTACAGTGTGAAACTATTCCCAAAAGGCATTGGTTCTGAAGCTGTGTGGCCAGACATGGCTGTAGCCCGCATGGCTCCCTGTACAAACCTGAAGTAACCAGATGACCCCTCCCTGCCATCCCTCCTCCTCTCTGCATCTTGGCCAGCTGCCGTACAAGATGTGTAGTTCAGAATTCTCTCAGAACAAAGAAACATTAAGGGATGCTTCACTTTAATTGATTTATTAGTTTTAATCTCATTTTTCCAGAGTTTCCTTTTTTGTGGATTTTATTTTTGCCTGTCACAAGTTCTCAATATGTTTCACAGGCAGGTCTGATACTTCCAATGTAGCCCAGGCTAGCCTCAAACTTGTCATTCTTCCAGTGTAGCCACTCAGGTGTTTACCAACAAACCCAACTTTGTATCTCACCTTTTAAGAATTGTGACCATCTGTAAGTGTCCTCTACTTTTCAAAAGCATTAAGGGAAGTATAAGATATTCTCACCAGGGCATGTTTCTAAATGGTGGAGAAATCAGGGAGCTTTTCTTCTTTCTTCTTTTCATGATTTGAGGTATTTATAATGAACATTATATTAAAAAACAAAGCTGTTTTCAAATATAAAAATAAATGTATCCCTTGGCTTCTCTATGAACCCCCTCAAGGGACCCTCAGGATACTGATCCTGGAGAATGGTACATAGCCAGAATTTATAATTTTGTTTTTTAAGGGTGTAATTTCATATGACCATGAAAGTCTAAATACTCTGGATATTGGAAAAACAGACAAAATGATGAAAAACAAAAAGTGTTGTGGTTTTGTGTGTGTGTGTGTGTGTGTGTGTGTGCGCACATATCTCTTCTTACACCCCCTTCATATCCTTTGTGTGTTCTTCCACATGCTAAACCCCATGGCCTAATTAACATTTCTGTTTCTAAATAAGCTCCTGGCCTAGGTGTCATAGCATCTTACCATACCTATTGAATTAGACTCAGTACAAAATAGTATCTACTAACATTTGCCCATTTGATTTTTATTTCTGTTTGTTTTATTGGTGAGGAATTAAAAACTGGTCATTAAAATAGAACCAGGTAGACACATTTTGTGGTATGTTGGCAACTAGCTGACACTGTTCAGAACACTCCAGGGCAACCACACACTGTGGCTGTCGCCCTCATGTCCTCTTAATCTGGAAGATTTAGTCAGGCACTGCCTCTGGAGCAGTGGCCAGCAGTCCAGTTGTGGGGATGTTGTTTGGTTTTGGTTTGTTTTTCTGGCTCCAGAACAAGCTCCTTTTGTTTCTTTGACATGCAAGAAATTCAAGGAAGCTTCTGTTAAGCCATTCTTCGATTCATATTTTATATTTAAATTTTCTTGGCTGCAGATGAGAGGAAGAACCACTGAACTGGTGCACTTTCCCCAAATGTTCTAAGAATTCTGAGAGACGGTGGGAATGCCAGATTCTGCCTGAGATCACCATTAATGGCATTGGATACATTTTATTTCCTTAAAACCCTGTATTGAAAGGAAAGCTTAACTCCGCATTTGCTCCAAAACGTACAATTGCAGTTTCCAGAAGCACGCAATGCGTCGGTGAACTTGAGAGCTGAATTCCCAGTGCCGCTAGCTAGGTGCTGTGTAACTGTCCAGGTGGTTGGAGCTCCTTCAAGCTACTTCGTGAAACAGCCCTGCTTTACAGCTTTCTTACTTGGAGGCTGAAACACGACTGATGGAAGCTCTGCTCCTTCTGAGAAGGTGGACTACTCTGAAGCAGGAAGAGCAACCAGTTAATTTCCAAATCAACAACTTCTTCTCTCTGGGGGACCACTGCAATGCGATTGGTCTTGCTTCATGATTTTTGTTTTCGTTTTGAGGGGGGGTGTGGTTTTTTAATTTGTTTTGGTTTTTTGTTTTGTTTTTTTGTTTTTTGGTTTCTGCTATTTTACAATTACATGCTTTCTTAATTTTACCCTGAAACAGTGAAGCAAGTTATAACCTTGAGCTAAGTCTCCAAGATTGGAGAAAAAAGCCTAAGCAAATCTTTTAGAATCCAGTTTCAAGGAAAATATCGACAATTCTCAGTCTTAGCAAGACTTCCCTGAGACTATGAGACATTCTAAGAGGACCCATACTCAGAAGGTAATAATTTTCTCAATGGGTTAATGGTACTCTAAAGGGAGACAGATGGAAGGTCTGTAGTGTCAGTTAGAGGTCCTTTGACATGGTGTCAACATTGCTTACACACAAAAGCTGTAACATAAAGCCATCACGTGCATAAATGAAAATCCACCCGTCTGCTCCACTAGCTCCAAGTATCTGGGGAACACGGGATCCATCACTCACTAGTCCTGCCACATGGAATCCAACCCCCCACCCCAACCCTGTGCCTAAGCTTTTTTTTGCCTCTAGAATGGCAATACTAATATCATGTAGCTCACAGAGCTGTGGGAGTATCTGCAAAGTTCTCTCGCAGACCTGGCCCACAGTGAGGTCTGGGTTCCAGGAAGAGCTTCATCCAAAATTGCTTCTACCACTTCTAGCTGACCTTTTACTATTTTGAGGGTTCTTATTTTTCCCACCCTTTATCCCCCTGTTTTCACCATTTATCACTAGATAATAGAGAAAGGAGAGAGAAGAAGAGAGAGAGAGAGAGAGAGAGAGAGAGAGAGAGAGAGAGAGAGAGATCCCTGAATCTAATATTTTTCTTCTTGTTTTTTCTTCTAGCATGACTACTAAGAAACCCCAACCAACCACCCTGAGCAACCAACAATCACTCAGCTCACCTACAAGGGCCCTAGCATTTATAGGCCCTCCGAAAAGTTCCCAGAATTCCAAACATCACACAATCTGCAGCTGGCAAAACCACATCTCTGCAAGAGCATGAGGCAAATCACAGGCAGCTGCTGAGAAGCAGCCCCGTATCCCCACACCTAGGATTAAATGAAAACATATTCTTTTAACATTTCTGCGTTTTTTAAAGAAACCAAATTTCTCACTACCTACCACCCAGTGGATAGGAAGTCTGCAGTGTCCGGTGGTCTAGCTAGAATGTCATCAAGTACAAACTCATGACTTAGAGCGTTCACTCCAGTGAGACACACAGTCAAATCAGTCAGGGTGCCTTAGCTGGATGGGCCTGGGGATGGGTGCACAATGATCTGTCTGTCTTGCAGCTTGGCAGTCTCTGGGAAGTTGTCTCAACACAGAAAAATAAACAGGACTCAGAATGAGCAGTGCTTGAATTATAGAAGGAAGTGCCAAGCAGCAGGTACTGACTGAATGACACCGTGCCTTAGACACCAGGCCAGACATCTCAGCATCACAAGGTAGGGACTGCTATCTGCTTTTCTCAGTAGCAAACGCTTTGTCATCTTGACACTGGTAAGGAATGAGGGCTCCACAATGACTGACTCTCTCTATGAGTCTAGTGTAGTTATATGTCTCCTGTACACAAATCTCCCTTTTTCATTCATAGAAAGGTTTGCAAAGATAAAATGGAAACATACTCAATTTTCTAATCCAACCAAGTATCAGATCAGGTAACTAGAATTTGTCAAACTTGTGGCAGGGTCTCTGTTAACAACTGGAAATGCAAAGAAAGACATCAAAAGACAATTCAACCAAATGTACATCATGCCTGGGAGCCTAGGAGGCAAAGGCAAAGGAAACACTGTAAGTCCCACAGTGAGTGCCAGGATAGGCGGAACGGCAAAGTGAGAAGACCTTGTCTCAAAAGCAAACAAACCAAATAATAACAACAAACCCTATCCTGAAGATGAAGCTCACTGTGTGTGGTTACCTACCGTGTTCAGGGTCCCAGACTCAAGCTACAATATTGCAAAAATTAACTAAGCAATTAATATCTTTTCTGACTGCTTCAAAGTGGGAAGAAGATATTCTCTTGATGAAGACGTAGTTCTCCAAATGTCGATATGTGGTTTAATAAGCTCATATTTCCTATCGAATAGCCTGAAGTCAAGATCCCCTGGCTGGTTTTAACAGGGAGTAAATCAGGGTGCTGTGTACCAGCTCAGCATTTATCTACCCGTGTTATTTCACTAAAGCTCGAGTCATTTG
Source organism: Uromys caudimaculatus (assembly GCA_028551405.1). Lineage (NCBI taxonomy): Eukaryota > Metazoa > Chordata > Mammalia > Rodentia > Muridae > Uromys > Uromys caudimaculatus. Next base: position 58,992,572 of record CM052714.1, read on the forward strand.
CTGCTTTGATTGAAATTCTCCATTCCCACAACATTTTTTAGTCCTCTAACTATCAACTGGAGAAGGAAAGTGGGGTCATTTCAAACTCTTCATTGCATAGTTTAGAATACAAACTCATACGAATAATCACATTCAAGCGATAATACCAATGACCAGTCACAGTTTATAATGGCTCAGATTAAATCATGTGATGGTCAGAGAATCCAAATTAGGTAGCCATCTTTGGGAGGGGTTCAACAGAAATACTAAGCTGTATTTGAAATAAAGTTGCGATACAAAAATTCAATATAATACCATGTGGGCTTCAGAACATTAATTTGTTACGCAATGTTTGAGTCCTGACAGATGCAAATACTTCAAATCACCGTGACATGTTCTTCCTTCCACCAGGGTCCAACTCAGGTCATCTAAAAATAGCAGCTGGGGATGCTGCCAGTTCTCTCAGGCCATGCTAGAGAGGCACTTCAAATGGGCAGCAGTTACATATCAAAGAGACAGGACAGCTGGTGAAGCATCTCCTAGTGAAGGCCAGGCAAAGAGCTCTTCCTCTCTACAGCAGTTCTCCCCAACATGGCAGTGACATTGTCCATCTCAGCTTCTCGTTGTACCTACTTGGCAATGTTCATCACTCAAACAAATGGGATATTTCCATTCTTGACTGGTAACAGAACGTCTGGGACCTCAACCTAGAGTGTGTAACAGAGTGGTCTGAAGGCCTGTTACATACAATGGTCTCCAGCTTGGACCCTGGAGCCCACACACTCTCATCCACTCAAAGACATCACTCTCAAAAGCATCCACCTTTTCTTCCTACTTGTTCATGTATAAATTTGCCTTTGTTTTTCCTATTTCTTAATCTTCTTCCACCACGACTGAAATAGAAACTTAAGGGTTCTTTGGAAAGTCAGTTGGATGGTGTTTTGCTGGGCCAAACACGTGAAGGATTGTTCAACTGAAGTGGACACAGGTGAAAGACTAAGGCAAATGCATGAAGGAATGTTTAGCTGAAGCAGACACAGGAGAAAGGATGTTCTGCTAAAGCAAGCACATGAAAGAACACATGATGAAGGTTCTTTGCTAACAACACGCATGTATTGGTCCGCCTTACATTGCATAGTTGAGCTGTATTTGTCGGGGCTCCATAGAGAGAAATGCACCAAAAAACTTCTGGTGGTGTGCTGCAGTTTCTTGCTGCTTCCTTGGACTCAGGCTGATTGGCAAAGTGATGTCAGCTAAGACAGATGCATGAGATGAGGCAAGGAACATGGAAGTCACGTGATGTTTGGAGGATATAAATAGGACTCAATGGACAATACAGGAGCTGAGGTTGGCTTGCTTATAGAGCTAGCTGTGCAACGCCTGTGGGACTCCCATCTTCACTGATCTTTGCTTCCCTGAGAGAGGCACAGCTGAGAACTTCTGTCATTCCTCCAGGTCCCTCCTGCTGATTTGTGCCAAGGCTGAAACCTGGCTGTCCCTGCTAGGTAGTGCCATCACCGCTGATTCGTGTTTGCTATCCCGACTCTACCCAACTGGACTTCTGGTGTATCCATGAAGTGTGTGCAATTGGATAAAGCTGCCACTGCCTGTTAACCTGTGAACCAAATGCTGATTTCCACACAACACAGACAGAAGTTGCTCCAAAGAACCTTTCTAAACAGGTTCCCTTGCCCCATATCCTTTCTTTTCCACTACCTCTGGTGGGTAGTAGGCTAAAAGGGAGATTAAAGAGTTTAAGAACCACCATTAAAAATTGGATTGGAAAAAAATTAAAGGTACATACTGCCTCACTTTTTTCTTACCCTATAAGTAAAATGTCTCCAAAAGCTCTGTGTTTGCTTTCTCTAGCTCTCTTTCCTGTCCCCTCTCATCTTCAGTATTTGACTGACACATTCCTCACAAAGATGACAATGGCCTCTGTGTTGACAAGCTAACTGCCAATTTTCCTTAGTCATCTCATTTTCTCAGTGAGCAGCTTTTGACTCAGTTTACCCATTCTTCCTGCCTAAAGAACTTCCTTTATTTGGCTCCTGGGACAACATGTTCCTTGGTTTTCCGGGCATCTTCCTGAGTGGTATGGGTTTGACTTGTATCCCCAAGAAACATATATTAATATTTTTTTAAGATTTATTTTTTATTTTTAATTATGTGTATGGAACAGGGGTAGGTACTGGGAAAGTCAGAGACATCAGATTCCATGGAACAGGAATTACAGTGGTCGTGAGCCACCTAACATAGGTGCTGGGAACTGAACTCAGACCCTCTGGAAGAACAAACTATGCTGTTAACTGCTGAGCCCTCTCTTCAGCCACTATATTGAACTCTTAATGTCCACAGCCTAAAATTGTGATCCTGTTTGGAAATAAGGTCTTTACAGATTTAACCAACTTAAGGTGAGGTTGGGTGGCCCTTAATCCTATATGATAAGCAGTTCACTAAAGAACATAAATACAGACAAGCCCAGAGGGAAGATAATGTAAAGACACCATTAAAAAGGTGGTTGTCTGTGTGACTGTAGTGAGTACGAGCCAACAACCAACAGTCAAGACTGTCAACCAACCCTTGAAAGTACAGAGGTAAGGGAGAATCCCACTCACCCTGGTGAGATTGACTTCATACTTCAACCTCCAAAGTGTAAGGATACTTTAGTGTTGTTTTAGGCCACTGGGTTGGGTACCCCATGACTGTAACCACAGGGCACAAATAGACTAACAATCTGCCTTGGCATGGATGGGTGGTTTCTCCTCGGCCATGGTGGAAATGCCTTGGGCAGCGGCACTACAGACCCTCCCCCCATTACGGCCCAGCCACACTTCATTGATCTCAGCCACTCTAACGCTTGCTTGATGCATCTCTCCCTGTTGTTCACACTCAACACTCTACCAGTCAGTATTCTTGGTGACTCTTCTCCAGCTTCTATCAGAGATCTCAGATCCATCAAATCTCAAACCAAAGCATTGATTCTTTCCTCCCAAAACACCCGTGCCTTCTTCAGTTTTTCCCATTTCCACACCAACCAATTGTTCAGGCAAACAAAGAGCACACAGTGTGCCCAGTATTTCTTCGTTTTCCAGTAGCACATCCCAAAAGCAGATCCTGGGGGCTCCATGACTTCTTCCAACCTCTCCCAATCTTACTGAAATGGAAACCCGTCGGTTCTTAGTGTGGTCTTCCCAATAGGGTTGCCTCTTAGCTGTAGGACCAAGGGGTCTCCTTACTTCCACCTTTGCCTCCAACACAGCAGACAAAACTTTGCTTCACATAAATCAAACACACCATAAATCCTTTCCTCTTCCTTGAAGGGAAAGCCAAAGAACCTAAGTGACCTACGCTTCCTCAGCCTCCTCTCTGATTTCGTTTTTGACGTCTGTCTCTCTCCTCTTCTGGGCAGTCCTCCCTCCTCTCTCTTCTCTGTTCCAGGACACTAGCATACACCATCTTCCTGCTTTTACACAAACTCTTCCCTCAAATACTGCAACTACCATTGGGTTTCTGAGCAGACGTCACCTTGTTCTAGAAACTTTTTCTGTTCATCCTATGCAGATGAGGGGTGCAGCTCAGTCTAGATTGCTTCTATCTTACCCTACAGTTTCTGTGGATTTATCACAGGTGATGAATTCGCTCACTTGTCTGTCATCTGTCTGCATCCACTATGCCCTCCACTTACCGTAATAAGTTCCCCGACAGCAAGAAACACCTGTGCTCCCAGCTCCCAAACTCTGCCTTATCCTTTAAAGGCATTTGATTTAAATGCATTTTTAGGAATGATTAAGTTAATAAACAGGTAGGAAATTCCTAAAATTACACAAAATTTGCTGTTTTTATATAAGTAGCAGTGTTGCAAATTCATCTACCTAATCTTTCCTAAACTCGGGGCAAGCACATGTCTATCTCAAAGGTGCAAACTCCGCGACCATGAAAGAACATTCAAAGTGGGTATGGTGACGGTGCCACCATGTCTATAATCAGGCAACTGGAAACTAGAAGCAATGTGCAGGGGTTCAATGCTAGCTTTAGCTACCTAGTAAATTCAAGGATAATATGAGCCAAATGAGTGTAGACCTTCTCTCAAGAAGCAAAAGCAAGTGTTCATAAAATGCATAGTAACAAACATTTCCTTAAATGATAGTTTCCCCCTGTAGATAGCTGCGTTCTCAGCCTAACAGAGCTGAAGAGGAGGGAGCCACCAAAGTCACGTGACCATCTGGCTCCTGATTGGGATTCTAGATGTAACCCTCCTCTGGAGAACAGAATCCAGACATTGCTGCCCCTCACCTGCACACAGAGGGGCACATGACTATGTGAGTGAGTGCTGTGCTTGTTTCTGTGTGATGCTGAAATTATCACGCTGACACTGACTTCAGTCCTTCCAAATACGCAAAATGCAAAGCTAGTTAAAAACACAGTGGTGTCTGAGCAGGCAGAGCACTACATCTACCCAGCCACTGCATAGTGTATAAAGCTTAGCTGTCTCACAATGACTATATTCTCCGTGCCAAGTCTCCCCTATGGGACTTCATCACACGCAATGGGATGAAACAATACAGATAAAACTCCTGATTACAACCCATCAGGGTGAGAGACTACAGAAGTGGAAAGAGGGAAGGAGAAGACAGCAGGGGAGGATTACATGTTCAAAGGGGACTTCCTGCCTTCCGTTTGTTCTCCTATTAGAAGGATGTGAGGCGGGGTCACATTTCTGATACCCTCATTGGTTTATTACCACTATTACAAGACCGTTAGCACATGGGAGGGAGTGCAGAGCAGGCGTCTCAGATGGCATGGAGATGAAATTTTTTTTCAATGCTTTAAGCATTTAAATTGAAAGATGAGTGACCATAAAAAGAAGCAATGGGAAGGTGGCCAAGCTGAGGGAAAAAAGATGAATTCAAGCAGAAATTGTACACTGAGATCTGCAAGCCAAATCTATGGATGCAAAACCTGGTGGTGCTGGCTAGTTTTACATCAAGTTAACACAAGCTACAGTTGCTGGAGAAGAGGACCCTCAAATGAGAAAATGCCTCCATGAGATGAGGCTGTGGGCAAGCCTGCAGGGCATTTCCATAATTAGTGGTTCATGAGGGAGGGTCCAGCCCACTGTGAGTGGTGCCAACCCCGAGCAGGTAGTCCTGGGGTCAATAAGAAAGGAGGTTGAGCAAGCCAGTAAGCTGCAAGCAACCTTCCATTGCTTCTGCATCAGCTCCTGCATCCAGGTTCCAGTCCTGTCTGAGTACCTAGCCTGGCTTCCTTCAGTGATGGACTCCCATGTGGAAGTACAAGTCAAATAAATGCTTTCCTCCCCAAGTTTCTTCTGGTCATCGTGTTTCATCACAGCAATAGTAACGTTAACGAGGGCAGTGACGTAATAGAAATGAAGGTGCAAAAAGAGTCATGGGTGTATGCGGCCGGAGGGATGGCACCTAAGATATCATCTGCTTTGTGTGCTTAGTTGTTCTGAAGACTAAAGAAAGGACCCAGAAAATTGTCTGGCGCTTACATAGAACTCAGTCACAGACACAGATATACACAGGCACACATGTGCGCGCACACAGAGAGAGAGAGAGAGAGAGAGAGAGCTGATCTTGCTCCCTTACCTTTTAGCCTTCCTTCTGAAGTCCTGAGCTGCCTGTGAGCATAAACATCATATTCATGACTCTTAATGTTTAACACTGGAATGTCCTTCACAAGTTGGTCCCCAGCTGGTGGTATCATTTTATGAGGCTCTGGAACCCCTTGATCATGGGGCCCAGCTGTTAGACCAAAAGACCACAGAGGTGGGCCTTGAAGGGCAGAGATAGACCCAGTTCTAGTCTAGCTCTCTACCTATGGATCGCCCATAATATAAAGAAGCAGCAGTGTGACCAGTCACAAGTCCCAAACCATACACCAAGTTTGCCCAGGGGGATGGGGTGAGGACACCATGGTAAGGGACTGCAGTCCGTGAACTGTGAGTCAAATAGAACTGTCCTCCCCATAGAATGTGGGTGGTCACTCCCTACGCCACTTTGCAGGTGGGCTGCATGTTCTTTCCTGGATAGAACCAACTCTCTCAGTTCTCGGTTAGTAAATGGCTTTAGACGGACAGTATGTTAGGGTAGCGTTTAGTAACTGGGGGGTTTTGATTGATTTTGTTTTTCTGTGTCTGTTGTTTAAGGCTCAAAGCAATGATGGAGAGGTATAAACCAGAAAGCTAGTGCCTACTTAAATGTCATGTACGGGTCAGAGAACAATTTGTATTCAAAATGGATTTTTCTGAAAACACACATACAACTTTCCTTTTAATTTCCACATATTTAAAACCTTTATACTATTTTTGGATTTCCCTGCAGAGCTGAGATAAGCAGCGATTTTTATCAGGTGGGGTGTTTCCTTTCAGAAGCACACAGGTTAACAATGGCAATAACAGTAAAGCCAATGGACAAGGGTGTAGACAAAGAAAATGCATGGTTCCACAGCGAGTGGGCAGGATGAAACTCAACATTAAGGTAAGAAACTAACAATACACACAGTCCCCACTGACGTCACTTTATTAGCCTTTCAAACAATCAAAAGGTTTTAAGTTTTCCAACTAATTTAATTCTGTGTCCTTAATATTGATGTCTTACACAAAATGCTTCTACAGGCAGGTTTCTAACTGCTATTTTGAAAAGCGAATGCAAGCCATATGTTGGGGGTGGGGGTGGGGGTGGGGGTTATGTGCATGAGTGTTTATGGGCATTCATGTTTATGTGCCTGCATGTTTGCCTCCATGTGCAATTCACCATGTGCACACCAGGTACCCACAGACATCAGAAGAGAGCATCAGATCCCCTGGAACAAAAGTTACAGATGGTTGTGAGCTACTACGTGGGTGCTGGGAACTGAGTCCACGTCCTCTACAAGAGCAGCCACGAAGCCATGTCTTCAGCCCCCAGGCCCCCATAAAATATTAAGCAAGTTCCTCAAAGTGTTCACCCTTGGAGACACATTATAAATTATGTTCTGCTCCACTGTGGAAGCTGCACAATATCTGTGTGTTTTCAGAAAATACATTTTGAATACAAATTGTTTTCCCATTGTGCTGGGAAGCTGGATGTTTACCACCGATACTACTGACCCTGTATGCTACCATGATTGGTACCATAGAGATGTAAAGACGGACAGTAAAGACAGCCTGAATGGTTTGGGACAAACAATACAAATGGACTGGGAAACAAATGATTTATACAAACAAAAAAAATATGGTTGAGAATGAGATGGGCAAAGGAGCAGAGGGAAGAAGCAGGGAGAGATGCTTGAGAACACGCGTTGGGGTGGACATCGGTTACTGGCCCTGCCTAATAGAGGCAGGGCCACGTTTTTAGTGAGCTCATAGGTTTGTTACTTGACAAGTCCGGAAAAGTAATCCTCCACACACTTGGAAGTGAGTGTAAGTAAAAAGAAAAAAGTCCTCTGTGGGAAGAGCTCCACAGCATCTGCCTGAGCTGTGGGGAATATCAGATTCTTTAGGGATTGTTTGGTATTTCAGTCATGAGCTTGGTCACAGTTTTCCATTTACTACACCAATGAATAAAAGTATCTTCTGTTTTCCTTAAACTGCAATGTTTGGAGAGATAAATTCTCAGATTGAAAGGAAGTATAAAGATACATAAAAATTAGTTACACAACATTAATGCTTCTCAATAAATGTATAAATAAGAGAAAAGCAGATTTATGATAACTAGATCAACTACGCCAAAAGCAGGAGATTCGTGATAACTAGATGACTTGAGCACATAGCACCGGCTCAGACGGTATTTGTCTCAGAAGAACAGTGAGTAAGAAATTGCTTATTTCCAAAATGTAACTGAAAACTTTGAAAACACACTAATAGCTCCACGCATGGCAGTTGGGGTTGGATTTTCATTTGTTTTGCTTTGTTTTGTTTTGTTTTGTTTTGTTTTGTTTTGTTTGTTTTGTTTGTTTGTTTGTTTAATTCTGTGTATCTGTACCCAGGACCGTTTACACACAAAGGGTATGCTCTACCACAAAGCTGGACACCCAGCCCCCTTACTCATAATTCTTAATGTCAACGCTGTTCCACCAACCACCAGTCTCTTCACACAAACCCAGTGGCATTTGCTGAGCATCTACTACATGTGAGAAATGTCCCTTTCACACATGTCAGTCAGCATTAGCCTTTAATCCTACAGCTGAAAAAACCCAGAGGCCGTGAGAAGATGGGACTAGTAATAGTGTATTACCCTGCCCGGTAACATTTTCCCTCAACTGGCACATTATTCCTGGGACAGTCACAGAAGAGAAATTGCACGAGCTAGGAACATTAACAGAGGCAGGGTGATGGTTTCAACTAAAATCACATGTGACAAGCAGCCACCGCACACCTCCATTCTACCTGGCTGATACGTGGGCTCTCCTCTCTTTGTCCTGCTACCCCTTCGTCCCCAGTCCACCCTCCTCTGAGACTAATAGTTCCGCCAACTCAGGGCCATCAATCTTTCCACACCACCATTAAGCTGCATGGAAAATGGAGGTGGTTGAAAGGCGCAATCATGATTTGAGTCATTTCCATCCATTCTCGCCGGCTTAGAGGGCTCATTGAAAGGCCCCTTCTTTTCTCCATGTTATCTAATAAGGAGCATAGACTTATTAAGGCATCAGATTTCCTCTCCCATATGCTGTTACAAAACAGGCACAGAGCATGGCTGCTTGGATTTGTTGAAAAAAAAAGTTCTATAAGTAGACTGTTTGTAAACACACCCCCTAAATCAACAAATGTTCTGTTTCTTATAAACACGGAAGCAAAGCATGGTGGGTACAATTTTGTACATGCTGCCGATTATAAAACTTTAGAAGCACAGCAAACTTTAGTGAGAGAAAGAGACCTGACTTGATGTGGAAGAGAAGGGAGTGACATATACATCCACTGAGACAGAGTGACATATACATCCACTGAGACAAACATGTCTAAGGTATTAAACGAAGGGAACATGAGGCTCATCCAGAAATAGAAAAGGCCAAAGCAAACAGAACTGTTGTTAATAAGGGCCCTTTATTCTGAGACTCTGATTTCCTCTAAAAAGCAACACTTTGATACCTTTGATTTATTTACCCTCGCTAAAAACATAGCAACCCAGAACAATGAAGCAAGACTTCTTGAGCAGTCATACTAGGCCAAGTGCATATTAAAATCTTAGTTCTAACCTACAAAATCATTACTCTCTTAAACTGGTTCTCTTGCATTGTTCTCTTAATAGTTTTTCAGTTAGACAGAATGCGGATATTTATGAGCCATTTAAAGACACATTTGAACTACTTGTTCCATTTATAGACACTTTAGAGTATACAAGAAAAGTGTAAAGACCTATTGTTTAAAATAATTTGACTTTACTGCTCCATAAATATATGATGCTTCTAGGTGCTGTTTTAAAGTTTTAATTTTGTAATAAACTCTTTATATTTAGGTCCAAGCTGCCATGCGACAAGAAACATGATAAAATGTTTTAATGAATTAAATCCCCAACAACTGTCACGATGTTAGAGAAATCAAATATCAACTCAGTTGATAAACTATTAAACCTGACATCCTCAGTTTATTCCCTGGGACCTACATGATAGCTCCTATAAGTGGTCTCTGACCTCCACATACACAGGTATCATGGCACACATGCCCATACATGTATATATGTGTGCATGCACATATACACTCACTAAGTAAATGTTTATTTAAATAAATTTTAATTTTTTAAAATGTTTATTAAAATAGAGACCAGCTGAGGTTATGACCAGCTGTGGTTTGGATGTGTCATGAGTATCCTCCAAAGTCTCCATGTAAAGGCTTGGTCCCCCTGGAGGCAATATTGAAAGGGGCTATGAACCTTTAAAAGCAGACCCTGATACAAGGCCCATCAGAGCACATGAGGCAGGCAGGGAGATGGACCTTTTGAGGAGACCGTAGGACTCCATCCATCTCCACCTCACTTCCTTCCATCAGAATGCTCTGTTCTCACCTGAGGTCAGAAACCACATCCTGCCCAATCTTGGATCTGAACAAGAACAAAGCAAGCCTCTCTTTGCTTCATGAGTGACCTACACGTATTATTATAGTGACGAGAAGCCCATCAACTCAGGAAGCAATAAATACAACATCTCTAGAGGGAGTCAAAAGCTAAAAGTGCTATTTTGTGTAGCACTGAAATTTTCCACTAGGCAGGTAGCAGGACTGTGTTAATTCTGTGAGCTGCTTGATGTGGCTCCAGTCAAGTCCACCGAACCCTCCCAGTGACCAACATGTGGATGTTGCTGCCGACCCATCACATTACTCAAGGAAGCATCAACCTGATTTCCTCCTTGGCATACAGCCTCAGGTTTGACTATGGATGACCCAGCTCCTACCACTTTAGTCTCTGTCACCACAAATAAATATCCTGTAGACAAGTCTCTCTGCTGAGATAGCCAGAACATAAGCTGGAGCCTCCTAAATCCCACCGTGAAGAAAAGTGTGTCCCTTGCTTCCTGTGTTTTCTCAAAATGAGCTGAGAGATGCAGAGGGGCTGATCACCCCTGCACCTGTAGCTGAGAGATGGACAGGGACTGATCACCCCTGCACCTGCCCACACTTGGATTGTCAGCTAGTTGAGCCAAGACACCTCTTTCGTGCCATAGCAAGTTCGTGTAGACTTGCCACCAAGCAGTCCTGGACTAGTATCAAAGGATGGAAGCTGGGTACTCAGATAAGCTAGCCACCTTCTAACTCTCTGCAAGTTTCAGTCTGCAAACCTTGGAAGGGTTAGGGTACCACTGGGAAGCTTAAAGGTTTATCTCACTGTGGCCCAGTTTATGCTAGGTACATTTTTCTCCTCCTTTCCTGTCTTGGTTACCCCCAAGTCCTCATAAAGGACTCCCTTCATTTCTCTTCCTCCTCTAAGGGAGATGAAATAGGAACCCTCAGGAATCCTTCTGGTGAAAAGACACCAGGATTTCTCCTAAGAGTGTACCCATATACATCTTCTCACTCAAGCTACAGTCAGTAGATCAACTGGAAATTTCCCCCTAAGTGAACAGAAACAGAACTCCAGAAACTGCCCAGCCATCGAGGTTCAGAATTATGAAGCCTCATAGCACCTGAGGGCTGCTAGCCAACACACTCTGAGTCGCATGACACATGTAACTACTCTGTATTTCTGAGTATTTTAGAATATCTAATAAGATTTTCCAAATAACTTTTTTAAAAAATGTTCATTTTTCACATTTTAACGCATGCTGCATATACCATGGTTACAGAAATCACATTGGTAAGAATCCATGTTCTCTCATCGTTTCTAGGACAAAATAAGACCTGGGAAATACAGAAATCATACATTCGTGGATATTGTCCAATTTCATCTAATTATATTAATCAAAGCATCCTTCTTTCTAAAAAGATTAAAATGAGTTTCCCAAAGGAATAAATCTTCTGCCAATTGCCCCTGACAGTGAGAGTCATGTGTAAACAGCCCCTGCCAGGCACTCACAGCAGCTTAGGGATAGCCCTGCTGGAGCCAAGCACAGCCACTCACCACAGTAAGGAAGCAACTGGTTAGCTGCCCGCAATGCCACCTCCACACAAAGCCTCCCACTTCGGGACAGGAAGAGAAGAATAATGCTGCATCCACTGGTAGCTGCAGGGGGACTTTTCAGGAGGCAAAATGGCATTACTGGAGTTGGAATTTGGCCAGGACACTGGGGCTAAATACCGGGACTCTTACGAAAAGTGCCCTGCAATTGTTCATGCCCTCAAGTCATCGGGACCTCAGTTTTGTGTCTTCTATGAAAAGAAAAGCTGATTAGCTCGTTGGAGTCAATCTCTCGGTGGGCTTCTCTAGCCTCTGATTATCCAGCCATGGTCTAATCACTACCAGATCGCCCTGGTTAAAATTAATGACAGATTAATGTGCTCGCCGAGATATCAAAGTACCAAAATATATACCTCGATAATATAGCACATATATATTTTTTCATTTGTTCCCCAGGGGATTAATTTAGAGCCATAGCAATTCCTACTTGGACTGAATCATGCTGTTTTAAAGAGTACATAATATACCAATTATCCTATTGCCCTTATCTTTATGAGTCTCCAAAGGGTGGAGAACCTAAGTGGGGCGATTACATTTAATGCCACATATCTGAAACCACAGTCCTGTTTCAACAGACCATCTTCTTAAAAAGAAAAGGAATTGCCCTGAACATTAAATCTTCTGTGTAATTTACTAAAAGGGTTGCCCATAACAAGACTTTGGAACACAATTATTCATCTCTTTCGCCTTACAGAAATCCTGACCCTATTTAGAATTTTCAGGGGAATAAGAAAACAAAATCTTCATTGAGGCAGTGACAAAAAATCATAAAGATGAGTTTGGCCATTACGGGACTCAGTATGGAGGCTCTCTTCACAGAATTAAAAATGAAACAATTTAAACTGCTGCGCATGTCTACGAAAGAAAACATTTCTCCGACCGTGCACACGAACTATAGTCTTTCAAGTAGACAGTCGGGGATCGATCGTCGCACAATCAAGCAAATGGATTCTACTTCTTCACTCTACCTTCAAGATCTCAAAATGGAGATCTGGAGCCAAAGGCACGAAACTACAAGTTGCAAGCCAGCCTGGGTTCTGTCAAAAACAAACCACAGAACAACATGAAACTCTTTCTTCCTTTTGCTTTCTAAGATTCAGGACATTTACGTTTTTTAATAGTTAAACCACAGATGTAGAAAATAAAAGAATTCAAGGTATTAGCAACAAATAAAATTGTACCAGTAGACTTTGGTAAAATTCTATAAAATTATAATCATTTCAATTATAATCACTGTTAAAAAATGCTTTAGAAAACAATCCTTGAGTCCTATCTATCCTTCTGAATGTGTCACTTACCTGAACTGTGCCATATTTGTGTATTTTAAACGTATATTATTATTATACTGCCTGCGATTTTTAGAGTTCAGAATTGAGAGTTCATCTTGTTAGATTTTTCCTTTGACCATTATGAAGTGTCCTTCCTTATCTCTTTTGATAACTTTTGGTTGAAAGTTGATTTTATTCGATATTAGAATGACTATTCCAGCTTGTTTCTTGGGACCATGTGCTTGGAAAATTGTTTTCCAACCTTTTACTCTGAGGTATTACATTCTTAATTTAATTTTAGCCTTGCAAGAACTATTTTATTTTTTCTTTAAACCCCAGGGCCACTTGGTTAAGTCTTAGTTTGTTCATCTTTAAGATGGAACAAGAGAAGGAAGCTCTGGGCTTCTAACCCCTACATATTAAAATCACCTACACCACTTTTTAAAATAAGAATGTTGTGGCCCAGTCCCTAGAGATTTGGACTCAACTGTCTTGGGGTAGTGCCTCTACCATCTACTCTTTATTAAAATTCCCCATGTGATTCTAATGACCGACCTGGGCTTCTCTTGGGTTCTTCTTTCCCTATGATGACAACTCCCATCTTTAATTAATAATCGGTTAACTAACACATCCAGTGCAGTGGCCGTGTTGCTAGGTTTTCCCTGCAAAATAGATGGCTCAACAGGTAAAGATGACTGCCGCCAAACCTGACAACCTGAATTGGATCCCTAGGACCAGCATAGTGGAAGGAGCAAACTAACTCCTGCAAGAAGTCCTCTGACTTTTATAAGCATGTAATGGCATACACACACACACACACACACACACAGAGAGAGAGAGAGAGAGAGAGAGAGAGAAAGTCAGAAGTCCAAGAACAAGAGTTAATCAGGATTCAGTTTCTAAAGAGATGCAGAAAATTGGTTCCATTCCTCACCCAGTTTCACATGAGTACCAGCAAACCTGTGCTCCTGGACTCATAACTTTACCTGTTCCTCTCTTAAAAGGATTAGATCTATGAGGAATCCAGGATACATTCATCTCTAGATCTTTCCCACCTTACATCTGTAAAGACTCTTGTTCCAAAGGTGGGTGCATCTTTGGAGACTGCCATTATTAACCCACTACTACAGAGGAGCTCCTACTAGCAGAAGCCACCAACTAAACCCTCCAAGATCAGGCAATAGGATGACTGAAGGGTATGTCATACAACAAAACAAGTCACCCAGATGCCAGCTACCCTCTACAGGGAAGACGGGACAGTGGGGAAGCACAGAGGCAGTTCCCAGGAAGCTGTGGACAGCCCCACAGACAGCTCAAGTTCAGCTGTCAGGTCATTTCTTCTCTTGTTAGAGACTCACTGAAGAAAAAGAAAGGCAACCACCACAGGGTGTGTCTCACTAGTGCCTAACGGTGCATGGACAAAGAGCTTTGTGTCATGTGGCCTCCATAAAGAAAGACCCCAGCCTCTGCAAACGTCCACCATGACTTCTCTAGAGGTATGTATTCCCAAGCACAAAGGGGGCCTACATATGTTATATCCAAAAACTCTTCCTGCTTTCTTTCCCCATAAACAAGTCCTCCTACCTAATGGGTGTCCAGGCATCCTATCAGCAAACACAAGGAAAAAACAGAAGAAATGTTAATACCACAAAACTAACAGTAGCTGTGATTTTTTGTACCAATCCATGTGACTTCCTTGACTCAAAATTCTGTTTAAAATCTTCACCAAGTCAGTTCTTCCCCAAACTCTGATTCCAAGATCCAATCTAGTCTGTACCACTAGCATAAACACTTAAATAGTTAAAAAACATAGTTAAAAGACATTTATCATGTCTGTGTCTGTTTCTTTCTTGCTATGTTTATCCCAGGAATCCCCAGCACCCTCCATCAATCCCAGTGGTGCTGAAAGCTCATCATAGGCAGAAACCCCACCGCAGGCTTGGATGGGATTCCTAGATGCTGACATGGTCCTCCTCACAAAGGATGCTGCTAATGTAGAGAGCACACTAGGCCATCTCTAATAATGCTGCGCCCCTTTATTCATTTAACTTCAGAACCACACAGAAAGAATCAAAACAGGGAAAAATAGGATGAAAGAGGAGTTTCTGTCTTCTGAAGTAAGAATGGGACACCCTTGGTTGAAATGCTGTGACAATCTGAATTACATATCCACAAAGGGGCCTAGCAACAAACACAGCTCTTCCTCATCCTCAAGGCAGTGATCCCAAGATCCTCTGTGAACACTGAAATCCTCGGGATTCTTTGGGTAAGGGGCACTGACTACATTTTCATAAAAGCTAGAAGCAAACTTCTTCCCATGACCATTTAGTCTCTGATTTTTTTAAGAGTGGCTCAGAAGTGACTGAGGCATGTCACTAGCTCATAACAAGAGGTGCTGGAAACAAAGAGTGTGGGTTTTCTCTTTCATCGGTACCCAAAGGAACAAGACCTAGGAAGAGTGCCACCAGGAATGGATGGCACTCTCAGGCAGCTTCCCCAGGGACTGTGACAACTACTAGCCTCTCTCAAAAAGGAGGAAGGTGCCAGGGTTGTTTTACCACAGAGCCCAAGTAGAACAATGTAGTTGTCCAAAACTTAAAACTGTGCCCCTGGTCCAGTGGGGCCTATCTGTGTAACAGACCCCCTCACTTCCCTTGTATAACCCCAGAGAAGCTGCCAGAAACCACAGGATTTTCCAAACTATAGTATCACCTTCCTCCATCACCAACCTGCCAACACTCTGATACTCTCATAAAACATTTGGAAATCACATATTAGATAAGGAATTAATATTCAGAATGCAAAGAGCTCCCCCAGTTCAATAACAGAATAGTAAACATGCCAGTTTATAAGTCGGTAAAGATTTTGAACAAATATTTTTCCAAAGAGGATAAGCAATTGGCCAATAAACTAAGAAAAGGGGTCCAAATCACAGATCATCAGAAAGATGCAAATCAAGATACACCGTAGTACTTCATGGCCAGTGTTATTTTTTTAATGGTGTTAGTGGAAATGTGGGGATGTTGGTATGTGTGGGTGTTCTATATAACCCAGAACTCCGTGCCTGGATCTGTCCTGCAAAACACAAAGTGGAAACTCAGATGTACTTTCCCAGTCACAGTCTATTCATCACAGCAGCCAAAATGTCAGAGTAGGCAAGCTGACTACAGCGGGACAAATGGAGAACCAAAATGTGGGGTGTGTGCAAGGCTGAATGGCACCCTTAGAAAGAGAGGAAATCCAACACTCAAAAGCATGTCAGCATGCTGAGAACGTTACACACAGCGAATTAAGCCAATCGCGATGGGATAAGTACCATTTTATCTTATGCATGTGAAGCATCTGGAGTGATCAAATTTGTAGACATTGTGGTGGTCAGGGCCAGAGAAGGGGGAATGAGGAGTCGGTGTGTAATAAATAAATGCTGATTATCTAAATATTTATGTAACATTTGAGGTTAAGGAAGTGATGGTCAAAATTCTGGCACTCTATGATGGTGGTGACTGCATAGCCATTGGGGTGAATTTAGTAGCACGTATAACCCATTTTAAGTCAGTAAAGTAATATTATACTATTTCTATTTTCCATAATAAAAATGATATTCATAAAA
Organism: Uromys caudimaculatus; assembly: GCA_028551405.1. NCBI lineage: Eukaryota > Metazoa > Chordata > Mammalia > Rodentia > Muridae > Uromys > Uromys caudimaculatus. The sequence goes on from CM052714.1 coordinate 59,009,044, forward strand.
AGAGCCAACACAGATTTTAAAACTATCTACATTATAATATTAATTAAGGCCAGTGGTTGACATCTATCTCGCCACTGAACAATACTGGAGGGGGGGAATACCACTTTTCTTTATAAAACAAAAGGGAAGGAGAACAAAGGTCTCCTCTCTCGCTCATCCTCAAATCTTCTCCAAAGCACAGAAAGTTTTAAGTTACTTTTGGCACCAAGAAGTAAAACTTGATGTATGTATGCATGCGTGTATATATGTATACTTAAAACCATATTAGTCTTTCTGTGGTTTGTCTATTTAATTTAGCCTTCTGTCACTTTTACAGTTTTAATCCTTCCTCTACGTTAGGATTGTTAGAACTACAATCGCAAGGGAAAACAGACTCAACAGACCTTTCAACACCCAAGCTACTAGTTGGTCTTCAACGTCATTAGTGAAGGCAGCAGTAAAGATAGTCAGCCTCAGTGCTGTTCTGAAAACGAGGCTTGGCAGGCAACGGGGCCGAAGTAGATAAAGAGGATACGTTCTATGGGAGGGAAAGCACACCCATCAGACAAAACATTCCATTTATTCACTCTTCGCACCCAGGTTCAGACCTCGAATAAACCCGGTGGCAAAAGCACAAAAATACAAGGATGGAACGGGATCTGGCATATCCTAAAATGATTTATCACTTCCTGCTATGTATAGTATGTTTAATAGCAACCAACAACTATTGTTTTAATATTATCACACAAGTTATAATGAACAGTGTTGTAAGAGAAATAACAAAAAGATGAAAGGTTAGAGTAAGCGAGTGGTTTTCTTCCCTAGAGACCTTCATACCCTCAGTACGAGTTAGCAGTGTCTACAGAACTTATCATCCTGATCTCTCACCCAGGCTAATACACCTTGGAAACCTTCTCAAGTTCCAATGCACACAGTCTCCTTCCTTCTGTTTCTATGAATAATCTGTACACACACGTCAAAGCCCTTCATTCCCATGGCACAATCACTTGGGTAGGACTTCAACGGCTTTGGATGCTTAAACGATCATCCACCCAGACCTTGCAAAAGGCCAGAAGTTTCATGTTCCAGATCATTCTCTCTACAGGCATCCAAGGCAAATACACTTGCTCTTGTTTTTAGAGGGGAAGAGGTAAGGAAGTGGGTCCCTGGACAAAGCAGAAGTCTGAGGCTAGTTCAGCTTGCTTCTGCCTCGGGCCACGTGGTGGCACTGTTGGTTCCAGTTTGCTTCCTGCTCCCGGGACTGGGGAAGTCAACAGCCAACCTTAACAAGCACATGTGGCTCTTGCCCCATAAGGAACTTCATTAAGCCCTGGCAGTCTTAGAGAGATATCAGACATCTGTATTGCTATGGCCTCCAGATGCAAATGGAAACCACCTGTGAAGACCCTCCTCTCACCATGCCTCCTCCTCTCAGAAAGCCTCCTTGTTCTCTCTCCAGTCACAAAAATCCAACCTTTCTATCCCAGTGTCCCTCAGCTTGCTTCATGAAACCACTGACTCTAGTCAGGGCCTCCTATGATGTGTGACACTATGGGAAAGTGCCTTGGGTGCTGCTCTAACAGAGTAAAATTGGGGAAGAGACTGGGGAAGGAAATGAGATTTCTAGAGGTACCTATATGTTGATACTGTTTTTAATACAACAGAAAATGCAATGTGCAGATTTTATTTGATAAACACTTTCATTTAAATCTCCCAACATATCTGAGGGGAAAATCCTATTTTGGAGCTAAGGAAACTAAGGGTCTTGGGGGTAATGTACTTGCTTAAAAGCAGGCTCCCAGAACTTTTGGACCCAAGACTCTTGTCCAAGTCCCCAACACCATACCACCTTGTCACAGCCAATATTTAAAAGGCTCCCAATGAGAAGGCATCCAGAGGCCCAGCATTCCTGAACAGCAACAGAGAGCAGGGCAGTCCACCTGTCATGAGGGTGTGTGGTTCTTATCTTCACCTACCCCACTCCGCAACTGCCCCATAAAACACACCTACGGTTTCCATATTACTTCCTTTGTTCGCTTTGATCCTCTGGCCTCCTTCGAGATGGCCAACATCATCCATTTTAAAGGATTTCAGCTATATAAGAACTCAGAGGAAGCAATCCACACTGAGGCACATCACTGTTTGGTTCCTTGTGCCTCCTAGGATAGCTCTATCTTCATTCAATATTGATTACTCCTTTTCTTTATAAAAAGGGAATATTTTACAGAGGCCTTGAGCAATGGCCATGAGTATGTCAACAATTTCGAATTCTTGCAAGGAACAGCATGTACTGAGATTCCTCAGTAGGAAGAACAGCATTCTGTGATGTCTGAACAAACTTCAAACATTAATTATCACCAGTGACATAAAAGACACAGGGAGGATACTGCAGACAGCTGTGATCTTACTATAAGCATTTAGTTTTATGATGTCTTAAAAAAAAATGGTTGATTGAAATGAATACCAAAGCTTTAAAGAAACACAGCACAGCTCACATATATGTAAGTTCTATTTGTATTGACACATATATGCACTTATATATAAAACAAAAGAATGTCATCATTTCCTTACACAGACACTTTGGGTTAGCGTGTGTGTGTGTGTGTGTGTGTGTGTGTGTGTGTATACATAAGTACAGGTACTGAGAAGGCCAAAGGTGTAGGATGCAGTGGTTGGCCTGATGCTGTTTGTATCCTAGTGCTAATACTGGTTCCTCAAGACCTGGTTGCTCCAGAGATGAGAGAGTCAGCACAGAGACACTATGTGACCTTGCCACCAAATTATTTCTGGTTGGTAAATAAAGATGTCAACAGCCAATAGCTGGACAGAAGAGACATAGGTGGGGTTTAGGATTCCTGGGCTTGGAGTCAGAGGAGAACCATGGGAGGAGAAGTTGAGGAGGAGAGAGGAGCCTCCATGGGCTAGGAGTCATGAAAACATGACCATAAAGCTGGCCAATTGGAGTTAAAAGCAGCCCAGATAAAACATAGTAATAACTTGAGGTTATCAATAGGAAAATAGATTCTAATAGCATAGAGGTTAGATATCTTCCCAGGTCTTGTGCTGTTTACAGCTTATTATAAATATAAAGGTGTATGTGTCAAAATGATCAAGGTGGGGTCAGGAATAAAAATTTCTACAACAATTGGATCCCCTGGAGCTGAAGTTACAAATGGTGCCAGCCAGGGATGAATCTCAGGTCCTCTGGAAGAGCAGCAAGTACTCTTAACCACTGAACCATCTCTCCATCCCATATTATTTACACATTCTATGGTCTTGAGACAGAAAAAAAACAAAACAAAAACCTCCACAAATTCCTCTTTTGACATTGCATTCAGTGCCTGAGACATATATTTTTTACTTTCCTATCTGGTGGTAAATATTCATACTTTGGGGGTGGATCTCAGTTAGGGGAACAGCTGAGTCAGTTGGGAGTAAAGCTGCCACATAGGCTGGAGGAAACTGCTTGCTTCAAAGACAAGATTCATTCGCTGAATTAGTCAAGCAACAGTAGTGCAGGACAATCTGGAGTTGGCCTCTGTCCCTAGGGTCCCGCGACCTCAAGGGGAAGACAAGCAGGTAAATAAATAAATGCTTACAATGAAAATGCTCCCAAGGAGATCTTCTCTGGCTGTTCTGCAGCTGGGAGAAGCCATGATGGGCTTCTGGACTACCTTAAAGCAGAGAGTTAAAAGCAGGCACAGGAGGAAGGTGGTATCAAACCCATTTCATCAACAGCAACTTCAGTATCGCACGTGTGTTACTATTAATTACCATTAACACATAAACACATTTTTCCTAAATCTATTCACTGAAAGGAACAATGATACCCCGATAGCAAGAAGACACCCTAACGCTTATTGTCAATGAGATTCTTTGCTCATAGGAACCTTGCAGGGATCCTTGAGAAATGGTTGATTCCATGGATACAGGCAAGAAAAGTATCCAGTGAACCAGGACATCATTTTTGCCAGAAAGCTATGCCCAAAGAATTGGGGGTTGGGGTAAAGGTTACAGAAAATTCTAATGCCTGGTATGGGACAGTTTAAGGATAATGGTGAATGACATCCCTTGAGTAGGATGAAAAATCCTAAGACTTGCTGGAAAAATAAACGGACAGTGAAGATGCATACACGATCTCAGGGTACCCTTAACAATTCTTAGTAATTTGTAAGGCAAGATCTTGGTTAATGATGAACCTTAATAAACCAGTATTGGCTTCAGTCAAAACCTGTGTCACTGGATGGATGTGTCTTGGGGTTACAATTGCTGTGATGAAACATCACGACCAAAAGGTGAGTTGGGGAGGAAGGGTTTGACTGGGCTTACACTTCCATACTGCTGTTCATCATCAAAGGAAGTTAGGACAGCAACTCAAACAGGGCAGGAATCTGGAAGCAGGAGCTGATGCAGGGTGCTGCTTACTGGCTTGCTTCCCTGGCTTGCTCAGTCTGCTTTTATATAGAACCCAGGAGCACCAGTCCAGTGATGGCGCCACCCACAATCAATCACTAATTAAGAAAACGCCATATAGCTGAGAGTTATGGAAACGTTTTCTCAATTGAGGTCCCTGTCTTTCGGGTGACTCTAGCTTGTGTCAAGTTGACATGGACTAGCGAGCACAGGATGTGGTCAAAAAACACAGCAAGACTTCTGCAAATCTCCTGCTGCTGGTGCTTAGGCTGAAGATAATCGTGAAAATGTACCCACAACCCAAACGGAGGGCTGTGAACAGCACTTTCAACACAACATGAGAGCCACTAGATACGGAAGGAATTGGTGCAGGTCACCAGAAGCTAAAAGAGGGCAGCAGCTAAGCACAGCACGCCATACCAGACAGAAACCTTCTATTTAAAAAAAAAAAAAAAAAAAAAAAGGAGGGAGGTAATATTGAGAGCCTGAAAAGCTAATCACAGAATCTCAGGACCAAGCAATGTTGATATTAGTTTCCTGGGCTTGGTGGAATTGTGGGAATCCTTATGGGTAAGGAATCCATACTAAAAAGGATGCTGGTGATAAGTAATTTGGGCAGGCACCTCTTTAAAAATTCAAGGAAAGGAACAGCATTCTTCATAGTGTACTTGAAAATTTGGTAACTATGAAATTTGCCTGCCCATCGCCAGCTTTTCTGCTTGTGTCTGTATGTGTGTGTGTGTGTGTCTGTGTTTGTGTATGTGTGTGTATGTATGTCTTTGTGTGTGTGTCTGTATGTATGTGACTGTGCATGTGTGTTTTTGTGTGAGTGTGTGTGTGTGTGTGTGTGTGTGTGTGTGTGTGTGTGTGTGTCCAGGCATGCACATGTGGAGGTCAGAAGGCAACCTCAGATGTCAGTCCTCACCTTCCTCTTTGTTTGAGACAAGGTCTCAGTGATTCACAGATGCATATTCCAGGTTGGCTCGCCCTCAGGGGTTCTGCTGTCCCTTTCTCCCATGTCCCTCTGGGAGCACTGGAATCTCAGGTGTTCCCTCCCATGCCTGGCTCTTACATGGGTTCGGGAGATTTAAACTCAGGTCCTTATGTGTGAGCAGCAAGTCCTTTTTTGACTGAACCACCCCTGTGGTCTTCCCCAACGTGCTGCCATCTTTTAAGTTACAAAAAGAGGAGGAAATGACTTGATTCCGTAGCATGCTATTTCATGGACCAACTAACTCTGCCAGGTCTAATCTTGTACCAGTGACACATGAGGGGAAAACATCACACATAGGACTTGAAATATATTTATTTTAAAGGAAAAAATTACCATTTATGCAGAAGGGATGGGCCTTTCTCTTGTGAGTCAAGAGCCACAGTACAGATGCATTAACATGTACCACAGGCTACCAAGGCTCATTCAAAGATTATGTAGGGAGCTGGGAGGTGACTCACTCAGTATAGTGCTTTCTGCTCAAGCATAAGAACTTGAGTTTAATCCTAGAACCCACATTAAAGAAAAAAACTGGGTGCTGTAATCTCTGTTCTGGGGAGGCAGAGACAGGTGATCTCTGTGTATAAACTGACCATCCAGCCTAGCTTACTTACTGAGTCCCAAGCCAGGAAGAAACCCTGTCACAAAAAACCCTGGCTCCTGAGGAAAAAAACATCTGAGGCTGACCTACACACACACACATACACACACACACACATACACACACACACATACACACACACACACACATACACACACACACACATACACACATGTACACATATGCACGAAGACCCACAGACATTCACACATGTAAACACACACATGTGCATACACACATACAAAGTTTCTTAAGGCACAAAAATACAAAGTTAGGAGGGTGTGGAAGGACAAATGCTAGCTGATACACACAGCCCTGAGGCAAGCAACATTAACTCAAATTGGTTTCATAAAGTCTCCCAAAAGGAATTCTAGAGTTACTGTGTTCTGCTGATAGAGAGTTTCTTGGCCCTTCTTCCCGAGCTCCTCCCTGTGCTGCAATTATCTGTAGAAAGGGTGCAGGAGATCCAAAGTAGTCCACCTGAGATCTTCCTGAAGTATATACACAATGCTATCGTGTAGAAGTGGCCTCTGCTGTGTAGTCACTTAGCAAAGTTCACCAACAACCAAGAGCCCTCTGAGAAGGCCTGTGTGAGGTAGAGCAGGGCAGCGTGAAAGCAGAGAAGACAGAAGCCACATTGCTACTGTGTGTCTAGGGCTGCAACAGATACTCTGGATGTTTCCAAAGCCAGGGTTCCCTTCGTTACCGTAGATGCTGTGTCTGCAGTCATGACTACTGACAAACCCACTACAGTAGGAAAGGGCCGGAGTCTTCAGTTACCATGTGTTTGGGTTCTGTGGCTGCCTTTCCAGGCCTCTGAATAAACCAGTCACTGAGAATCCAAAATAGACACTAATTAAATCCTGCATTCCTGAGTTAGGAGTCGCCTTGGGCCTTCCTTGTTTTTCTTTGCTTCCTTAATTGAACCACAAATGATCAGGTCTGTAAAATGTAGGGGTTTATTGTCCAGGTGTTGACTATCTCTGTGTCCATCCAGCCTTGTCCATAAACTGCCTTACATTTAGGCCCACTTAGTCTCTACAGTTACATCGGAACACCTGTATGGATAAGATATACTTCATTTCTCTCGTTGCAAATAGCTGAATAGACACTGGAGAAACAAAACTGAGTGGCTATAGCCAGTACAAGAGAATGCTAAGGCTCGGGCAAAAAACGAAGCAAAAGCCTGCTACAATTTTTCCCTAGAAATTTGCAGAATTCCAGACAGACTTCTAAGAAATATTTAATGACTGAAATGACATTGTTAAATGTCCCTCCTGTTAAACTGGCAGGAATGCACAAGACAAAGCACAGGGAAGCACACACTAGCCTGGGGTGAGCCTGCTGGCCGCCAAGGCTGGACAGGACTTTACCACCTGGCCTGGTCATGGTTCTTGGTCAACTCATTAGGAAAGTTGGTGGGGAGGTTATGCATGACCAGTCCTGTCGCACATGAACGCGTCTCAGGAAAAGGACTGGTGGGAACCACAGAAAATCGTAAAAGGATGCTGCCAACCCGACTCCTGCACTCCCTGGCAGTGTCGTGAGCCTGTCACACTTGCTGTGCCCAAACAGCTTCTCCTGCGTTCCCAACCAGCAACGCTTGGAAGAAAATCTACTACAGATTTGGAAAGACTCTCTCAGATTTCTTGACTTCCGAGAAATAAATTGTTAGTAGTGATTTTATTTCTAATGCAACACCGCATGCTGCTCTCAGGATCCTTATATTCCTTCCCAAAGCAGAGTACAGTTCGTTTTTATAGTCGTATCCACTTCTCGCTTTAGAGATGCTATGTTTGGCCAGGAATATGTTAGTTAGCATATTTTACAAAATAATAACCACATCAGTGGCCATTATCCAACACCACATGTTCAGGTAGCATATTTCAAAACAGTGAACACATACGTGGTCATTTAATGCATTGAAGCCATGTGTTTCAAGCCATTAAGAAGTGTACCCTTCCCTGAACAACTAGAGCAGGGGCTATCCCAAAAACTATTGCCTGTCCATGGGATATGTTCTTCTAGCTGGGCTGCCTTGCCCGGCTTCAGTGGGAGAGGAAGCCCCTGGCCTCCCAGAGGCTTGAAGTGCCAGGGTGGGAGGGATACCCAGTGGGACCCCCACCTGCTTAGAGGAAAGGGGAGGTACTATGGGAGGAGGTGACCAGGAGCGGGGAAAGCGAGCAGGATGTAAAGCGAGTAAGTAAAAAATAAATAAATAAAATAACAAGAAGTTTACCTTTGCTAAAGTAAAATGTTCTACTACAAATGCACAGAAAGGAAAATATACACAAGTGCGGACCCTCGTGACAACCAGAGAGCAAAAGGAAAGAAGGTAAAAAATAAAATTGATTCCCCATTTATATTGTTCTCTAAAGGGTGAACAAGTCATCCAGCAATTCAGAAAAAAAAAAAAAACATACAAAAATTCTAGATGTATTGGGAGGTTTTCTTCATAATTAAAATGATCAATGCCCACATTCACATGCTATTCGGCAGAAACACCTTGATGATGACAGTATCGTATCGTGTGATAGTTCAACTTTGTGTTAGTTAATGGTGAGAAGCACATTCTAAGAAAATGTCATGGCTATACAATGTATTTTGACTATAACTATTCACCACTGCTTCCCTCCAACTTCTCCTAGTGCCCCACCCCAACACCCTCCCAACTCCATGTCCTCATTCCTGCTGCTCCTCCTCCTCTTCTTCTTTCTCCTCCTCTTCCTCCTCCTCTTCCTCCTCCTCTTCCTCCTCCTCTTCCTCCTCCTCTTCTTCCTCCTTCTCTTCCTCCTCCTCCTCTTCCTCTTCCTCCTCCTCTTCCTCTTCCTTCTCCTCTTTCTCCTCCTCCTCCTCTTTCTCCTCCTCCTCTTTCTCCTCCTCCTCCTCCTCCTCCTCCTCCTCCTCCTCCTCCTCCTCCTCCTCCTCCTCCTCCTTCACCCTCTAAGCCCAGTTAGTGCTGCC
>CM052714.1:59018091-59063262 GCA_028551405.1 Uromys caudimaculatus
TCTAAAATCTCTACAAGTGTTTTCAAATATCAGAATTTAGTGTTCTACAGGTGTTTTAATATGACTGACAAGCAAGAGAGTCTAGGACACACTGTCTGTTGTCCACCATAATAATTGAGTTCTATGCTATTTAGCATTAGGGGCACAGGAGATTCAGCTCTTTTGCATTTGTGTTTGGGAAGTGCCCAGGTATATACTACATATGGAAGACTGCACAATTTGGGTAAAAATAACTCAATGCCTACCTGATTTCTAATTTCCTACCCATCGTACTGAGTTCCTGTAACTCAAACAATGCAATGCTACTGTCTGTGGTTACAGTCAGTCCCCTCTCAAACACAGATGTTATTCTTGAAAGTATTGATGCCAAAGAAGAGTTGGGAGGATTTTGTTTCTGAGAATACAGAAATAGAAATTGGACTTCTTGTGTGAAGAGAAACCAAAGATGAACACCAGTTTGCTGAAGAATCTTTGTCTGCCAATGGAAGGAAAAGGAGCAAGTCTTGCCTTGCCAAGACTTCAGCCCCTCCATACAGAGATACCATGTGCTCTCACGACTCAGCACCTTAATGTTCATGATCTGGGCTCTGCCTGGAGACCCATCCCTACCCAAAATGCCAATCTCAACCTCTTCAGTTATCCGCTAAATTATCCACGGTCAGCAAAACTATTAATTCATAGAGAACTCTCTTAACCTTCCAGATTCCTTCATGGAGAAGTTGCCTCTCTCCTTTGAGCCCATCTCCCACTGGGTATTCACCACCACTTAAAATATATGCCAAAGAGTGTCATCACTCCATCTTTGTGAACTCCTGGGGACAGATAATTAACATCTTTCTGTATCCTCAATGATAAACAGCAGCTATTATAGTCAATAATAAAAATGTGTTCACTAAATTAATGAATGGGTATGTGTTAGTCAGCTTCCTGTTACTATATATAACAAATATCTGAAATAATTTCTCAATAGTCAATATTTATTTTGGCCCACAATTTTTTGAGGTTTCAGCCTATGATCAGTTGACCCTGTGGATTTTGTGTCCGTGGCAAAGTGGCACTATCACACTGGATACTGATAGCAGAATAAAACAATTCTTTCTCATGGCTATGAGTGAGATAGAAGGTAAGAAATCCCTCCTCAAAGGGCAAGCTCCCAACTACTTAACAACTCTCAACTAGCCCCACCCCTGAGAGTCTCCACCACCTCCCAACAGTGACTCAGCCTCCAGCACAAAAACCTTTAGGAGTCACATAATAGAATTATGCTGTCTGAAATTTAAGCTTAGCCTTCTTTAAAATCTCATTTTTCCTATTTATGAAAATCGTTGTAATAAGATAAGCCTTTCCTGTTGGGATACCTACATAATTAATCTTTTTCTCCATGACTCAAGTAAGTTGTCACTTTATAAAAACCCACTGAGGCCACCTGGTATAAAAACGTCTAAGACCGTGTGCTAGAAATCCAAACGTCCTCCCTGTGGCAAGATGTCACGAATTCTAGAACCCACTTCTTATGTTTCTGCCTGTCCTCTTTCCCAGATTTTCTTTATTTTCCCCAGTTGTTAGTAAAACTGCCTCTGATAGAGCACACAAGCACCCTGCCCTAACTGGCAGTCTTTAATCTGCTAAGCACAAAGGAATTTGATAACTAAGAGTGTTCAACCTGGGCAAAACACAGTCTCTGGACTGGTGCCACCGAGTAATGGCGTGTTGGGACTTCAGTATTTGGAATGTATGACAACTAGTTCCACCATTTGAGGTCTTGGAAATGGCTTCGGGAGCCCTTTGGTTTGCAGCCCTGGCCCCCACATGACTGAGATATTATAAAGCTTAAGTGCCTTAAGTAGGATTTATATCACATCCCATCGCTGAACTAAAAAGACTCACCTGGTTACGAAAATCAGAAACTGGAAGTTTAAATTGAATTAAGTGGCTCTTGGTACACTCTGAAATAAGTGACTCAATTTTGTACTAATCTAATATTTGCAAAACAGAAGACAGCACTAAAGTACTCTCTGTACAAATTATGTATCCATCAAGATGGGTTCAGTTATGCTGTGGGAAGAAATCACCTCAGATGTTCTCTGACAAGAGGCCTTTCTCACTCAGATAGACGTATACCTAGAACCAAAATATGGGGATAAGTTCGTACCCTGGGACTTGATTTTCTATGCCAGTACTGCTGGGCTCCTGCAGTACTGAAGCGCATTAAGGGTAAAGAAAGGCTCCTTGCAAGAAGTGTTCTCTGCGCTAAGAATGCATGCGAATGATGCAACACATAAAGCACTTGAGGTGAAGTGACGCCATCATTGCAGGCTACCCACACCGAGAAAGATGACACTGGAGCGAGTGTAATGATGGAAGTGGGGGCAGGTATGAGACACTGTAGATGCTGAGGGGTCACTTCGAGCAAGCTCAGTTACGTGGAGCTGAAGAAAGAAGCAAGAAAAGATGGCATTGGGCATGCCTTTGCAGCAACCTCTGATGGTGCCAACAATCAGGAGGCAGAAGGAAAGGGTCTACAGGTGACTATGAGGTCAGGCCCAGGTGTCTGAGTCTGAGTTACCCGGGGAAGGCATCAGGGAAGAGAGCAGACCTGGGGCTCAAAGAGAGACTGAACTCATCACCAGCTCCGAGTGGGAGCCTCACACTCCCACAGCTGTGGAAGCCCTGGCCATCAGGGGGCTGGAGTAGAGGAAGGACGGCTGAATGGTGTGGTAACTGTGAGCGGAGGCAGCAGCAAGGTGATTTCAGATGGTGAGGGGAACCATAAACAAGACTGAAGAAGAGCCAATAAGACTGAGTACTGCTCACCAACAAAAGGGGAATTTGAGTTTATATAAAAGATCCCGGATGGAGCCAAGCAGATCAGCACTGCTTTGGTGAATAGGAGAGTGCACAGAAGTGAGGCAGAGCCAGCCTGCACGCTGCTGCAGGGAGTAGCACTTCCTCCTCCTCCTCCTCCCCTGCCAGATACACATCAAATGCTCCCCAGGATAAAAAAGTTCCCACTCGAGCTGAACCAGAATGAGCATGAATGAGTTTTTCTAAAACCTAATTTTATGGTTCTGAGAGCCAAAATTAACCTGTTGTTGTTTTGTGCCTTCTTCCAAGTTTAAAAATGATTACATGTCATCTTTTATAGCACTACCAATATGGAAAGCATGCACACTGCCTTACGTTAAGGCCTCTCAAACTCCTATTTCCAGCCAGTTCCACAGTCCACGTTCCAGATGCCCCAGCCACAGTACAAATTGAACCTGGCTAGAGTTCTTCTCTGCAGATTCTCTGCATGCACTGGGAAATGGAATTTCTTTTTCAGCCCAAACACATTGTACCTAAGCTGCTCAAGAGTTACAGGCTTCACAGTGATTTGCTTACAAAATAGTGCTTATCACCCCAAGAATCTCTACCTAAACATGAGTTCTTACTGCAAGCAAAAATGAATTTCTATTTTTGAAAAGCATAAATCCATGACCTCTTCTTTCTCTGTGTTTTTCTCTAAGCTACCAGAAGGATTTGTATAATGAACAAGTTAGTCACTTCTAACATTTCTTTTCATTTTAGTACTTACCTACCTCCTCCCTGGCTTGTGTTAGACAAAGCTATAGGCACCAAAGGCCTGCTTATAGGAAGTAGAAAGCTGAGTGGTCTTCCTGTTAAATGGCCACAAGCTAAAACAGTAATGTCACTAGGGCAGTTGTTAACGTATGTTGTTATGCTCATTAAGGCTAACTTAATTCCTATTTGTGATTGAACCTGTTTTAGCACACCCTTAAATACACAAGAGCCCCTTCTCATCTGTGCGGGATACATTCCATGACCCCAGTGTATGTCTGAAACTTCAGATCGTGAAAATCCTATATTCACTATTTTTCCTGTACCTAACGCAACTATGGTGATGTTTAGTTTACATACTGAGCAAAGTAGAAGTTAACACAACAATTATAACAACATATCATAATAAAATTTTCCATGTCACTTTGTGGTTTAGGACACTACTAGGGATAACAAAGGTCACTTGAAGACAAGCACTGGCATGTGACAGCAGCTGGCCTGATAGGTAACACGCTACTAAATTACAACTGTGTTGGAAGAATATACTATGTAGATAGGCTAGACGACAGAGGGAAGATTTTCAGCCTAAGCAGGCTCATACAGGACACAGCAAGGTCTTATTTACCTGGGACTACTACAATCTAAAATCCTAAGAATTATTTATTTCTGGATTTTTCCACCTAATAGTTTCAGACCTTTGCTGATCAAAGGTAGCTAAAACCATGAGAAGCAAATCCATATATAATGAGGACACAACTGTACACAGCAAACGACTGCACATCTACTCAGATGCCCTGCAGACACCCCAGATGTCTCTTTCCTCTCCAAAGATGTATACGTGTTTGTGCATGTGTATATGTGTGCATGTTTGAGTGTGTGTGTGTGTGTGTGTGTGTAGTGTTTGTGTGTTGTCCTCTCCAGCGCCCCAACACTATCCACCCAGTTCATCCCAGCTAAAAATCACAGCACAGATTTGCATCCTTCCTCTCTTCTACACCCCCAACCCAGCTCCATCTTCTGACTCTCTCAAACTTAACCACGTACTTCCCCCTCCTCTCACATCCTGGATTCAAGCTTCCATCATTTCTCTGCTGAGTTACCTAAAATAGTCCTGGATGGATGCAAGGAAACAAGTTGGTACTTCACAATTGGCTAAGAAGCCTTGAAATATCTACATATGTGGGCTGGGATATAGCTCAGCCGTAGTGCGATTGCTTAGCACTCCTGAGGCCCTAGGTACAATCTCAAGTTCTTTTTAAAAAATTATTAAAGTAAAACATAAAAATAAGTCCACACGGGTACATCAATTGCTACTGAAGGGTGTGGTCCCTTACAGTGGCTCAGTTTTAACCTTTCTTATAAAAATACAAACATCTTAAGGAGTTTTTAACGCACCTGCAACATTTTGATAAAGGAAAACAAAGGCTCAAAATATCAAGGATCTTAGCTATTTATATTTTTTCTATTGGACTGAAATAAAGTATAGGGCTAACATGCAGCCTGCAGTGTTAACCCAAAATAAAACCTTTCACTTCTTCATCCAGTTAACTATCGGGTACCTTCAACTTCTCTGAAAGATTTCCCAAATTCAGTCCCCGATCCCCATCTCGCCCGCTGAGATTCTTCTCTCGTTCTTGAATTGTGACTAAGAATTTAAGTCTTTTCACATCTTGTATTTGCTAATGACATTTTCATCCATAACAAATTTCATCTGATGGCATGTCATTTTTCTAATTTGTTAAGGTCCATTTCACTCCTTTCATATTTTACACTATCAGAAACTCCATGAAATCTGAAACTTTGATGAGTTCTGTTCTCCATTCTTAATTGAGTCACCCACAGACATGTTAGGCAGAAGGGGTGCTGTGAGCAGCTACCGCTGCCCATGTAGACCTTGACAATGGAAGCCCAACACATGTTTTCCAGCTGTGACATCCGTTCGCCCATTCACACATCACTACTAGACTCAAAGGAAAACATCAGCTAGATACAGTTAAGACGCACACAGCCCGTAGAACCCCACTGTTTGCGAGAGTTACATAGGAAGCAACTGGGTTATCCTAATGCCATTTGGTTTATGCAAAACTCAGTAGGTTTGTTTCTCTATAAATGATAGTAAATTATTTAGTTATTTTTTCTGCTATCTCTTCATGCATTTGTGCTTGGCTTCATTTGTTTTTCCTTTCTGTGGGCCATCTATACTGACAATGTGTTTTCTTTAAAGCCATTATGCTATTTAACAAAATTTCATTCTCTTTATTTCCATAACTGAAAAATAATAAAAATGGCTTGCCACCAGAGTTGCGCCTGCCAGCCCTCCCAGCCCTTGGCGTGCATTACTAATACAAATAGTTTCTGCTCTTCAAAGCACTTTTTAACTCTTTTTCTATTTTGACTCTCTTTACTCTCATCAAAACTGGGAACGGGTCCAGGCCCTTCACATCTGATATCTCTTGTAAGGAGTGAATCGAATAAGACATTAAAGTCTCTGCCTTTTCGCCAGTTTCTGTTATCAGTTTTCCAGGCCTGTCCATCAGGGACCCATTCCAAGCAACCGGTGAAATTATATCACAACAAAGTCTTTCTAGAACTTGAAGGAATGAGCCCATGTGTACAGGGTCCAAAGTAGGCTCATGCAGTTTCTCTCTGATGTTGGAAAGTTTGTAACAGAAGAATGAGAAAGATACTGGGTGCTTTTTTTTAAAATTTATCATGTTTGGATTTGGGTTCTTGGCTCCTGGTTCTAAAAGGGGGTGAAATGACAGACGGATAACCTCAGGTCATCTTCATTAATTCAGAAAGGCCACCCTTTTGTCTCTCACGAATGCTGATAGATAAAGATTCTTTACGATATGATATCTTTTCCTTTGGCTATATCTCCTTGGCAACTCTGAAGATAAGTATTTGGCAAAGATATGCATTGAAACACCAGTGTCTAAAAGCCCAGAAGTGCATGAGGCAGCATGGCAGAGGCCCACACATTAGACAGAACCTCCTGGTCTCTCTTCGGCTTCTTATGTCTCTTCTACCTTCACGCTGCACATAAGAAATCAACCTCAAAGCCAAGTTCATCAGACATTCATCTGAGTAGCACTAGACTCATTTGTGTCTCCAGTTTCCTAACCCTAAACAAACACCAAAGAACACTTTCAAATTGCCATGTTTGCTAAGAAGCTGAAATTGAAGAAAGAATGTACAATCAGACATATTCAAAATATCTTAGGTGCTTTCTTCAGGACTAAAGGACTTATGTCACTTGCTCAGATCTGACATCCCTCTATCATGATCAAATATTATCAAATTCACCCACTGGAAGAAGACAAAACATTTTTCCTAGTACAACATTTTACACTTGTAAAAACACCTTCCACCAAAGCTCTAGACACTGACTTCCTGAGACTATGCATGGATTGCTCACACTTCTTAAGCCATTGGCTTTCTCACTGGCCCCCTTTTACCCAGAAATCCTTTCTTGCTTCATTAAACCTGCAAAAATTTTGTCACTTTTCTGAAAGACTTTCCATTCTAGACTTTCTCCAGACATCATATTTCTCTGTGGTTTGATACATTATGTATCACTGCTGGACTTCACTTATTTGTACGACCTGAAATTGTTTTTTGTTTAAAATCTGCTCATTCCCAAGAGTCAGTACATGGGTTCCAGCTCTGTGTAAGTTTATACATCAGCTTGTAAGCTTCACGCCGAAAGTACGTGTCATTGAACCAGACTGATCAGCTGGAAGATCTGGACTACTCTGAGAGAAGCTGGAATTTTCACTCACCAACCTCTCTCAAGTATATAAACACCTGGGGGCCTGGGGATGAAACTTCAGATAGAGTGCTGGTCCGAAACCCTAGGTACCTCAATCCTACAAGCAAGGAGAGGAGGAACCCAGGGCAATCAACAGATTACTAAAGTTTGCATCTGGAATATCCTCCAGAAGCCAATATGTTAATGACCAACTTGATTCTCAGGTTGGGGCCTTGGAAGGCGGTGGAGACGTTAAGAGGTAGGGCAAAAATGGAAGAAAGTTGCATCAATACCAAGTGGTCCTACAACGCCAGGTGGTCTTTGAAGAAGATTGGGGGATCTTGGTCCCCTCCTTTTTCTCCTCCCCTCAGCCCTCTCCTTTTTCCAGGAACAGATCAGCTTTGCTCCACTGTGTTCCTCTCTCTGTGATATCATCAGAAGGCTCAAAACAGCATCATCAAACACGGCCAAGACCCCTAAAACTGTGAACTAAAATAGGTCTTTCCACATGTTAACTGATTTTTTTTTTTTTTTTAGTATTTTCATGACAGCCAAAACCTGACACAGAACCACAGATTAACCTCCCCATCACAAGGGCCAGAAGAATAGGTGTCTTTATGATTCCTGTTAGCATATCCAATTCTGACATCCCTGAGCCTTGAGGTCTGTGGACTACCTGCCTCCCACTGAGCACTAGCCCCATCTCAGCACTTAAAATATTCCCAAACCCCATCCCAGCACAGCCATGTGAGAATCTAAGAGGCAGAGTCCAAGAAACAGCTCCCCAGACGATGCTCCATAGCCCTGTCCTAGACCAGGCTTATCAGTGCTCTGTCCAGTAGGTGGCAAAAAGAACAGATGTTTGGCCTGAGAAAGGGAGGAATACACTGGATGGGGAAGAAAATGGGTGGGGAAAATCGATCAAGCTCAAAGGCTCAAATTCTTAACTCTAAACCAAAACACATTTGGAAAACAGTTGAGAGCATCCAAATGGGACGTTAGCATAATTCTGCCTTGTAAAGTCAAATTACCAAAGTGCCTTTCAAACTGTGAAGCTTTGAGAATCATTATTCTGCCAGTAAGCAGATCACTTAGGACACTAGTCTCAAGGACGGTCCAAAAAAAAATGGTAACTTCCTCTGAGATCTGGCACATCTGTATTAACTTGAGATCACCTTAGATCTCAAGGTAGAACACTTTGTGCTCAAATACAAAATACACCCTAAAGTTCTGTGTCTACTGGCCACTGCTTAGGCCCATGCAGCCACAGCCAGATGTACCAATTACCTTCAGTCCTCTGGACCAATGACAAGCGTGACAGACTCACTTTTCTCACACACTATGGGCCTCACATCAGTGTACAAAGGAGTATAGAAGTGGAACATGAGAATCCCTGGATCCCAATTTCTACTAATTTACAATCTAGACTAGGTCAATTAATATTGCAAAACTACTTTCCCATCGGTAAAATAGAGAGTAAGAGCAGATTATCTCTGGCTCAAGCATTCTAAATGGAACATTATTCACAATGGCAATGTTGTGCTTTTTGCTTTAAATGAGACAGACCTCTCAGGCATATCAATTTATAATCTCTCCCAAAGAGAGGTATGTCAAAATGATGCTCCAATAAACATGAGGGAACAGCTGTCTCCCTCACTGACTGGTTTCACATTCTTTGGATATACACTCACTGTGAGATCATATGTTAGGACCTTTAAAAAAAATGCGTGCGCGTGTGCATGTGCATGCAAAAGCGAATGCTATATGTCTGTATGCCTATGTATGTATATGTTCATGTGTGTGAATGCGCACATGGAGGCCAGGGATTAATACTGGGTATCTTTCCCAGTCACTCTGCCTTATTTTCTTAAAACAGAGTCTCTCATTGAACTGGGAACTCATCAGTTCTGCTAAAGCAGCGGCCAGCAAACGCCAGGGATCATGGTTTGTCACCTCCCGGTGCTGAGATTACAAGTATTACATGCCTCACACTTGGCTTTTTACATGGCTTGGGAATCCAAGCTTAGACCGCGTGTTTCTGTAGCAAACACTTTACTGAGCCATCCTCCTGACCCTGTAATTTAATTTTCTTAAGAGCTTTCACACTGTTTCTATAATGGCCATATTCTTACCTCCCCGCCAGCACTGGAGTAGGAAGAGTTGACCCCACAAACTCCTCTTGTCTTTTCACCTTATTTTTTATAGTAGTCATCCAGGTCAGTGTGAAGTAACACCTCCTTGTGCTTCTGATTTGTATTTCCCTGGTCACAGTGACACTGACTATTCTACATATATTTGTTGGCCATTAGAACAGAATGTCTATTCACAATAGCCAAGATACCGATTAAGCTAAGTGTCTATCAGTTGATGAACAAATAAAGAAAATATGGTACATGTACACAACAGAGGGTTGTTTGGACATAAAAGGAATGAAATTTATGGCAATATGGATGAACCCAATAGACATTTTATAATGAGAAATAAACCAGGTGCAGGCAGTTACATATCACATAGTCTCATCATACATTGACCTAAAATGATGTCCTCATGGAAGGAGAACAGAATAATGATTTCCAGAGGCTGGGGGTGGGAGCAGATGGGAAGATGATCACCTTGCACAAAGTCAGACTTCGATAGGAGCATTACACTCTCCTGTTCCCTGGATAGTATGAGAGCAATGGCTGCAGCTAATATAACGGGATTGATTATTTTTAAGTACTAGATGGAACATGAATGGTCTTATCCTAAAGAAATGGAAAATAGGCGCAAAAGACATTAAGAGTGCTCACTGCTCAGGGATGGAGAGATGGCTCAGCAGTTAAGGGCATTGTCTGCTCTTCCAGAGGTCCTGAGCTCAATTCCCAGCAATCACATGGTAGCTCACAGCCATCTATACTATGGTCTGATGCCCTCTTCTGGTATGTACATGTACATGCAGATAGAGCACTCATACATAAAACTAATAAATGAATCATTAAAAGTAAAAGTCCTCACTGCTCTTGTAAAGTACCTGGGTTCATCTCAGCACCTGTGTACACGCCGCCTCATCCAACCTCCACTTCCAGGACAGAACTCCGTAGGTACTACGTACACACACACACACACACACACACACACACACACACACCACACACATACACATATGCAGGCAAAACACTCACACACTTCTTAACCTTTTTGTAAGGAAATGAAACTATTTTGCTTATGCTTTTTGATGTTCATTTGCTTGTTTCATGGTGCTGAGAACAGAACTCAGGGCCTTGCATGTTAGGCAAGCCCAACCACTGGGCTTCACTCCAAATCTCAAGACATAATAAATGCTTAAAGTGTCATTTGTGCTAATTATCTTGACTTCATTATTACGCAGTGTGTACATGTACTGAGGAATCATATTGCATCCCAGGGATATATGCAATTATGTGCCAGTCATTTTATACAAGCATACACACACATGAACAAAAATACACAGACACTCCTACAAAATTCATTCTAAGCCAGGAACTAAAGACATTTTAAAACATTATCATTTAGCTAACAAAAAAACTTTAGTGGTGTGACTCTGATTGGAAATGCCAAAAGGAAAAATATATTAAAATAAAATAAAATCTGCTTTGGACAACCAACATCAGAAAAATTATAAAATCCTCATCCTTGTTTTAACATATTGTCATTAGAGTGTCTGTGCATGTGTGTGTGTGCATGTACATGTGTGTGTGTGTGTTTGTGTGTATGTGTTTTATTTAGCAAGCACTTTTACCTGTCTGACCCCTTCACTGACCCAGACTCTCACCCTTTCTCCCGCTCAGCTGACCTTCGTTTTGCTCTTTCCCCCTTCCCTGTCCCTTCTTAATCCACACAAGGCTATAGATAGAGCTGACTTTAACATAACTAGATATAAAACTTTCCTCAAAAATACTTAGGGGCTAAAGAGATGGCGCCACAGCTTTTTTTAAAAAGCATAAAGCACTTGCTTGTTGTACAAACCCGATGATGATCCAAGTTCAATTCTCAAAACCCACATAAAAAGCTGGCTGCTGATATTTTCAAGTTCCATCCATTTGCCTGCAAATTTCATGAAGTCATCGTTTTTAATAGCTGAGTAGTACTTCATTGTGTAATGTACCACATTTTCTATATCCATTCCTCTGATGAGGGACATCTGGGTTGTTTCCAGCTTCCGGCTATTATAAATATGGCTGCTATGAACATAGTGGAGCATGTGTCTTTATTACATGTTGGAGTGTCTTCGGGGTATATGCCCAGGAGTGGTATAGCTGGGTCCTCAGGTAGTACTATGTCCAATTTTCTGAGGACCTGCCAAACTGATTTCCAGAGTGGTCGTACCAGCTTTCGAGGGAAGACAGGAGTAGGCAGGTGGGTGGGGAAGCACCCTCATAGAGGCAGGGGAGGGGGAATGGAATAGAGGGTTTCCAAAGGGGAAAACATTTGAAATGTAATAAAGTAAATATCAAAAAAAAAAAAAAAAAAAAAAAAACATGGCTGCTGGTTCTGGAAAAGTCACCCTGGTGGTACTGACAAGGGAGAGCCACAGGCTGACTGGGACAGTTGCCACCAAGGTCCAGATTCAGAGCTTTTGAATTGGCCAACCCAAAAATGTACATCATCTGTGAACGGTTGGGGTCTGTGAAAAGGTCAGTCCTGCTGATCCAAAACTGCAGGATCTCCATGACTCGGGGCAACAACAGGATAACTAGGAGGAGTCCCAGTGAGAATCCAATATTGATGGTGACACAGAAGCCCAGAGACCTCAAACCAAACCTACGGCTCTCTGCAATGAACATTTGCAAGCGAAGATGTGTGGACAGAGGGGTCTACTGTGACACACTACAGCTTCTACTGTGTGACGTTTTCTATGTTTTGTTTGTTAGTTTGTTATTTGGGGAGGGGAGGTTGCATGGTCAGAGGACAGACAGGAGATAGGAAGATAGATGAATGATGTGAAACCCACAAAATATCAATTAAAAGTTAAAAAAAAAAATCTGACTACTGTGGGATGCATCCCTCCCTCAGCAATACCTAGGAGTCCCTGGGAAGCACACAGACCAGTTAAGCTGGATTACGAAACACCGCATCAGAAACAAGAAGGTCTCTGCCTCAAAGCAAGATGGAAGGACAGAACTCATGAATGATGTCTGTGGTTGTCAAATGCTTGTGCCTCCCTCTCTCTCTCTCTCTCTCTCTCTCTCTCTCTCTCTTTCTCTCTCTCTCTCACACAAGTGCACACTTTTGAGCACATGTACACACATGCACAAATGCATCAACCTATTAGAAGGGGAAAAGCCTTAGTCAAGGGCAGAATCTTGGATCAAAATGAGGAAGGTGTTAGAAGTTTCAAGATGCAGAACACTTAGAAAAACTTCTAGAGCTCCCTGGAGATGGGAGCGTGCTTTTAACAGACGGGGCTGCTTTCCTCACATTAACCTGGCTTTTCTTGTCTGCTCTGTCTCTTCACTTGACCATCAAGCTCCTGGTGGATTCCTCGGTCCTTCTCAGACTAAAGGTACTCAATGGCAACAATGTGCAAGCTATCCCTTTAAACAAAAGAGTATTTCCCAGCTTATGTTTATTAAAACACACTTATAGACATTTCCCAAAGATTCCTCTACTTTGGCAATTTTCACCCAATTTATTGCTCCCAAATAATTTTGACAATAATTATTCACTGCATTCTCACAAATGAAACGAGCCTAGTGACACTCATGTGCCTTCTGCTTCCAATAGCAAGAGGCTGGCCCTGGTTTCTATAATGCTTAAATGAGTCATGTTATATGTGGTCAGGCTCTGGGCTCTGCTGAACTACACTGGTTATA
Source organism: Uromys caudimaculatus (assembly GCA_028551405.1). Lineage (NCBI taxonomy): Eukaryota > Metazoa > Chordata > Mammalia > Rodentia > Muridae > Uromys > Uromys caudimaculatus. The sequence continues at coordinate 59,031,232 of CM052714.1, forward strand.
ACATTCCCAAGAAAAGATTTACAAACGGGCTTCTGCCTCAAACAACAAGAACAAATGAAGAGAGGTTCGAAAGAAATGGGATCAGAAAGGCTAAGGCTGGGTGAGTCCCTGATGAAATTGGAATGGAAGCTACCCAAAAGCAGATGTTGCGTTAGCAACACCTGAGATTTATTGGCATTTCCCTGAAACAGGATGGGGGCCACCCAATGAAGGAAGACACTGGACTTTTTATGGCTGTTACTAGGCATGACTCCATAAGACTAATGGCACTTGCTGGTCACCTGTAAACACATTCTCTCCCTTGCTTACTGGTCTAGACAAATGTCAAGCGTTAATTCAGAGCTCTACATAAACCAAACATCTGTGATATCTTTTGAACATCAGATTCTTCGGTAATCCTGGTAGCTACACAGTGATAATGACAATTATCTAAATACAGTTGTTGCAAGTCAGTTGAAAAATGGTGGCTGCGGGTTTATAACTGCAGGTTCCTGTCAGGTTAGAAGAGCGAGCCACAGCTGCATACACTAACACATTCACGTGAATGTCCTCACATACACTCAGAATATATAGAAAAGGAGATCTTTCCATTTGTTCACAGAAAAGACAAACCCAGAACTATGGCTTTTCCCTCTTTCCAGCTTAGGACTCTTCAGGCACAGAGAAGGTAACCAATAAGTGCCTATTGCAAATAAAGATCCAGATTTAATCAGGAAGCCGACTGGCACCTAATGACTATACAATACAACTGACCTTGGTTCACACACAGGATGGTGGAAGAATTTTCCTACCCTTAAGACTTAGTAAGAAGAAGCTCTCTGGATAATTTTCCATCTCTCCATTCCCCCTTACAGTAATTCCTTTCTTCCCAATACATCCATGAATATGAATTCAAGTCACCTAGTTCTTCAAGACTGTTACAGAGAAGCACAAGGATCCTACCATCAAAATTAAGCGTATATGGAAATAATATTTGATGGAATCCCCTTGGAATCTTCCTCCAAACCCATCCCTTCCTCTCACCGACTGGTGACTTGAGGATTTGGCTTTCCCATGTCAATTGCTTCAGCAAAGTGTCACAATTCTGCCATTTCCGTACATGTGTCATAAGAAGGACCGATCCCGTGACAAGAACACACCGAGCAAATTACTGAACTGTAAAGCAAGGGTAAGAAATTCAGTGATCTTTGACCCTTAGCCCTCACACCTACAGGCGGCCTCTCTAGCTGCCTTTTCTCTTATCCTTCAGGTCCCCAGTCCCTTCCCACCCCCAACCCCACCCCCATCGAGTGCCAGCCTGCGTTCTGTCCCTTCACACCAGCCTGCCATTGCTATGCCTGCCATCTGGAGTCAGTTTTCAATATCTGTCTCTCGACTCTCCGTCTATTTTAAAGTATCATCTGAAAGCATATGTTCCCCCACAGCTACCCCTTTCAATTTCCTCTCTGCTTTTATTTATTTCATCCTCTGACTTCCTTTTGCTCTGAAAAACTCATCTGATTCATTTTAGAAAACTGCTCTGCAAAAGGTTGGACCTGCCTGAGAGAGGAAAGACAGTGGTCTCCCTCCCTGAAAATAGATCACAAGAGCCCTCAGCACATGGCCCCCATCTTCTGTCCTAGCAAGGCGGAGCAGGTCACTGGACAGTGACGTTGAAATGGCCTCTGAGACTGCCAACCATTCACCAGCAAATCCAAGACAGAAGCGAACCTGGCCCCTTCTTGAATATCTTTCTTATAAACACTAGCAACCCCTTACCCCGAAAAAGTTGTTTAACAAATTTTAGCATTGTCAGTAAGACAGTTTAAAAAATATTTTTAAAAATGTCCTTCTATCCTGTTTCCCTTCAAAGCATACCCAATAGGGTCTGTAGACTTAGCTTAGTAATCAACTATGTGCCTGGTGAGCACAAAGATCTGGGCTCAGGCCTCAGCACCAGAAAGAAAAGAAGGTGGGATAAGAACTTAAACCTAGGCTAGAAACAAGACAAAATCAAGCAAATGGAATAAAAACAAAAAAACTCCCCTCCCAAACACAAAAGGAACAAATGTGTTTTAATACTCATTTATTCAAAACTTCCCTTTCCAGAATACCCAGCTATCTCAATCAATGGATGGGCTCCGACTTTCCCTAATTATCCTAGGCAGTGGTGATTTCACCCTTTGAATTTGCCCCAGAAGCATTTATTAGTCATGCGTGGGATGCGTGGGGTGTGTGGCTCCGACCGCTCTCTGCCGTCCGCCTGCCTTTCTGTATGGTGCCTCTGGTGTTTCTTTCACCTGACTTGCTTTTCTTTCTTTCTTTCTCCTCAGCCCGGCAAAGAAGCTTTAAAAAATGAGGATCTCTCTCTAACTCTGCCCCATTGTCAGCTCAGCGGCTGCTGCAGTTGTTCAGAGCTGGAAGGATCCATGTTGCTAAGCAACCCTTTAGCACCCCATGTAAAAGATAAAGAGCAAGATGCCTGGCTCTTAAGGACAAGGTATCCAGCTTCCCAGTGAACTGTGGGGGGCCCAAGCTCTATGCACTGATGGAGGAATGTAGATTCTCTTAATAGAGGGCTTGGAGAGGAAACTTCTGAAGTTATCTTTCTTCTCCTTTAGATCTTTTTCTGATTTTCACCAAATTAAATATCACCCAATGGGCAAAGGAATAGTGTATAAGCCCTGACTTTGGGTTTCCAGGACTGATTTTTGCCACTGATTTCCTGGAAGATCAGAACTATTTTACTGCATATCCTTACATGCCTCAGTTTCTTCCTTGTGAAAATACAGTTCAGCTGCTTCATAAAATCATAAGAAATGGAGTTTCCAACAGCATATTGATCAGCAATGACTTAGTCACCATCGATGAAAGGTTAACAATTCCTCATGACCTTCCTCTTTGGGTACCATTCTGAGGTTCCGTTGCCATGGGTTCGCCTCACAGGGAATCCTCTGCAGTTCTCAGTGGTGATGCTGACAGCCAAAGAAGCTACTTCCCAGGATATTAAAGCATCATCCCCATTTACAGACCTGAAGACCACCTCTCTGTCACTTTCCGTTGGGGGTAAGAAAAGGATTATAGGGTGGCAGTATAATATCACCAGCTGCAGTGAACTCTTAGTCAAGTGTAAAACTAAGACTCCTGCCCTGTGTTGCTCCTTCCACAATGCTAGGACTACTAGTTGGCCCACAATGTTTATTTTCATTTCTTCCAAGCTAAGACTTCAAGTCCACAAACAGATGAATGGATAAAGAAACCGTGACCTATATACATTGATGAGTTTCAGTTACCCAGAAGGAAGAACAAAATTATGTCATCTTTGGGAAAACAGATGGAGATGGAGATCACAATGTCACACTGTATTACTTTTATATCACTGGAGCAAAGTACCTGACAGAAACAAGAGACAGGAGATTCACATATACTCAGGGTTTCAGAGATTGCTGTCAGTCTATGGAGATGGGAGTATACCACAGTCACTGTTCACAAAGTGGCAGACAGGAAACAAAAAGCAAGGCCCAAACCAGGGGCTAATATAATCTTCAAAAGCCCAACTCTAGTGTCCAACATCCCATAGTGAGGCCCGTGCAAAATATCACTACCAACTGCAAAATTGTGTGCAAAGTATGAACCTGTGGGGACATTTCAGAGTTCCATCGTAGCCTGTTTTCTCTCATATGTAGAATCTGCAGGGCATTTTCCTGTAAGTGGCCTGAGACGATCTCTGAAGATGGGTCCCAATTCTCTTGACCCAGAAAACTCTACAAAGCCATGCAAACCAAGTGCCTCACTTTAAGAACACCCAGAAAACTTCTCAGGCCACTCATGATATGCATATTTGAAAAGCACAAAGTATCTGACAGATGTCACGCTACAGAAGCAATGTGTGCATTCTGGCAGGATAATGACAGAACTGGAAGTTGCACCCAGACCAAATGGTGAGGAGATGACAAGGCCAATGGCACATCGAGAGTGCTGAATTTTGGCTGCATGTGCTTAAAAATGCATAGAGTAGCACTGAACTTAAAGGGTCTAGGTATTGACTCCCTAATCATTGAACAGAAAAAGATGAACAAAGAACACAAGATGCACCACCAAAGTTACAGAGCTCATGGTCAGATTAACTCAAGCTCCCCTACCACATTGAGATGGTCCTCCAAAGCCAGAAGAGGAGGCTGCACAGAAGAAGATATCCCTGAAGAAACTGAAGAAATAAAAACTTATGGCCTGGGGAATAAATCCAGCATGAAATAGATGCAAATAAAAATCAAAACTAAAAAGCAGAAATCTAGAGAGGCAGAAATAACCCTTGGAACTTTCTGGTAGTAGCTTTGTAGCTTCCGTTCTTGCTTCTTGCCAGAAGACAAGAAATGAGCAACCTTCCTGTTGGAACGGTGGAGGAGAGAAAAGAATGGCATGTCATGAGTCCTGCATTCGTTACTTTTCTAGTACTCTGATAAGATAGCATGAACAAGGAAGCTCACAGCAGGAACTCGTTTGTCTTCCGGTTGCAGGGGGATAGCAGTAGTGCATAACCACAGAGCAGAGGCACGTAGCAAGAGCAGGAAGCTGAGGGCTCACACCTTGAACCACAAGTAAGAAGGAGACAATGCACTAGGAATGGCAAGAGGCTTTGAAGCTTCAAAGCCTGGCCCCAGGAACATACTTCCTCCAACAAGGCCACACCTACTAAGTTTCAAAGAAAAACACACCTGCTTTATTTTAAGCCATTTGTTTGGCTTCAGTAACTTGTAGTCAAATTGAGATACTAAAACAATATGGACTCTCGTATTTTATATTCTACCTCTGAGGTTTTCCCCAACCTGAGAAGTGTCAACCCTTCCAACAAAATAGCTTTGTGCCCAAAGGAAACTTCAAATACATTTAATAAGTAGGAACTGAAAGGTGATCTGCCGAACTCAGTCCATCTTTCCATTATGCCAAGAAAGTGAAGCAGTTCTCATCTATAATTCAGGTTAGGAAACATCATGCTTCCAACCAGCCAGCACCTATTTACTGAGCACCACTGTGTACGGTGCGTTTCTCAGGACGGGGAAGCCACAAAGATACCTAGGACAAGCTGCTCTTCCTGAACATTCTCACAGGAAATCATGAGACACAGCTCTGTCTTAACAGTCTACCTGAATGATGAGCTACTACCTGAGACAAATCATTGTACTGCTCTGGGATAAAGATCATTGCTGAGGTCTCATCTGCTCTAAAGATGTGAGCAAGCATGTGCACGTATGTGTATGAATACACATTCATGTCGGCGTGTGCATGTGTGTGAAGGCCAGAGGCTGCCATCAGACATCCTCCACAGTTCCTCTCCACTAACCCTAGATCTCATCAATTTGGGTAGGCTGGCTGACCAATGAGTTCCAGGGATCAGCCTGCCTCTCCCCTCCCAAGTACCAGGGTTATAAGCATGTGTCACCATAGCCAGCCATTTGCATAGGAGCTGGAGATCTAATTTCAGGTTGCCATGCTTACATGGTAGGCATTTTGGTGGGAGAGCCACTTCCCCAACTCCTTACCAAAAATGTAAAATGTCACCTCAAGGTCTCCACAGCATAAATTAGGATCCTTGTCCCACATACAGCCTAACTTTACTGCCAAAATTCCATTTTTACAGCTATAGCGAGGTATGATTGACATATAACATAATGCATGCATTTAAGGCGTACAATTTAACAAGTTTCAACATTTGTATGCCCATGAAAATACCACTACAAACAAGATAATAAATGTCTCCACTACTCAGATTTCTTTGTAATCCATCCCTTTACCTCTCCCACCAACCCAAGACCAAGGCTCCACCAATAAGCTATCTATTGCTAGAGGTTAATTTGTATCTTCTAGAATTTGACTGAAATAGAATCATATAGTATGTTCTGATGACTGTCTCCTTTCCCTCAGTATCATCACTTTGAAACTAGCTCTCCCTGCTGAATGAACTGAGTATGCTGTTCCTTTACTTGCTAAGCAGTACTACATTGTTTGGAAAGGCCAAAATATCCAGTCACCTGTTGATGAACATTTAGGTGGCTTCCAGATTGGATTATGAGACAACAAAGCTAATATACATACTAATGTACAAGTCAGTATTCAGATCTCTTTGTATACGTTCTTCCTTCTCCAGGAAAACCATCTTGGAGTGGAATCTAACTTTTAGATTCCACAATAGAGATTGTGGAATTACATATTGTTTGTTCCATGGTATACATTTCAGCAACAGGGTAAAAGCTCCCGTTTTTCTGCATCCTCTCCAACCCCGGCATCCTCAGCCTCCTCATCGGCAGCCATGCCAGCAGAGGTGCAAGGGAACCCAGGATGGTTTCATTTTGAGTATATCGAGTGACCGGTGACAATGAAAGGAGATGTCTCTTCAGTCTTCGTGTGCACTTTTGTTGGATCTTGTTCTTACTGTTGAGTTTTAATCATTTTTACATATTCAGGAATATCTTTTCTATGCTATATATCACATACAGGTATCTTCTCCTAATCTCTGGCTTTCCATTTCATTTTCTTATCAGTATGTTTTGGAAAGGAAAAGGTCTCAAGTTCCATAAAGAACAGATTATCTGTATTTTCTCTCGTGTGTGTGTGTGTGTGTGTGTGTGTGTGTGTGTGTGTGTGTGTGTGTGTGTGTTTGCTCATGTGCGTGGTGCTTTATCTGCCAAACTCCTTCCAGGAGTTTAATTTTCCTCTTCCTTTCTGGTTTTCTGCAAACAAATCTATGAGTCTATGATAATTCTGGCTCTATGCACTGAAAGATTCCCTTGGCCAACTGAATTCATTTGGCAGAAACTCAAACTTTTAATGTTCTCTGCTTTTTTGCCACGCGTACACTGTCCTGAGGACCATGGCTATCAGATGTCTTGAAGTCATCTACTCTAAGTGCTCTAACTTTGCTCAGCTCTTTAAAGGTGTGTTTCCAAATCAGTAAGTCAAACTGTAAGAACTGAAGCCCAACCTAAATGTCTACAAACAGATGAATGGATCAAGAATATGTGACATATGTACGCAATGAAGTATCAGTCAGTCATAGAGAGAATGAAGCGTTACCATTTGCAACATGGAAGGAAGGAACTGGGAGATGTTAAATGAAGGAATCCGGGATCAAAGAAGAGGAAGAGGAAGAAAAATCATGGTCTAACTATATAGGGATTATAAAATGTTGGCCACGTTGAACTTAAGAATAGAATGGCAGTTTCCAAAGGCTATGGGATAGGACATGAGAATTGTGTCTCAATGGTAACAGTTAGAAACAACGAGATCCAATGTGCACACAGGGTGACTACGTAACAATAAGGTACTGTCTCTCTCAAAAACTAGAAGCAAGAATCCTTAATGTTTTCAAATATGTTTGCCATAATATAGACATTAATACAGAGGCACATGAAATTTTTATGTTTTATGTGCTTGCTTAAAATCAATTTAAATTTGAATATACATTAATAATAATAATAATAATGGGCTCTAGGTTCAGGCTCAGGTAGCAAGATGGCTACACCTACCTATGTGGTTTCATATATGTTATATTTATCTCATCTATAAATAAGGATGTTAGAAATATACAGGTATTACGGGGCTGTTCCAAAGCTTAACTGAGAAAAGACACACAAAGCATTAACATTGCTCCATTGTATACAGTGATTACTCAAAAATTGCTAATGTATTTATTATGACAATTTGCTCACACACCAAGGACAAAGACAGTGATGAAGTGCCAGCCTAGCTGACACATCATCCTCAGGACTGTTGTCAGTTGAACCTGTGCTCCCGACAGGCCACACGCCCATAGCCCCTGCTCACTGAAGAAGCCATTGCATACAATAGACATGGGTGTCACTTCTAAATAATGGGATGTTTGTCCTTCTGCCTCATTTTCTTCCAACATCCCATGTACAGACACTCTGGCCTGCCTACCTCAGAAGGGACAGAATGTTCATTGCCCTTATTCATCCACACCCTCCACATACACTAACTCTACTCTATATTCACTGTTAACAATCAAATTCGGGAAGCAAGGCATACTTAAAATTCTCAATTGAAATGGTCTCAGGATAAAGCCTCAGCAAACAACTGTAAGCGTTTCTCTACTTAATTTGCTGTTTACTTATGGTAAAGCTCTTATTTGCTTTCTTTCAACCTCTAGGGAAAGAGTCTCTACAAGTACAACTGCTGATGTGAGCTCAGAAAGTGGGCAAGGCTTTGTTCCTTGGTTGAGAAAGCTGGTGCACACTTTGTGGCTTAGACGCTGCTGTGGAGACACCGCAGGAAGACTCTATCCATCTCACCTCCATGAAGACAGCTTTATTTTCCTAAATTGCCTTTATGAGGGATGACTCTTTAATGAAGTCGTTGAGCAAGCTTGTCATCCTCTGCATATGGATCCTGTGTACTGATACAACACTGGGTGCTGCAATTTAACACGATTACAACCAAACACAGGAAGCTTCAGACATCATGTCCATAGTTCACAAAACATTCTCACACTCCTTACACATTGTGACACCAGCCCTGGGAGTTAGGGATTCATGACAGGAAAGGGGTAATATTGTGGAAACGAGAAGATGAGACTAAGAGTTCAGCAGCAAGTTCTTCTCTAAAAATACTTAGTTCTGAACCATCTCACTCAGCCTCGCCTCAGCATCCATATTTGTGCGTAGCGGGCTTTGACAGACAGAAGCACCCTGCTCAGCATTGTCCAGACCCTAAAGGATGCTGTGCTTTTATGAACCTGAGTTGAACCAGGCTTCAACCCAGGACCTCATCCTTAATTCCTTTATTCAGAAGTTCTTTTCTCCAACTTTTTGTTATGTCATACTAACACTTCAAAACTAGTGCATCAAAGATATCTCCATCTAAATCTACCAATTGCCAACATTGGGCAATATGTCATTTATACATGCACATACATATAAGTATTCAGGAATAAATCAAACACATGTAATATAGCTAATATAATTCAGACGTTTGTATTTGAAATACAGTGTTTATATTTGTCATGTAATACATAGATATTACCCTGCAATATACTTTACATAATTCCTTTTGTACATATATATGTGTATGTGTAAGAGCATGATATGTCTGTGTGTGGGGTGTGTGTGCATGGGTGGAGATAGCAGAAGAGGACATTAGATGCTTTATTGCTTTAAGGCAGGGTCTCTCAGTGATCCTGGAGCTAGTCCTGCAGCCACCAAGCCCCACTGAACTGATTGCCCTGTATCGCTACCACACACAGAAACCTGCAAACATAGTTGTGGAGTTACAGACACACAGCACGCCCAGCTTCTCATGTGGGTATTAGGATCTGAACTCAGGTCCTCCCACTGGTACGGCAATAGATCTTACCACTGAGCCATCCCTCTAGCTCCATTTTAATATAATTCATCTATACGAAGAGAAATGGTATCCTGGCATTGCAGGGAAATGGATGGAGATCATTTTGTTAAGTGAAATAAGCCAGACTCAAAAACATAACCACCACATATTTTGCCTCCTATGCAGAATCTATATTTAAATCTATGCACATAAGTGTGCACACATGTAAGAAGAAAGGGTACAGGAGAGGGGAGGAAGATACCTTAAGAGAAACGGGAGAACATCAGAACACATGTGACATGAAACTGAGAGGAGAAGAATGAGGACCAGCAGGAAGGACCAGGGAGGGTGGGAACGTGCAAAGGGGGAGGGGAGGAAAGAGACAAAGGAGAATGGCATGTGTGCATGGCCATGGTGTAATAAGACCCAGGCTTCTGAATGCTAACGAAACCTTCTAAAGACAGTTTTAAATATACGAACAAGGGCATTCTCTTACACACACACACACACACACACACACACACACACTTATCACACTCAAGAAAGTTAGCACTAACATGATCTAATTAGTTTGTAGTCTGACTTGGAAGTCCCCTAAATGGCCCACGTGTGGCCTTTGCAGCAGTTGCCCGATGCAGCTATTGCCCGAGTCTAGAATGCAGTCAGGAATCACACACTGCATTACTGCATTTAAATGTCATCTTTCCTTCGTCTCCTTTAAATAAAACAGATTTCCCCATCCTCCTTGTGTCTAATCACTGGTACTGAAGAGTACTAGCCTCCATCCCTGGATTTGTTTCCTTGCTCACCCTGAATTACACCGGGAGAGCATTGTGACCAGGGATGCTGCTCAATTGACGGGTGGAGAAAAGAGTTTTCTTTCTCTTGGTTTGGTTGTGTCTTTGGGGATTCTCCATTGTCTAGCTACCTCTTCCCCTGTGATGAAGCAGTCCGCGGTCTGACCCTGTGAGGGTATTCTGTTCCCCACAATCTTTGCCCTTACTAATTTCACCATGCCCTCACCGTCCTTGCCAGAATCACTATGGTGATTTATGAAGTACGGTGGTGGCTATCCACCATATTTTATCTCTCATCTCCCCTCTACATTTTGACATTCTTCAAGGGCATTTTGTGGAAATTAAAAATGCACAGGGCCAGCTGGGCAGTGGTGGTGCACTTTAATCCCAGCACTCAGGAGGCAGAGGCAGGCGGATTTCTGAGTTCGAGGCCAACCTGGTCTACCGAGTGAGTTCCGGGACAGCCAGGGCTATACAGAGAAACCCTGTCTCAAAAAACAAAACAAAAAACAAAAAACAAAAAAAAAATGCACAGGGCCTTCTACATAATAGTTTCATAAGAGAATAAAGTAGCTCCTGGTGACAGTGGGCTCTTTTGAGGAAGGGCGCAAGGCCACAATGAACACGGGAGTCAGTGACTTGGTATGTAACAAGATACTTACTTCTCTGTGGTTGATCTGGTTCAAAGGGATTCTCCATGAAGAATGCGGGTGTTTCCCACGTTCTTTGTATTAGGATGATGGTGGGATGCTGGCAAAGGATCTAAAGAAACTATATTTTTAAGCTCCATGTGATAACCCCTAACTTCCTCCCCAAAGCAGAAGACCTAGGAAAACCACACTGAGAAAACTGGGCATGGCTGAAAATGCAGATCGTTCCTAAAGTATGTTTGGCTCTGAGACATTTTTAATACTATATATCAAGCACCCCCAAAATGGTACCCTTTCATCTCATACAGCTTCAGTTCAAAGAAGGAAAAGTGCATGTCTTTCCATGACTTTCCACCGCCCCTGGACAGATGTTCCGAGCTTTGGTCACAATATTCATTTGAATGCTTACGCTAAATGTCTGTAGATGTGGTGGGAGGGTCAAGCCCAGTGCTCTCAGAGTCTGCCCCTTTGACTCAGTTCCATCCTACTAAAACTCAGGGCCAGGTCAAAAGAATGCTTTAGTTTAACTCAACACCCATGTCTCCAGTACTCAGGACAGTGATGCCATGTACTTCAGTACTACTGGTAGAAAGTAGCCCATGGCACTAAGGGAAAGTTACATTAAGTTATGCTGAAAACCACAGAGCTAAGAGACAATGTGTTTTATATATAAATCCACTCATGTGCCAGAAAAATGCAAATGTGGGTGTGCTGGCTAGTTTTATGTCAACTTGGCACAAGGTAAAGTCATTTGAGAAAAGGGAACTTCAATTAAGAAAACGCCTCCATAGAATTAGGCTGTAGGCAATTTACTTAATTAGTGATTGATATGGGAGGGCCAGCCAATTGTGGGTGATGCCATTCCTGGGCTGGTAGTCCTGGTTCTTTAAGAAAGCAGGCTGAGTAAGCCATATGGAGCAAACCCAGTAAACAGCACCCCTCCATGGCCTCTGCATCAGCTCCTGCCTCCGGGATACTGCCCTGTTTGTGTTCCTGTCCTGACTTTCTTCATTGTTGAACAATGAAGTGGACTTATAAGTCAAATGAACCTTCTCCTCACCAACTTGCTTTTGGTCATAATGTTTCATCACAGCAATAGTAACCCTAACTAAGGCAGTTGGCCAGTGAGATGGCTCACTTGGGTAACACCAAGCCTAACGAATGGAATTTGATCCCCACAAGCCATACCATGGAAAGATAGAATAAAGTCTCAAAAGGCATCCTCTGACCTCTACACGCTCACTGTGGGACATGCACACCCACACACATATACATCACCGATACGGACACACATGCACACACACAGAGAGTTAAATAAATATAATTTTCAAATTTAATAAGCTTTCTTTATATATTGAGCTTTCCCAAAACATTAAAAGGAAAGTTCTTTTCCTCAAGAGTCAATTTGTCAGTATTAAACAAGACAGTGGATAGTGTGTGCACAAATATATTTACAGATCAAGGGACGTAGGAATCTCTCCTGCTGTGTCTCTCCTGAAACAGGTCTACCTCAGAACCAAAGTTTTACCATCTGTGTCTCCATCAAAGCGTCCTGAGAGCATCACTTCATTTCCTTCTCTCTGACACATTTGCTTTACACATCTGGGCTTCCTCAGTTAAGCATCTCCTCTATGCCTCATCTATTCACAAGCCAGAAAAGAATAGCCATAGCCACTGATAAGTCACAAGGAACCGTGATACACAGATGTAGCCAGTGCTGCTATTGTAACAGACAACAACGGAAAAGATCTCACTCTCCTTGAGAGAGAAAGAGCTTGGGTTTAGAAAGCTAAAATTTTTAATGTTGAGGAAATGTTTGTGTCTGAAATTCTGAACAAATATTGATCTGAGTCGCAAGTAGAGCTAGGAGTTAAAAGCTGACCAATCAATTTCCAAAGAAAAAGAGAAAAGACACCCACTCACCCTCCCCTCTGGCATTTCTGCACTGTCCTGACTTCATTTTCTTATTGTCTCCTGTTAGACGCACTCATATTCTTCTTCCGTGAAGAACCAAACCTCATGCATCTTCTATGTGATTTAAGGTCATAGCAGATACTCAGTAAAACCACTTTGGCTGGGTTTAATGACCAAAACTAGCTACAAAATACCTCTTATTACCAAGGCTTTACCAATGCTTGCCTAACACAGTTCCCACAAAGGGAAGACCTTCTCCAAGCACTTGGTGTGCCCCTTATGTCTTTCAGGTCAAAGAAGAGCTTTCAGATTAAAGTAATGCATTCGTTCAGTGAAAACTGCTAAAAAAAAAAAAAAAAAACTGTCACGTGAAGGGCACGGTGCTCACATGCACTCCACAGGAAGCAAAGACCTGACTCCTCTACATCTTCAGTACGTGAATCTTCTTGTGCAAAAGCAAAGGGAATTCTATGCCTCGTCCAATTTTAGGGCCCTTCAATATATTTTTATGTATAACTGCTTATGATTCTATAATTTTCTTTCAACATTGGTAAATAATCTAAGCTACTTATATCAACTAGCAACAGTATGATTTAGGTCCAATCATACTTCGTGTCTATACATAAAATAGCATAGCCTTAAAGTCTTATCATCAAGTTGATAAGTACACTGACACCATTAATAAAAAGTACATTAAATCTTGTATGTCACAGGAGGGGCAGCTGGTGATACCTTGGCCTTGAGTCCTCTTTTCTCTCTCTCCTCTCTCTCTCTCTCTCTCTCTCTCTCTCTCTCTCTCTCTCTCTGTGTGTGTGTGTGTGTGTGTGTGTGTGTGTGTGTGTGTGTGTGTGTGTGTGTACATAGACGTGGGTGCATATGCATATGTGTGCATGCATAGAAACCAGAAGTCAATGCCAGGTGTCTTCCGCTATTGCCCTCCACATTGTTCCTTGAGGCAGAGTCTGTCACTGAATCTGGATGCTGCTATTTGGCTAGACAGGCTGACTAGTAGAATCCACCTGCCTCTGTCCACAGTTCTGGGTCACACAGGGACTTTTACATGGGTTCAGAGAATCCACATCCAAGTCCTCACACCTGCACAGCAAGCAGCTTACCCACTGAGCCATCTGCCCAGCCCATTAGTCCTTCATCTTCAGGTTTCCTGTGTCATTTCATCCGTGATGCTCTCCTTCCCACCCCACTTCCTAGCCACTCTGTCTATCCAGATTCTTCCTTCTACTTCTTGTTGGCATCTTCAACTATCTAAATTATGCTGACTAAATTCACCATCTCCAAAATATACATGTATATGTGCATATATATTCAACAATTTATTATGTAAATCCCAAACCAGTCTAAGTTTAAACTTTCCTGTGTTCGTCTGTAACTATTTCAGGTAAGGTTCTTCTTGTCCCCTCTCTTTCTTCCCTCCCACCCTATCCTCTCCTTCCATTCATATTCTCATCTGTTCTCTCTCTCTCTCTCTCTCTCTCTCTCTCTCTCTCTCTCTCTCTCTCTCTCTTCTTATCTATCTCAGAATACATCAATAAGATACAGCAAGCTATGGGGGAGCAAACCTATCTCTGATGTGTGTTCACTAAAACTCACCAAATACAATTTTACACATTTTAGAAAGTTGGAAGTGTGACAAAAAATGTCTCTTGGTACTTACAGAGTCATAAATAAAACCTTATATTTTAGTTATTTGATAAATGCTTCTAGATCATAGTACTAATAAGCCAAAATAAATTCATTCTGCTCATGGGCAAACTTCAGGGACAAAGATATTTTCATGAAGAAAGATGAGGTAGAGCTCTCTCTGAACAACTTGGCCTAACTGTTGTTAACGCACTGCTGTCTTCACAGTGTGAGGTAACATCATTGACAATCTCCAGGTTATGTGTTATTAATGCAGGAATAAAGAGTCCAATATCAAAAACATCAAAGTTAATAATATCATGTCCATCAAAACTAATAATACATTATGACTCTTAATAATCAGACTTGGGTCTTTTTCCCCCTGAGGGGTGATAAGGTCACACGAAATGTCAGTTTGTCCCTGAACAGTAGAAAGGCATGTCAGGTACTTCTCGCAAACCAGAAGTGGTTAGCGAGAAGGACTTTGAACCAGCTCAGCATACCTACTACCTAACCACACCAGAAAGCAAGATGTCAAACCAAACTTTTCCATGGTTTTGGAAATGTCATGACAACAATTAGAACCAAGAAAACCAGAAAAAATAAAAAACAAAAGAGCCCAGTCTTCATAAAAGAACAGGCAGAGGGGGTTGCCAGGCAAGGCACAGCAAAGGCAGGCCATTTCTGAGGAAACTCTTCTCATATACAAGCCATAACACGGTGAGTGAAGGCCAAATGGTATTACGGAGGGCAATACTGGCATCTCTGACTACTATGCTCATAGAAGTCTCCAGGTCCCCAGAAGTACCTGTACAGACCCACAAAGACACACATACGCTAGTGTACACACATAACCACTGCACAGTGTTCACATGAAACCAGCACTCAACCCTCAGCAAGAGGCCAAACACTTTAAAATGAAACTAAGAGCTCCTTTTTGTCGTTAGACTTATGCACAAAGGACGAACATATCCTTTATAGGGAGACAATGCTCCTTCACAAGCCATGGGTTTTCAAACAAGAACCCCAGTACTGGGTACAAGAATCTTCCGTAGGAGTTGTTGGCAACAGAAGTCTCAGAGGCTTTTAAAAAATACAGGTTTCTGCCATTGTTCCTAGCTGCCCCCTAGAACTCTATGGTAAGACCCTATTGTTGAGGAGACCATGTAGGACACAGAGAAATCGTGATGGAGCTAAGATGAAAGTGCCCTCCCAACTAGACATCATTTGTGGGGGTCAGACAGTGTTACTCAGGCTCTGGAGGAGCAAGTCATCAACAGTCTCACCAGGCTATAGACCAGGTACTCTACAATACTAACCCACCACCAAGCTGTACTCACCAGTGCAATAGTGATACGACTATATTGGAGCTAATCAATCACTTTGAGATTGACACAGAGGCCTGCTCTATAGAAGGAAACACATACCTAATACTGTAAACCTGGTCAAAGGCTTATTCCTGGGGAGGACGTGGGTCCAAGGAGATGTTGGGGAGAGGGGGTGTGGTGTTTATTAAGTTGTCTTACAAACCGCAGTCTTCAACCTGAAGACACATTGTTGTGAGAAAGAAGCAGAAACGGGGAAGGGGGCGCTCATTGAACTGGGCCGTTCAAAGCATCTCCAGGGGGTCATCTGGCAACCACCCTGCAGTCTTCCTGCAAAATAAAGCCTTAATGTAGCAATGGTGCCCAGATTGGAGAAGCAGAAACTCTAGGCAGAAAAACAAAGGGGGCTCCTGCTAGATGCAAATACACCTTGAGAGGCAGTGTAAGTTTTGCTTGCTCTCCATCAAAAAACGGTTTGGTGGATTGGTGCCAAAACTAGAAATAAAAACCTGCTTTTTTCCTCCCTGCACCATCCAGAGCTGCCTTTGAAGTCACATGTGCTCCACAGGGCACCGACAGAAACAGAACTCAGATACCTTTCAAACCTCATTGAATATGGTGTGGCATGAGACTGACCTTCGAACATTTACAAAAAGTCATTTCTGGCTCCCTGTGAGCTATCCGGAGCTTCTCTATTATGCCCTGGAATTTAAATCCTTGTTTCCCTCTGGTTATACCTTCTGGTCCCAGAGATGGGCTCAGGGTCTTGGCCCAGTCACCTGGATCTGGCTCAGACACCGCCTGTGTGGACCTGCTCCAGCTCCTAGCTTGTAGGGACTGGGGCTGGTTTTGCAGCCACCTGGCAAGATTTGGCTAGCTTTGCAGCCTTCTGGTCACCCCTGATCAGCTCCCCAGGAGACCATGGTCCTTTCTTAGCTTGCCATTCTGCCTTAGCAGTCTACAGGACAGTGTGCAGCTGCCCATTATGCATGCTTTGTGCTTGGTATATAAGAGGAAGGGAAATACCACATGTAAAGTAATGATAATGTCCCAGTCTTTGTGCAAAAGCAGGCAAGTTCCTGTTAAGCCTCAATATAGCCTTATATAAATAAATATTTGGATTGTCTCATTTTGTTTGATACCAAGACACTGAGCTTGGAGTAAGAGACCATCCTGAATCGGTGCCACGCAAATAGAAGTTAAGAGATCAGGGGGAAAAAACAAAACATTTATATTCTTTATGTGTTAACTCATTTACTGTAAGAAATCTGAAGGGGAGGATCAAATAGCAGATGCTCGGTGTAAGAGATTCAATTGCCAACTATATCAGAATATAGGATCTTTACCCTGGAAGTGCCACTAGAACTCAAGAGAATCTTAATGACCAACTAATCCAGTGACTTAAGAAGAAATGGCTGCCCAGAAGCTAATGGTTCAGACTAATAGAGTCAAAGAATGTACAACAACGCATTTAGGAGTTTCCACTGACCAGAGATAAGACAACTGTAAGACAGAAGAAAATAACCGTAATGGATTCAAACACAAAATCCATAAAATCCTTGGGTTTATAGGGAATTGACAGGTCACTAACAATCCTTCCACCCTCTAAAGAGAAGGAACTTCTCCATTGTCTGACCAGCAGAGGTCTGCAAACCTCCCAAAATCATTGCTTTAAGGTCTAAGGGGTGTATTCTCCTTTCCCTTTTTACACTATACTTTAGAATAGCCAAATAACTGGTAACAAAATAATCAAACAGGTTGTATTTATTTATTTAGGGATATATAAAAAGAAGCCCTGTGCTTAAAGGAGAGCAAGAGGAGGCACAAGGGAAGGTCTGAAGGACAGAAAAGGAAGAAGGTTGTGATGCAACTATGTTATAATCTCAAAAAATAAACAATTTTTTTTAATTACTGTATAAATGAATTTGAACTACCCAGTGTAGGGAGGAGGACAGGATTAAGGTATTTTCCTTTATAACTTCCAGAGAAAACCGTCAGTATTTACAAGAAATATACTAAGCGAAAAGCTGATTTGAATTTTACACAAAGACCCAAATGACCAGAATCAATGTGACAAGGTCACCGGCAGGTTCACAGCTACTTTAAAACCTGTGGTATCTAAAGATCCATTCTCAGGGTAGGTGAGTCAGTCGGGTGGCCCATTCTCTGGTTGACCAATGCCAACTGTACTTGGTCAAAGAGCTTCTGACTGTAAAGAATCATGATTGTGGAGTAGATGTTATGGAAGAAAAAGCATCCTGGAAGCAGAAGGAAGGAGTGAGGTGGGGGAGGACTTCAAGGAACCAAGACAAAGATCGCATCCAACTTTTCAGAAACCATGTAAGCAAGCGAGTAGAGAGTGAAGCCAGTGTTTAGCTTTGATGGAAAGGAAGATCTACTAACCTAGAATTCTGTACCCTGTGAGATCATCCTTTGAAACTAAAGGAAAAATAAAGTTCTCAAAAGAGGATATGTTTCCAACACATCTATTCTGCAATAAATGGCTAAGTTCTTTGGAATGAAGGAAAATAATGAAGGTCCGAATCAGGACGCATGAAGAAAGTCGTTCATCAAAGACAGGCACAGTGAAGTAAAATCAAAACTATTGTTACTCTATTCCTAGTTAATCTAGTAGGTAAGTTTGTTCAAAATATAACCAAATGCACTCTATTCTGCATGTTTCTGTGCACGTGTTCTGAGTGTGTGCATATGCTCATAACTGTTGATCTGCAAGTAAAGAGACGGGAGAGAAGGCCGAGGAGTATCTGCTTACTCCCATGCATTCACCTAACGCAATTAAAACAAGCAACAGAACAATGGGGAAGACACACAGAGCAGACTACAACAAACGCAGCATGCATAAAGAACAGTAGCAAAAATGGCGAGGGTTGGTCCAGCTGCACCAAGCATCAGTATTTCAAAGACATTAACTGAGAGACCAAGATTGTCAAAGTGCATTAAACATAAACCCCAGGTTTATGAGCTGGCTCATCATGTAAAGTCTCTTTCTGCCAAAGCCCAACAACCTGAGTCTGATCCTCCAGGACCCACATGGCAGAAGGAGCAAACTGATTCTTTAAATTGTCCTCTGACTTCCATGCGCATCCCAGAGAACCTGCACACCCTACACATACTCACATACAAAATAAGGAGGTGTGACGTTTTCTAAGGAAATACATCTCAACTGATTGTTATCTCTAAAAAAAATCACTCTAGACACATGTCTATTAAGAGTAATGATGGAGATAAATGTGCAATGCTACTATATAAAGTGAGTTTCTCAGCACCAGATGTATACAGTAAGGGCATGACCACTCCAGTGTATGGTTAAGGGGAAGGTCTTTACTGTAGGTGTGAGGGAGAGAACAGCCAGAGGCATCTGGAGGAGTCCAGAGCAGGAAGAGAAAGGAGTACTGAACAGGGACAGTAGACTGAACATGGCCATGAGAGGAGAGGAAGGAGGGGAGATTGAGAGAGAAAGACAAAAGAGAGAGAGCAGAAGAGAGGAGACCAAGAGGACCAAGATAGCTCATGACTAAACAGGAGGGTTCTATAGGAAGATGAAGCTGGTGGGAGGGAGGCCCTTGAGTTGGAGAACTTTGGCGTAGGGGCGTGGTGAGAAGAGCCCCAGGTAGTTGCTAGACTGGGAAATCCTGGAGGCCAGCAGACACTTTGGTACTCTAATAGGCACCCCGATTAGCCATTTGTCCTGAGTTTCTTTCTGACCTGGCGGCTACCACAAATGAAAGTGGCCCAAGACTTATGCAGAGACCTAAAACCATCGAAAGTTATCAGGAATAAAGAAAACCATTAACTAATGACAGAGGAGTCAATGCTCCAAGAAAATGAAACAGCCCTTAAGGTGTGTGCATGTAATAACAGAACATCAAAGTCCACAAAACAAAAACAGAATCACAAAGAGAAGTAGACGACTCTGCTCGGATAGAATTCAATGCCCTCTGTCCAAAGTGGACAGCTGGCAGCAGTATCTCACTGAGCTCTGCAGACGATTTCATTCTATAGTAGCAAATGAAGGTTTTAAGCTCACTTGGGACATTTGCTGATGTCAACCACATTAATCCCAACTCGGCAAATGCAAGTTGGGTAGAGATTCACATCCTATAATCTCAGCACCTGGGAAATCAAGACAAAAGGCTTACAGTAAATCTGAGGTCAGCCTGGGCCACACAGTGAAATTTTATCTCAATAGAAACAAACAACAATAATAATTTGAAAGAATAGAAATCATATAATTCCGCTATCAGAACACACAATGGAATTAAACTAAAAATGGATAATAGGGATAACTGATGTGTGGATCAGTTGACAGTGTTTGCTTAACATTCATAAAGCCCTAGTTTCCTTCCCAGTGCCACATGAAACTATGAGTAGTAAGGCATGTCTGTGGTCCCAGCAGAGGAGTGGTACGGGCAGAAGGATCAGGAGTTCAAGGTCATCCTGAGCTACTTAACAAGCTCAAAGTCAACCAGGGATACATGACACCCCATCTCAAAGAGAGAGTGGGAAAGGGGAGGTTTAATGTCCTTGCCTTTAAGGATGAAGACTACAAATTCTGTACAGACTCTACTAATCCTTTAAGCTCTGCTCATGATTAAGTTGCTCCTTCACGACCACACTCTGTCCAAAGCAGTGTACAAGTAACTGACAGACAAGGAATGCTGTGCCATGTGGAACTTGTAAATAAGCATGTAAGCTTTCCTTCACTTATGCCAACTTAACTACTGGTCTCCTGCCTGGATCCCAAGAGGTTGGAGGTGGGGTTTTCCACTCCCGAATAAATGCTTCAAATAGGCCTGTGTCTTAATTAATGACCTTCCAGCTCAGAACGCACAAGCCAAATGCATTCACTGGTAAGTTCTGGAAAGCATTTGAAAGTGACGTACCAATATCCCACCATCTCTTTTCAGAGACTAACAGCTGAAGGAATGCCTCTTAACTCAATTTATGAGGCTAGCATCTTCCTAAAACCAAAACTAAACAGAAACAAAGACAGCATGTGTCCTCCACAGCTAGATCTCAGTGGACTGCTACATTGCTCACTGTGGAGATTCTTCTTCTGTAAAAATAAATATAAGCAACAAAACCAAAAAGGGAAGAAAAACTGGCTATAGAAAAGCACAGCCAAGTCCAAAACAAAAAAATGTAAAGCGATGTCGCCCACCACAGTCATCTTGTAATACATGTAGAGCCTATGCAAATAAACAGAGCATGACAGTGACTCGACCTTACCATTGAAACACAGACACCGCCATCTTGTTTCTCCTTTGCCCTTAGCTAGTCATTTCTTTCAGCCACTAAGTTTGAAAGAGGAAAGAAGCAAAAGAAACAAAGCTCATTTGGCAAGGTGGTAGATCAAAGCACTCCTAATACCCATTCCTAAAATAGAGTTGGCAAGAGTTCCTGGCTATTGTTTGAAGTCGTCAGAAGCACCAAGAGCTCGATGCCTCCTCTCCCAGAAGACAGATAGAGCCTTCTTTATTCATTTCCTTAGTATGTGTATGTATTTACACTAAGGTATACACACCTTAAACTACCTATCTAAAGTATACAATCCAGTGGGTTTTGAATATTTGCCAAGTCCCGTGGCATAACCTACATCCAATTATTTAGCATGTAGAATCCAGAATATTTAGCACCATCCGCAGTTGCTCTCCACACTTTCTCCAAGATCCAGTGGCAAGCATTGATCTGCTTGCATTCCATCCTATGAATTTACCTATCCTAGACATGAATGGATAGATATAGATAGATAGATAGATAGATAGATAGATAGATAGATAGATAGATAGATAGATAGATAGAATCATACAACATATGGCTCTTGGTATCTGGTTTCTACTTACTATTTTTAAGACAGCATATTATAGCAATGTATCAGTACTTCCCTGATTTCCAGTGTTCCTTTGCATTGATGTACCACACTTGTCTATCTGTTCATCAATCAGTACAACTGCCTCTGCTTTGTCGCTATCATGCGTAACGCTGCTATGAGCATTCATGTACCAGCATTTGTACCGGCACGTGTCCCCTTTATACCAAGGACAAGCGTCGAAGGGTCATATGTAATTCTGTTTCATTCACTTTTTGAGGAACCAGCACATGCTTGCAAAGCAGCTGCACCAGTCTACTTCCCTTACAAGGGTTCCAGCCTGTATACTTTATTGCTAACATTTATTATTATCCATTTCTTGACTATATCCATCCTCTACAGTAGGAAGTAATAGATGTCTCAATGTAATTCCAATTTGCACTTCTGTAATTAATGATAGCCTCTTTTCCATGTGCTTAATGACCATTTGTATGTCTGCTTTGGAGATTTTTTTTTAACACTTTTACCCATGTCTAACTAAGTTTGTATTTTCTTTATTGAGTAGTAGCAGTCCTTTATCTGGGACATAATCCCTTTCTTGTATCTATGACCCAGCATAACATTCTAAGGGAGCCTTTCCACTTCCCTGCAACTGACTTCTGAAAGACAGGTAGGTATACAACTGCATTTAAATATTGACGACTTTTTTTCTTTGTTTCTTCAATTTCTGGTGTCTTGTACAGCTACTGCTTAATCCAAGATCACATGGATTTATGCAGGTGTGTGTGTGTGTGTGTGTGTATGTGCCTGTGTGCCTGTGTGTGAGTGTGTGTGTACATGTGTGTGTATCTGTGTATGTGTCTCTCTGTGTGTGTCTGTGTCTGTCTTTGTGTACCTGTGTGTGAGTGTGTCTGTCTGTCTGTCTGTGTACATACGTACATTCATGTGTTCCTTCATGTGTTTTACCCCTGAGCATTCACTGCTCCTAGATCTCTTTTTAAGTCTTTGGCTCACTCTGGGCTAATTTTGCATGGTGTGAGGTTGAGGTTTAACTTCACTCCCTTGGCAGCTTTCCTTCTGTGACACCTTCAGGCTGATTTTGTGAAGCTTCAGTCCTCACACTATTTACCTCAGAGAAGCCACAGCTTCAAGGTAAGAAAAATCAGACACTGTGTTTAATAAAACAGAATTACTGTTTGAACCACGGAAGGGAGAAAAAAACTATCTGAGGAGGCCAGGCTCAGTGAAGGTTCACTCACTGCAGCTGAGGTATGCCTGCTCTAAGGCTTTCTTTGATTCCAGAGCTACAGGAGCAATACTTGGGCAGCTGGTGAAGAGCTCCATCTCTCTCAAACAGGACTCCATCTCTCTAAGCCTGACTCCATCTCTCTGGTTAGACTCTAGTCAGACTACATCTGTATTCTATTCTCAAGCCATGTGACCTGGAGTCAAGTTATTTTCTATATAGCAGATTCTTATCTTAAAACAATGACTTAAAAATAGAATGTAGAATGTTCTTGTAGACTTAGAAGGCTCTTAGGAGTCAGCATAGGCGAAGCTCTCACAGCAGCACCTGGCACACCAAACGTCCAGTACATGTTGGGCTATTATTATCAGTAAGGTCCCATCCTACTAATCCTAGGGGTACAGTTTCCAAAGAAACGTGTATCTCAAAATAATAGCAGCACAGAGCTTGGGTAGATGATATGGTTACTATGACAACATCTCTGATTCTCCCAGGTGGTTTCCTCAAATATGGCTCCTTAGGGCTCCCAAATCCAGTACCACATGATGCTGATGAGAACCACTGACAGGTACACAAATTACTATTTTTTTAACATAACCTCAAGATGCTATTGTCTTCATAAAGAACCAAAAGATAAAAGTCAGCACCGGTCCCTTGGCCTCTCCTCTGCTCCAGACAGAACACCTGCTTATAACGAGTGTCCTCCAGATCTGAAATTGGGCTCACCACATTCAGCTCATTCTCAACCCAGCCTTCAAGGGTTGTAGCCTTTACCATAAATTCAAGTGGATTAGCTACCATGGCTGCTCTGCCTCATATCATAAGGCCCCTTTTCCTAAACATAGATAGATCTCTTAGGGCATCAAAACTTGCCACACTTCTTACACAAAGTCCACTGGAATTTAGGGGGTGCCACCGGCACAGAGAAATGCTCTCTTCTCTTTTGTTCTCCACAGACCAAGATATCTGCCTAAGACAAAACTCAGGTACCAAACTTCCCGCATCACATATACACACACACTTAAATCTAGCCAAGAGATGTTCTACTGGGTGAGCTCTCTGCAATGTTTTAATGTTAATGCTCTCGGGTCATTCAGCAGTAATGACAGAGACCCTTACAGGACTAGAGACTTCATACCTGTCTAATTTTTGTTGTGGTTTGGGATGTTTTTGTTTGTTTGTTTGTTTGTTTTTGCAAGTTTCAAAGTTTTCGGGGAGCCTCTTCTGCTGACATAAACTTGCATGATAAACCAGGATTGTCATTTACACTGCCATCCTTAGTGATCCCAGTGTAGAGAAGCTCTATTTAAAGATGGCTTCCTGCCAATTCAAAGTAGTACAGAACATTCTCCTGCCTGCCGTCCCCACTGTTCCCTTAGTTCCTGTGTCTTTACTAACCAAGATAATTTTTAATATTAGCATATGCACAATATAATTGGATGGGAAATTTCCAGGGTTCCAGTCATCTAGAGGGTGATGGCCAACTTCAGGGATTTGGTTTTTGGTTTTTGGATTTTTTGTTTTGTTGTTGTTGTTGTTGTTTGTTTGTTTGTTTTTTAGTTTTGAGGGGGTTTTTTGTTTGTTTTGGTTTTGGTTTTTTTGGTCTGACCAACTTCAATATTTTTTTAACCAAGAGAAGAACACTGTTTCTCTCCACATCAAGGGTACAAGTACTTAATCTCTAGTGTCGCTGTGTCTTGAAACCGTTCTCAATTCCTTCTGGGACTCAGGTCATAAGCTCAGGGTAGACTGCCAGGCTAGCACACAGGTCCTAGCCAAATTTCCCTACGTGAGAAAAAAAACTCCTGTCAGGCTCTCTTTGCTACCTGTAAACACACATCACGGGTATTGAAGTATTTTTTTACCATTTTACAAACCAAAGCTGGTGTGTTAGGCTTGGCCAGTCATCTAAGGGCAACACTTGTCCAGGTTCTAGGTCACCCACTCCCCTCCTCCTTGGACACTTCCTGTGAGTCATTTTAATTCAAACATCAGTCCATCTCTCCCTCTGGAACAAACCCTATTTCATCACAGAGCCTGGGCCAAGACAGAACAGCCTGAACTCTATGGCCTGCCTCATTTAAGACACACAGAATTCACTGGGAATATACTAGAGCCTTTCTAAGCTAATGACACAAGAAAACCATGGGGTGAGGAGAGGCTCAGGGTCCCATACCAGCAGGCCAGCCCACCTCCAAGAATGCCTTTCTCTGCTCTTTCCTAGCCCTACTTTTCCACACAATTGCTTTAAGATTTAATTTCTTCAATCTCGATAAGCAAATGTGTGTGTGTGTGTGTGTGTGTGTGTGTGTGTGTGTGTGTGTGTGTGTGTGTGTGTGTGTGTATTTCACTGATGGGCATATATAAAAAGGATTTCTAGGCAGGGAGTGGGGTGACCACTTCTTGCTTGTACACCTCTCAATTTTTAGTGCTATTTTGAAAGCTGTGAAGCCTTCCGAGGACGGGTGCTGGCTTGCCAGAAACAGATCACTATGAATATGCCTCTGAGGGTCACCAAAGCAGGCCAGGACAAGAGAGGAGCAAAGGGGTCAGAAGAGTAGAGCAGCTTATTCTGCTCTCTAGAAGCTTCTAAGCCTCAAGACACATTGATTGTTCAAATTAAATACAGTTCTCAAAAGAAGTCCTTCTTTAATCCGAGCACCATCAGTGACCAGCCAGATCATTTTCTTGGCTAGGTGACTTCACCCAAACTTTCCAGAAGTTTGTTGTGGAGACCATTGTTTTCTGATGAAATCTAAGCTCCAGGCATACTGCATGCATGCTGGATCAGAGTCTCTGGCTATAGAATTTAGAAATTTTTTTTTTAAGAAAGAAATCTCAGAATCTGGTGACTGACACCCTGGCTGCTTCTTATTTCAACTTCACCTTCATCACAAGCCAGGATCAAGGGAGTTGCAGACCTCTGAGTAACACAAGCAGTGAGAGGCTGACCTGTCTCTGGGATTCCTTGTTCTCCCCTCTGTCTCCCCTTGTGATTTCCTTCCCTTAGCCCTTACCACTGGTTGTACAATGGTCTAGACCACACTTACCAGTACTTACCCCATTCTGAAGGACCTCTGTCTTCCAAAACTACCTGTATGGTCTCCTTTCCAGCCATTATATCATTTATATAGACCATACATTATAGTTTGTTTTGAGGAAAGCAATCTGGATAAACTATCACCTAAAACAAAGTGATACAACCTCCTGCTCTTCTTGAGAAGAAGTTATGGTTATCCAGTGAATCAAACCCAAAGATTGGTTGACCTAAGGACCATCAAAGGGAAGATGGTTTTAGAGTTGATGGGTTAGCTTCTTTGTTCCTTTGTTTGTTTTTCAGTATTATAGATCAAACTAGATTCTGCTAACTTCCCTGACTGGCATAAAAAACACCTAAAGGCCCCACTGAGAAAAGGTTCACAAAAATTCTGCACAGTTACACAGAAGTGATTAGAGCATACTTTCTGGTTGCATATGAATCTAAGCACTTACAAGTCTACTGGTAAGTTTAACCACATACTTGACCTCAAACGGATAAAAAATGGAGTCAACTAGAGTATTTACCTGAAAGAGTTGTAAGAATTCCAAGAAATGGGATTTTTTTTTAAGTTACATGAAATGTTCTTAGTCTTTCATAGTTCCTTATTCACATATCTGGGCTGCTCATTTACAAGTTGGAAAAGCTGGGAAAGATGTTGGTGGTGGCCATGATATGATGGTTTTTGTCTGAGACAAGCAGACAATGGTAGAACTGATCCAGCTATCTTCCGTTCAATGTCTAAGGACACTGAGGCTACTGGAAGTGTTCTCCCCTGGGGTGGTCTGCTTTTGAAGCCCATTCAGAATCATGGTTACCACAAGCACAGCATCCTTGGCCTTAGGGTATGACTGACATCATCCAAACAAAAGCTTCACTGGAATGGGGAGGAAGAGCAAAGAACGGTGTGAATGGAAGGGGTCATGCTTTCTACCCACCAGTGGGCACTCCTCTCTCTGAGACACCCCTGTGCCCAGAGAGGAGGGAGGGTGATGACCATGGGGGTGAAGTTGCAAGGACCATAAAATTGACTTCTTCTTGAAATAGAAACAGGGGCCGTCTTATGTTATTGCAGCGAGTGACAACACTGTCCTGATCTGCACTAAACACCTGCAAAATAGGCCTGTTTTCTTGTAGAAAATTCTAAGATCAGAAGAGATGGGGAGAGCAGACAGACAGCTCAGCAGGTAAGAGTGCCAGCTATGCAAGCCTGACTACCTGAGTTTAACCACCAGATCCCAGAGTGGAAGGAGAGAGCCGATTCCCAAAACTGTCCTCTGACATTCAAACATGCTATGGCACACACACTGCCGCGCGCGCGCGCACACACACACACACACACACACACACACACACACACACACACACACATTTGCTTAAAAAGAGGTCAATGTATGTAAGTAAGAGAGATGGTTTGGGTTCTATGGAACTCAATGTGCAGTAGTCCCAGAGGGTGCCTCACAGGAGACAAAGAGAAGAAATCTTTAAGATAAATAAAGGTGGGCCAATGAGAGAGCTCAGCAGGTACAGAGGTTTGCTGCACAAGCCTAGTGTCCTGAGTTCGAACCCTGGAACCCAGGTAAAGATGGAAGGAGAGAACAGAGTCCACAAAGTTGGTCTTTGGTCTCCACACACACGTGCTGCAACACATGTGTGCACACACATACACATACACACACACGCACAATTTTTTAATTTAAAATAAATGAACCACCAACTATGTATTTACCATGATTCCAAAGTAGAGGAAATATGCAGTACCTACAAGCAATGTGCCAGTTTTAGAAGAGCCAAGAGTGATCATGACTCAACAAGCTGTCAGAGGGCAAGCAAGGTGGAGCAGATTAGAAATGATCTATGACAACAAATCCCAGCAAGAGTAGCACGTTAGGGAAAAATTGTTACATTTCTTTGAATCTTCATAGGCTCCAAGGACTGTACTGTGTTCAGGAACTGTTTGTGTGATCCTTATGACAACTGTGAGGTAGATCTCACCCACAAAAGGTCTGAGAGACTCAGAAACACACACACACACACACACACACACACACACACACACACACACACACTCAAAGATCACAAAGCTAATAAGCTGCAGAACTACAGTTCCAACCCAGGTCCACTGATTCCAAACATGTGCTCATAATACACATACTAAACCAAAGAAAGAGAAGCAGGGAAGGACAAAAGTTAGCAGAGCAGAACATACCCACCAAAATATAGTGACTGCTATTATACAAGGCACTCTGTATAAGCAAAACGAAATGCAATTACCAAACACAAATAGCACATCACAATAAATAGCAGTCACTATCCATGACTTCAAAATGTTCCTACACATGACCTCTTCCCACTTTGATTCTTGCCGTTCAGTTGTGACTTGGCCTTCAAATCTACTTGAAAGCAATTCAACAACAAAACTGAAGAGAGCACAGTCATCTCTAGTAACAGTATGTCCATGGTGTTCTCAGATGTTCAGAGCAGAGGCAGCTGTTGGAATTTTCAGAACCAAGCTCCATAGCACCAGGAGAGCTCTTTCTGGGAGTCCAAAGTCAAGTTCTAGGAGCTGTAATTTGAATGAACATGTAGAAATTGGAGAGATATGTCATCAGCGTGGGCTTTCAGGCTGTGGCTAAAGGTTTTGAGGGGGCCTATGAAACTCCAACGAGACAGGATACTGACCATATGCTTCTGCCACGACTAAACAAATTCAGAGAGCAATCAAGCTCTGGAAGAGACCATTTGTATCCTGCATAAGGATACAGATGGATATCGACCCAAATCAGATGAACGGAAGAAAGAAACACCTCAACCAGGAGGTCACGGTCAAGAATCCACCTCAGTTGAAGGATGTGGATCGTATCGTTGTCATGGCAATGATGCAAGCCTTAGCTTCATGTTGTCACAGTAATCAGAAAAATGTATTTATCTATAGTTCAATAGCAGCCTGGAAATACCCCCCTCAACCCCAAATCCCTACCAGAAAAACAAGTCTGCAGTGGCACAAACGAGCAGATCTATCACCTGAAGTATCAGCATCACAACGCCAGCCCGTCTTCTAGAACAGAGCTGATTCCCATAGAGAGCTTGTGTCTTAGCAACGCTGAGGGAATGGAACTAAATGTAGACTTGTTGAAGTAGATAAAACCCATAACGCTAACAGCTTTGTATGAAGTCCAGCAACATCTTTATCACTTAGGTATCAATGTGTGTGGAGTAGGGGCTGGGGAAATGACTCAGTGGCTAAGAGCACTTGCTTTACAAACCTGAATGTGAATCCCCAGAAACCACATACGAAGACGTGGAGCCTCAGCATCAGAGAAAGGAGACAAACAGATCTAGGGCCTCTGGCAGCCAACCTAGCTTAAATAAGCTTCTGGTTCAGTGAGAGACCCTGTCCCAAGGAATTAGGGCAGAGAGTGATAGAGGAAGACATCCAACTTGTGGCCTTTGTATTCATGTGCTCATGAATGCAATACACACACACACACACACACACACACCTTACATCATTAAGAATATGTAGGAGCACCGTTGACTTTAGACTATGATTGAATAAAACTGGGAAATATGAGTGGTTTTTTTTTAGAGTGTTTAGGAGAATTAGAAATATACAAATATAACTGTTAGTTCAGTAGAATTGTAAAACTCCTTAAGAAAGTGCTAAGATCTTCAGGTTTACTTCCTCAGGCCTGTGAAGTGATTTAAAAGCATATTATATATATTTACAAGTACAACTTTAAATGCTTAAAAAAAATAAGTAAGCTACAAAGTAGAGGGATCCATGGTAATTTAGTCTGTTTAACTTTAATTTATTAACCATTATTTGGATTAAATATCTAAATATTATTTGTTCTCATTTTACAAATTACTTGTTAAATTTATATATAGGATAAGACCTTTAAGGAAAAATAAGGGCATATGATAAAAATAAATTTATTTTTCAACTTTAATAAGTCAATATTAATTAAAAATTAATGATTTTAAAGTAGTATTAATTTTAGTCCCACCAAAAAATGCCTAACCTAGATCTAGCTATAAGAAGATATGAGAGAAATATAAAATTATAATCATTCTACAAAATACTGGTCTATAATTTTCAAAACTGTCACTTTCATGGATAAAAAGATAGTTCCAGATTAAAGATGACCAGGAAACATGACAATCCAAAAAGCTGCCTGACCAGTGTTTTTCCTTCAATAAAACTGGCATTATTGTTCATTTTGGGGGCGTCTGGAAGAAGTCTGTGGGCAGATAACACTATGTTATCAATGTTTATTTTCCAATTTTGCAAATTATAAAGCATGTATGTAAGAGAAATCCTTTGTTTTTAGGACATACACAGAGTGTTATTTAGGAAACAAGAGACATTTTATCAGCATTTATCTCTATGGTTCAGGAGAAAAACTGAAAATGGCAAAAGTTTTAAAACACTGTCATTTGGAAACTCTAGAAGAGAAGTATATAAGAATTCTTCAGATTTTCTATGCCTAGAATTGTCACAAAGTAAAAGAAGGAAACGCTAACATTAAATAGTTCACTTTAAAAAAAAAAATCATCCTAGACAATCATTACCCACCAACAGGGAACTATAAAAGATGAACGGCTGGAGGCATGCATCTAAGAGAATACCACAGAGCTAGTGGAACAAGAAAACCTTCACATTCTTAGTAAAAGACTGAAACCTAGCCAAGCACAGTGTTCATGCCCACAGTCCCAGCACTCTAGAGGACAAGTCTCGAGATCTGTGAGTTAAAGGCCATTCTGGGCTACACGGCAAAACCCCAACAACAACAAAACCAATGTCTGAAACTGAGAAAAAAGTCCTCTCTTTAACCTCTCCGTCAATCACCTCCCTTTAGATGAGAGCTCTCATACTGCTGTGCTGGCAGCCAGTGCCTACCCCCGAGGCTTTCCCCATGTGGTACATCACATCCAGGATTGCCATCCAAACCCCAAAGGAACTCAGCCAGCAAAAGTCTTTCTTCAGAGTCTTCCCTTCGGCCTCATACAAAGCCCCTAGGTAGAAGGCGGGCCCCACCCCTCCTATCCACACATCATCTGCATCCAGACCAGGACTAAAGGGCTTTGAATCACTCTTTGTAACAAGAAAAAAGACCTTATTCAGTGGGGAAGCTTGCAGGAACACTCATTCTCTTAGCCATCTCCTTGGTAATATAACCCACTATTCCCAAGAATTCCCTATGTGGTGTCCTAATACACAGAGAGCTGGCTTAAAATAGGCCTAGCCCTTCTCAGAGACCAGGATTGGGCAGGGCAAGCCAATAGCCCGACAACTCTTTTGGCTTCACCCCCGCTATTTCAGACCCATCTGTTAGGATGACCTGAGGCACCCCGTGTCTGTAACCATACAAACTCTAGAAGTTCATGACTACATATGGTGATCTATGTTAGACTATGTAACCCGGAACTGATTAAACTGAGCTGAAGTATGTATATGTGTTACAAAAAAATAGAAATCTGTAACAATAATCATTTTGTTAATTCATCACACAGGATAAGCATAATTTAAAGTTAAGAAAGGTAAGACTTTCAAAATGCACAAACAGAAGTCAATATTCAAACATAAAAGTGCTTTTTAAACACTTAGCACAAAGCAATGGTTGAATCAATGAATGAATGAGCTTTCTTCTTTAACGTAATAAGCTCTAAGGAATAGACAAATGTCAGGAAGACGCCAGAACTCTTACTGGAGTTGGAAAACCCAGATTCTAGTCCTAAAGCTGAATAACTAAAATACTGCACAATCTCCAGCTATCCCAGTATGAAATATGCAGGTGGGGTAGACGCTCCCGTGATGGCTAATCATCACTGTCAACATGACTGAATGTATTATCACCATGGAAACGTATCTAAGTACGACTAGGAGGATGTTTAATGTAGCAGGGGAAACTCACCTGAATGTGGGCATCTCCATCCCACGGGCTGGGAGCCCACACTGAAGAAGGCGGAGAAAGTTAACTGGGCCTCAGCATTCACCCTCTACTTCCTGATTGGGACACCTCACACTTCTACCAGCACACGACCTTGCCATGACGATGAACTGTACCCTCAAACTGTGAGCCCAAATCAGCCCTTCCAGCTTTAAGTTGCTTCTTGCCCAGGGTTTTGGTTCCAGCAGCATGGAAAAAAATTAATATAGATCCTAAAGTTGGTCAAGCCTTAAACAATTTTATTTCAATTCTGCAATTTTTATTGTACATCCTAAGATAGACTATAGACACTGCTTTGTCCATTATCCCAAACTTCACTCATCTC
>CM052714.1:59063762-59119633 GCA_028551405.1 Uromys caudimaculatus
TGAGCCCAAATCAGCCCTTCCAGCTTTAAGTTGCTTCTTGCCCAGGGTTTTGGTTCCAGCAGCATGGAAAAAAATTAATATAGATCCTAAAGTTGGTCAAGCCTTAAACAATTTTATTTCAATTCTGCAATTTTTATTGTACATCCTAAGATAGACTATAGACACTGCTTTGTCCATTATCCCAAACTTCACTCATCTCCCAGATGGCTAGATTGAATGGCTGAATTGCTTCAGCTTCTTTGAAGACCTTCTTTTCATGGCTTTGGTCATTTTTAATTCCTCTGTGGCTAGCCTTTTCACCCATCCATTCTCTACGCTCAGGCACATCACTTCCTTAGTTATTTGAATGGATATGCACACACACACACACACACACACACGCACACACACACACACGCATGTGCACACCCACATGTATATAAAATGCTTATGTGCTTTTTCATTTCATTATCTTATTGTTCACTGAGTCAATAAGTTGGACATAGCTGGACAGTGATGGACACCTTTAATCCCAGCATTTAGGAGCTAGAGGCAGGTGGATCTCTGAGTTTGAGGCCAGCCTGGTCTATTGAGTGAGTTCCATGACAGCCAGTGCTGTACAGAGAAACACTGTCTCAAAAAAAAAAAGTCGGACATTAGACATTACTCACAGAGGAAGCAAGAGGTATGTGGGATTAGTTATAGTCACTTGGCAGTTTGTGATGGGACTTCAGTTGGACAAAACAATAGCTTAAAATAAGAGCATTTGGAGAAGAAAGAGGGGGTCCTTGATCTCTAGTACATTCATTTATACGGGGAGATGGAATGATAATTATTAGATCAGAAAAATACAATTATTCAAATACAATACAGCAGAGCCTTTGTTCTGCCTCTCTTGTGAATCTTAAGAATAGAGCATTCTCTAGTCTCGGCAGAGCATGCTTGTGCCCTTGGAAGGCAGAAAGGTGGCACCCTACAGGGACTGTCACTCTTCTTCTCCATTGCCTTTGTATCCACCCGGTAAGGAACAAAGACCCAGTCACAACCCTCGGGCCCTCAGTCACTTTATTTTTTCCCAGGATTAGGTAACTTCTGCAGGCTTCATGGAAGGAGCTGTTGGCCTTGGGACAACAGGGCCTGTGCTCCTGTGCTAAGCACTGTCCCCTTGGCAATCCCTGTAGCATATAGATACTGCTTCCAGACATCCAGATCCCCCATAGGGCTAACCCACCAGCTGGCTGAGCCTTCTAAATAACCCTCTTAGTGCCAAACAAAAGCAGACTGGATCACAGGAGCTATTCCTAACCAATGTCCCATCAGAAACTAGCCAAGTGGGTATAACTAACCCCATTTAACTCTCACTTCCTCTGTGAGTAGTGGCTAATGTCCAGCCTACTGGCTCAATGGAAAATAAGATAATAAAATGAAAAGATACATATTTCACACTCATGTATGTATACACACATGTGTGGGCACATGGCCTTTCAAATAACTAAGACGGTGATGTCCCTGAGAGCAGAGACTGGAGGGGGAAGGCATTAATCAGAGATGAAGTAAAAATGCCCAAAAGAAGGTCTTAAATAACCTAAAAAACTAAAGTAATTTAACCACTAAATTCTGGGTTTTCATCTAGGAAATGGGTAAAGTTTGAATACTGAACAAAGTTGTGTCCACATGGGTCTTTTTCATGTAGCTTGTTTTGGAAGGCAAGTTGCTATTGACTGTTAGAACCTGGCAAAATCTCTTCCAATTCTCCCCCAGAAAACATTCACATACATCAAGGACAAAGGTATCAAAAAAATCTTAACATGGCATTGTTTGCAAAATTTATCATTAACTGGGAGATGGTGAGATTAATTATGTAACATCTATATAGTGGAATATTAAACTGCCACTTAGAATAATTTAATAGAGCTATTCATTAGCTCTGGAATGAAATATTATAAAACTAGTTAAGCCTTGACATACACGAGCTAATGGGAAATACCTACTAAGTAGATAAAACATGCACCTTCCCGTGTATTCTTTCATATAATTCTTAGGATAACTCTGTCACCTGACTCACAGCACGTAAAGAGGAGAAAATAAAGTTCACAGCCAGGGCTGGGAAGATAAAGAATAAAGCTGAACACCCAGCAAACATGAGGACTGGGGTCTAGATCACCAGGACTCACACAGACACTGAGTAGGCATGCCTGAAATTCCATCGCTCGGAGGGCAGAGACAGCTAGTCACAAACAACAGCAAGTTCTGGGTTCGGCTGCAAGTGTCTGCCTCAATGAAAAAGGTGGAAAGTGACCGTGGATGAAGAGAATGACAACCTTGGGCTTCTGCAAACAAGCATGTACACACACGTGTGCGCACACATACACACACACACACACACACAGAGTGTCACATAAATAAAATACAGTAAAAGTCGAGGCAGACATGTCCTGATCAAAATTGCACAGCTTAAAGCAACGAGGCCAAATAAAACAAGGTCTATTGGAGAAGGCCCTTTAGGGGATAACATTCATTCTACACAAGCACAGGCAGCTGAATGTCCTCAGACACCTGAATGCTCCCTCAGTCACTGCTTGCTGATACCCTGAATTTTTTTCTCTTACAAAGGCCTCCATTGGGTGAGGCCTGGCCTTCTGGACTGCTGGATTGGGCATCTAACAACAGGTCTAAAAGGAGGTCAGTTGACAACAGGTTGTCATGGTAACCCGAAGGTTTCCCCCCCCCCCCCCCAATTCTTGCCTCTAGAATAAAATGGAGTGGGAAGGCAAAGAGAAGCATTTGTTAAATGCCTGCTATGAGCCAGGCATGATGAATAGGAAAAAAACTCATCTCAGTCTTCCTTTACAAATCCCCAAAAGAAAAAGAAACTGCATTGTTCAAGAAAGTACACAGCAGGCCTACATCCCTGCTTAATCTAGGTCAGTCATAACCACACAGGAAGTTGTTGGTTTCACGTGGCATGTGTGCCCATCATACGGCCTACAGCTCCGTGTGCCGGGTACCAGGGTCCTCGCCAGTATGCGGTCAGGTCACACAGCTGTGCCATGCAGCTGCCTTCAGCGCATGTTCTACCTGCTCATACCTGGAATGTGCCTTCCAGAGTCAGGAGACAAAGGGACGCTGATCTGAAAACCACACACACTGTCGGATAGGCTGAGGACGGACCTGCACTGGGAGATCTCAGCAGATCATCCCCTTTCACTTTACCATGCCACCCCTCCCGAGCTATCAGAAAGTGGGGGTGGGGAAAGGGTGCTGTATCTGAGCATCGTTTCCTTGCAACTTTCATCTTAATTACAGGAGCTCTTAGCAACCGTTGCTTAGTAACAAACACATTTGAAATAGGTTTGTTGACTTATTATGAGATGCTCTGAAAAGACCTCAGAGTGAAATGTACTGATGGAGACAAAAAAAAAAGTATAGTAAAAATACATTTTTAATCACAGCAGTACTTGGGCAGTTAGGTATTCTCACAACCCAAAGGTATGACTGAATGACTGTAGCAGTTCATAGTCGCTTCTACTGCTTAATGACTGATTTGTTATATTCAGGATGCGACAACCACACTTACTAGAAGACTCTCAGAACTCTGTGGGCAGGGATCAGAGCTCCAGTCAATGGTAAGCAGTGAAGCCCCTGGATTTCCCTCAGTCTACAGCCTCCTATCCAAGGTTCGACAAATGCCTGAGGGTTTGGTTGAGCTGTCACCCCGGAAGAAGGCAAGTGAAGCTTTGCTGTCTTTCTGAGGACATTTGCTTGGCGCCTTCTAATAAAATTCATGTCTAAAGTGGATCTATAAACGCATCCTACACACTCTACCCCGAAGCAAAAGCCCTGCCCCACCCACACTCCTTGCTGGGCTCATGGCCTCCTGTGTTTGCTAACAAACTCTCACCATCCATTGCTCACCTCCGTCACCTCAGAAGAGGAACAGCACCAGGAGAGTAGACACTTGCCCCACACCCTTCAGAGTCCTGGTCTTCTCTTCTGACCTCTTTTCTTACCGTTTGTAATTCTTCAAGGGCAGGGTCTCCACCCCGATTTTTTTCTCACCTCCCACTCTCCAACTCAGACCACTGCAGTCTGACTTTGCCCCATGACCCTGCCCTCCAATCAGCAGCTCCATTGATTGCAGGAAAACAGTATGGATGCTAAAACTCTGTTCTTCAGATCCGTATCTCTCTTGGAATTTGTAAAACTATTGTTAGATATTAAAGGAGGGCTTCTACATCAAATCTGTCCCCAGCACCTGCTTCATGTAGCTCTCATACAGAGGGTTACTTGGCCTCTTTTTTTGTCAGTTGTTTATTTGTTTGTGGGACAAAGTCTTCCTATGTAGCCCAGGCTAGCCTCAAGCTCACAGCAGTCCTATGTCCGTCTTCCAAGTGCTGGAGATACAGGCATGCACCACATGCCTAGCTAACTTCATGTCTGAAAACAATCCACAGCCACCAAACTTTCCTTCCAAAGCATGTCTCAAGCTAGAAACCCTCTTCCTCTCTTGTAAAGCTGTCAACCCACCCTCAGTGCTTTGTGTCCTGTGATAACCTCTCTTCCTCATCTTTTCTCCTTAAGTCCCAGGAAACTTAGTTCACCGAAACCCAGGCCCACCACACCCAGTACTGGAAGAACCAGCTCCCATAGAAGGAGCCAAGTCACCATCCACTTCCAAGATGTCCTATCTGGTTACCCAGAAGAATTCCGATTATTCATGGTCTACTTCAGTCATTTACATTGGCTGTCTGACCATGTAGGCGTTTGGACTTTGAGGCTATGGATATGAATCATGGTTGTCTTGTGGTAGCTAACCCAACATCGATTCATTCACAGATTCTTTCATGAAATGAATATTTATCTTAGTTACAGTGATGGTTCAGTGTACTAAACGCTTGGCACACAAACACGAGGACCTGCACTTGTATCCCCAGCAGCCAGGGAAAGGATGGATGTGGCAGAAAACATAGGTGACCTCAGTGCTAGAGAAACAGAGACAAGAGGATCCCAGGGGCTTACTGGACAACCAGTCTAAACAAAATGGTGAGGGAGCTCCAGTTTAACAAAACCCTGTCTCAAGAAATATGATAGAAGCAATAGAAAAAGACACCTAACATTGAACTCTGGTCTCCATATGGGAACATGGGAAAGCATGCCTGCACAGACCTACGCACACATACATGTTTGACATACATGCTTAGAATAAGATGAAATATTAAAAGAAACCAATATTTAAAAGAATAAAAGTTGATCAACATGTCAAGTATTGTTTTGGGGTCATGATGATATCATTAGTTCATGGAGTTGCTAAGATAAAGAGCTGAAGAAACACAAGTGCTAAGAAAAAGCACCATGGAAGGTCCCAAAATGTTAAAGTAGAGAGAGGTCGTGGGCATAGTTACAGAGCTCATGTCTAGCATGCACCCAGGGTTCATATCCAGCCCTGAAAACAATAACGACAGTAATAATGCAAAAGTACAGAGAAAGAACGGGCAGCCATTCCTGCTGCACACTGAGCTAGAACCTGCGAAGGCATCAGAAGCCAAACGACCCAGTGGGAGGAGCCCCAGGAAAGGGAACAGGTGCAAAGCCCTGGCTCCCACAGACTATTTACCACCATCCTCTCCCCCTGGGGAGCTTCTCTCCTAAGTTATATTTTGTTTATAGCATATTGTCATTGACTTCTAAATTAAAGGAAGCGTTCCCGTGCCAAATCATAGCAGTTTTGGAAAGATTTCGGCTAAAATGTAAAATGAGGGAGCCTAGATTTTCAAACACATATTTACAAAAAAATATTTTTTCCTATTTCAATACCCTAGTTTATTTGCAGCTTGCCTCTTTGATAAACTAGAGATTTAGACTCAAGTATCACAAGCTTTCACTTCCCAGCAACTTCGCAACAAATTCTGCACACAACAGCTGCTCCTATAAAACTGAATTTGCCACTTCCCCCCAAAAAGTCACTTTGATGTGAAATAACTTTGCCTTGCTGCTAATACACTACAACCAATTAAAACTGAAGAGATAGGCTCCCCGAGGCTTCATCCACCAACCTGAACAATCCCAGTGGGCTTGGATGAAGGGGAATGTGAGGTCATATACGCTAGAGACATACCATCCAGCTCCCCAAACATTTGTACTGCCTGGGAAAGAAACTGGTGGGAAAAGGTGGCAGATACGAGAATGAGCTGCGAAAACTTCCGAACAATTAGCTGTGCAAATAAATTTCCATGCTTCAACATTCAAGAGACGAAGTCCTTGTGAGACCCTAATTAACTTTTGTAGGGCCACTTTGTGTACCTCCAGTGCAAAAGTCATATCCAAAGCCAATAGATTGGCAAACTAGCTTATGGCTTTTGTCTTATTGGCTCCCAAATAAAAACTGTAGTCAAAGGTTTTCACAGGTTCTCGAATTGTACAAGAAAATTAATAGAAGTGGAGCCATGTCAACCTCTTTGCACTGACTACGGAACAATGTTTCGCTGACAAAATTCATTCCCACCGAGGTGACACACTGCCTTCACAAGGAGTGGCAGGGACACTGCAGCCAAGCCAAGGAAAACTAGTGACAACTCAGAACTACGTGATGTGCTAAGGGGTCTCCCAACTCCTGACCATTACTGAAGGGCACAGAAGAGGATACAGTGATAAAGTAAAAAAAAAAAAAAAAACAAGGCCTACCATTCCACAGGACTTCACAGTTCCCTCTGGAGCAATCTAAGCAAGTGGTTTTCAATGTATGGGTCATGACTAAAATAATGTTATGGTTGGGGGTCACCACCACATGAGGAACTGTGTTAATGGATCTCAGCATTAGGAAGGCTGAGAACCACCGACTAAGCCAACCTTCAGGAGATAAAAGATCCATTTCTGCACAAACGCAAACACATGTCATGTCACTGCATGACATGAACAGTGGTGACTCTACCACTGACAAGGATGGAAACCTCCTGTGTAGGTTCTTTTTAAAGAAAAGTGATGTCTCAACTATAAAATCAAAATATCAATCAGTTCTAAAAAAATGCTTCAGACGGGTCAGTGAGATGGATCAGGGGAACATGTGTGCGTGGCCCCTCAGTGGGGCCTGGAGAAAGGTGGGGGAGGCTTCCACGCTATTCTAACAGTAAGAGTGCCCATGTCTGACTGCTCACCATGTGACGAGAAATAGGGGATTCTAGCAAACTAGCAGACCCTCAGAGTGGGCCCAGAACAGTGGGCTGGCTGCTTCCACTGTCTTTATGGAAGTCTGCTCGGGTGCTGGTGTCAGCCTCCCCATACTGACAGTGGGATCGTTGGCTATTCCAGAGTTCCTGTCCATCCCCCATTGGCCCAAAGGCTGTATAAAAAAGCACTTACTGCTTTGCAATACAGTAGATCTGCACCTCAGTGTTGATCTCCAGAGTCTGTACCCCAGGTTGGTGACTCCACCACCCTCGCCCTCTCCCGGATTCTAGTTCCCAACAGACATGGACCTGCTGGGCAAGACTGACAACCTAAGTTCAATCCCCAGCAACCACAGTTGAAGGAGAGAACTGACTTCTGAAAGATGTCCGCTAATATATACACATGCGCTGACACACATCGCACCCACACTCAAAACACATCAGCGCTTCATACACACAACAGTGATACATTTTGAAAAAATTGAAGATGGTCTAGGTCCTACCATATCAAATAGTCAGCAAACACTTAATTGTTTATGAAAAAATAAATAGGCATGTTTATCTTGTTAGTGTTCAATCATTGGTGTTTTAAATAATTTTTTAACCAAAGTATTGTATGAGTAAGTCTGTGTGCTTTGTTTTTGTGAATGGTTTGAGATAAATACCGATCTTGTTTTCTCTTAATAAAGTCATCTGTTTATTAAGCCAAAAAAAGAAATGGATAATTCTATTTATCAAATAATTATTTTAAAATAAAACTCTTTTTACACATTTATTATGTGTGTTCAAGCATGTGTGCATCTCTGTGTGTGTGTGCCTGTGGTATACGTGTGTGTGTGTGTGTGTGTGTGTGCAGAGGCACACAAGCTTTCAGGAGTTCTTCCACCATGTGAATCCCAAAAAACTCAAACTTAGATTCATTGAGCTTGGCGTCTGGGGCTTTTACCCTCTAAGCTATCTTGCTGATCCATGATAAACCTGTGATTTATTATCAGTCAACATTTGATTTTCAAACCTAACTTATGCACCTATATCCTAGGGTCACAAAAAATTTCTCTAGCAAAAAAAAACGGGCCATGGGTAGTGAAGACGCTGGGTTCGCAGGCCCTGTGGGTGCTCTTGCTCCACACCTCCTGCCCCTGTATCAGCTGGCTTCTCTCACAGATCACTCTCTCTCTCCTCTTCCCACCTCCATAGCGGCTAGTTCACTATTAAACGATATACTATACAACAAGGGTATAGGCATTAATATAGAACAAGTTAACTTCTTAAAATGAAAGTA
The DNA here is from genome assembly GCA_028551405.1 of Uromys caudimaculatus. Classification (NCBI taxonomy): domain Eukaryota; kingdom Metazoa; phylum Chordata; class Mammalia; order Rodentia; family Muridae; genus Uromys; species Uromys caudimaculatus. Next base: position 59,072,187 of record CM052714.1, read on the forward strand.
CACCCAGCTATTTCTTAGTAAACACAAAAGTCAAATTTAGAGTGAGCCACAATCTGAACAACATCTAAACCAGGTGACACATACACTTGCCCAGTCTTAAATTAACTAATTTTAAAATAATTTTCAAAGCAATTAAGATGCATTAGCCCTGTCTTCTACATTTGCAGATTCCAACAGCATCCATATGTCTAGAAAGCCACAATGTGCAACATTGGAAGAAAGTATAACCAAAAAAATTCCTTGAAATTTAAAATAGAGCACAACTTCTAAGCGTAAATGTTAGAGACGGCGTACACGCATTTCCCTGCATATCAACATCTCAACATCATCAACGAATCTTCACAGCCAATCTTTAAAAAAAAAAGTTTAAACCTAACAGACAGCAAAAAAGAAATTCTTTTTCTCAAACTCTTATTCAAAAATCTAAATCTTATATGAAACTTAAATACTTTGAAATTGCATTCCAATTTGGAAAATATACACGAGAGCTTTTGAAATCTTGAGTACTGTGCATGCCTATAAAAATTTAACACTTCAACTCTAAAATTCACACTCAGATCTCAGATAATCACTACACAGTTACAACTCAGAGAACTGTGCCAACCGCAACACTTAAACAAATTACAACAGGAAAATAGGTAACACCGCAGCCAATGTTAGCAAGGGAGGCAACTGGCCAACGGGACAACCTCGGGAAAGCAGATAGATGGTCACCAGCACTCTCACACAGTGAGAACGCAGCTGGCTTTCTGGGGTTTTGTTTGTTGCTTTTTGGCTTCGGGGTTTTGGATTATTGTTGTTTTAGAGTTTGGGGGAGATTTGAGTTTTTGTTTTGTTTGGTTTTTGGTTTGGGGTTTTTGTTTTGTGTTTTGTGTCTTGTTTTGTTTTGTGACAGGGTCTCACTACCAACTAACACACACTGTCCACACATACGCACACACACAAACACACACACACACACAAATCCTGTCTCTGCCTCCCAAGTGCTGGGATTGCAGGTATATGCCACCATTCCTGACTTGGCCAGCTCTTAAGAGATATTCACGTCTTGGTTACTGTTTTAATGCTGTGAAGACACACTACGACCACAGGAACCCCTATAAACGAGAACATTTAATGGGGGATCGCTTATAGTCTCAGAGGGTTAGTCCGTTATCATCATGGCAGAAAGCCTGGTAGTGTGCAGGCAGAAATGGTCCTAAGGAAGAGCTGAAAGTTCTACATCTGCATCCACAAGCAGCAGGAAGGAAATACACTTCTTCCAACAAGTCACACCTCCTAACAGAGCCATTCCCTGTGGACCTATGGAAGCCATTTTTATTCAGTACACCACAATTCATTTTCCAGCTTTTTTCTTCCCTCCACAGAAGCTAAACCTACCTTGTGATTAAACAGAGGCCCGGGAGGTGGAGCTGGCTCCAGCCTCCCACCTCTCCCATGTGTAGAGGCTGTACGGGTAACTCCCTAACAACCTCGACTCAAACCCCATATTTTAAAACTGAGGTTTTTAGAAAAGTTAAAAATATTCATCATGCCACAAGTTCTGGCTATTGGCGAGGTAAAAGTAGAAAACGATGAGCCTGAAGACCTTCATTTGGGGAAAGAAGAAATAAAACTCGCCAGTAGAATTTGGCAGAGTAGCCTTACCCTGTTCTTTACTGGCATGGATGGCTTTCACTTGGCATCTTTCCAGTGTGGTTGCAAGTGTAACCAAAAAACTGGTACAAGTGTGCTTTTGTACAAACGTACAAAGAGTAGCCCACCATAACTAATCCAAGATAGAAACACTAGAAGTATTGGGCAGCTTTGAAAGGCTAAGATCTGAGGAGGAGGAAGAAAGGGGCGTGTGTAGGGGATTTATTTTCAAAGTAAGGGGTGGGGCGAGCTCCAGAGAGGGAAAAAAAAACAGAACACAGTGTTTTTCAAAACACACATTAACTCAGCTGGTGGATAAGATTTCTATCTCACGGAGTTCACCTTGGAGAATTGGCTGACAGAGATCCTGTCCACTGAAAACAAACCGGGGCAGGCCCACTTCGTATCACAGGATCCACTAAGAGTCAGGCATTCCTTCCTCGATGGAGCCAGGGCCACTGACATTACACAAGCAAGTCTGCTTCACGGACTATATTGAAAGACAGATGAAATGCATCGTGACTTAATAAAACAATCAGTTTTAAGGCAGAGAAGCAAGCCGAGAAAGAGTCCTAGTAAAATTAATAATTAAATTTTGAAATTGAAATATAAATTGCAAATTGTGGACTATTAAGATTATAAATCTCCCCACCAGAAACTTTCTATTGAACTACAGCCAAGGTCACCACTGGCTTTCCTTTCTCCCTTTTAAAACTCAAGAAATAAGAGCCGTGCCGTTTTTCATAAAATCCTGGGCCATATTTTTTCTTGCCTTTTTCATTTGAAACTGAAATTCATTTCCTTATAAATATTTTAATATCATTCTCCCATGAGCAGGAGCAATCCATCAGAAAACAGTTTCGTAATTGCTCCTCAAGCTTATGCACCACGGGAAGGTCCTGGGTGGAAGAGAACACTACCCCTGAAAAAGAATGACTCGGAAGAATGTGTGTGCCAGCTGAATTAGTAGGGATTGAGCCTGCCTTAATTTCGTTCCCTGTTGATGTGACAAAAAACTCTGACAAAAGCAACTTAAGGGAGAAAGGATTTGTTCTGGTTCTCAGTTCAAGGCACCCTCCATCACAGCTAAAGGTCAAGGCAGCAGGGGCTTGAAGCAGTTGGTCTCATCAATCCACAACTCTGGCACCGAAAGTGAAGAATGTCAGCAGGCATTCCCAGCTCACATTCCCCCACCGGCTACAGGCATGGATCCTCTATACTGGGATTCCCACATCAATTAGTATAATCAATAGAACCCCTCTCAAGCCAGCCTAATCTACACAACTCCTTGCTGAGACTCCCTTTCCAAGTAATTCTATATCCTGACAAGTTGACAACTGACATTAACCATCAGAGTGGCCAATTTGTAATTCAGAGAAAGCCTGTGCTTCTTCAATTTTTAAGTTTTATACAAGCATAATTGATATTTTTAAAAAATATCAATTCTTTTTAAAAATATTCAATTCTTTCTGCAAATTCCGAAGTTCGCCATGTGTCTATTTTTCATACCACCAAACATGAAGCTAGTTTTGCTCTGATTGACTTTTTCTTGAATGTTCCTGTTATGGATTCAACTGTGTATATCTCCCCATCCCCAACCCAAAAGATGTGCGGGAGTACTCCCCTTCCATGCCCCCAAAATGGGCTGAAATCTTAACCATAATATCTCAGTATGTGACTTTACTTAGAGGTTAAATCCTTACAGAAATATCCAAGTATCCAACATGGTGTCACCTGCCTGGAAACACGGCACTTAGGAGATAAAAGTGGAAGGATCTAGTGTCAGAGGTCATTCTTGGTTACACCAAGTTCTGAGCCTGCCTGGGCTATGTGATACCTTAGCAACAAAGTAGGGCATGGAAGGAGAAAAAGAGGAAAAGAAAAAAAAGAAAAGAAGTGAAAACGAGGCCATCAGGGTAGACCCCATCCCAACAAAGTTGCAATCTTATAAAGAGTGATAATTAGTGCCCACGCCCACACAAAGAGACAATATGAAGACACAGGAGAACCTGGCCACCTGCTAGCCCAGGAAAGAAGCCTGGGAGAACTTCCCACCCAGCCCAGAAAAGTATCCATTCTTTAAACACACCCATTCTATACTTGAAATGTCTGAAATGGTGAGCTACTATTTCTACAATAGAAGCATCGGTCTGTGTTTTTCCCCCACAGTAAGCCTAACGAATGTGAGGACTTTTGAAGTCTTCCCAAACCACCCATGCACTTAGCCATGGGAGAATTTTGCCAGGAATTAATGTCACATTTATTAGGCAATGATTTCTACAATCTGTCTCTTCCCCTTTCTAAAAGTTAAATGGAAAATTTCCCCATCCCCAAAGTTCTCTCTTACGACAGCTTCTCAAAATGAATAGGCAATAATAATAATTATAGCTAACACTTTTGTGGTATCTCCCTGTGTCAGCCATTCAGGCAGACTATAGCCAGGATTTCTTCAGGGAACCAGAAGAGGGAGACTGAAGAAGAAGACCACTGAGACTGAGCATTCTTGCCTTGAAGAAGGGTGGCTAGTCCATCAGCATTTTACAGGTAGGGGACAAATGGATGGAGTGAGAAGGAACCAAACTTCAATGTGCCCCAAGATTCACAGTGCCACACTTTTGGTCCCGGGACCAAACTCTAAAGAATGTCCCCAGATGCATCTAGACCTAGAGAGTGGATCTTCTTACCATATGAGGAATGGCTTCCCATTTTCATCTTTTCCTTCCTATTTTCCAATACTAGGGTTTACATTAGGACTAGAGCCTCACACGAGCTGAGCAAGTGCTCTATCACTGAGCTATACCCTTAGCCCTGCTTTAATTCCTTAATGACATTAACGCACTTTTAATGTCATTATGTGCTCCTTAGTTAAAGACTAAAGAATAAATAGGAACCCAAAAACCCATCCTTGTGTCTCTCCTCATTATCAAATTTATAATAACATCAAGTGTGGTTCGTGTGTCCCTTCAGGGGCTGGGAGCTGAGCGCAGCTCTTTCTTCTTCCATCTTAACCATGAAGTAAAAGCATGCCTGATGTACAAGGCCCTATGTTTCAACCCCAGCACTGAAAAAAACCTCTTTTCTTAGCATGTAAGGGCTTTGAGTATTCCATCACCTTTAGCTGCTCGGTTCCCTGGTGTAATCCTAAGGTTAGCGGCCATCGCTCTCAGCCATCGTCTCTACACTATATTGTCAGACTAATCTGATCTGAGAAAGCTCCAAGGAGCTCAGTCCAATGTTGCTTTTTGCATTAACAGTTCAGTCTCCTCTTTCTCTGTCTGAAACAATGGACACTTTTTAACTCATATGTATTTTCTAAAGCCTGCCCAGCTTGCATGGCGATTTTCATTCCTTCAGTTATAGCATGGATCCTAAGTGTCCCCAAAGGTCTGTGGGTTAAAGGCTTGGTCTCCTGGTTTGGTGCTTTCAGGAAGTAGTGAGACCTTTAAAAAGTGGGGCCCTATGAGGCTCTTGGACCACTGGGGACATAAAGAGCTTTGTCCTGCTAAACACTCTCTGCTGTGATTGTCTGCCTTGTCATTGGCTCAAAGGCAGTGGGGTCTGTCCAAACGTGAGCTGACCTGTCCAATATTAAGTCAAAATAAACCCCTTATCTATGTAAGATGACTTATCACTGGTATTTTGTTACAGTACTGAAAAACTGATGAGCATATCTTCTTTTGTCTGCTTGGGAAATTTTTATAAAAGGTCAATTGTGTGCCAACAGATAAAGTAAGGAGAGTTTCTATGGCTCCTGGCTGCTGTCCACAGAATTCTGAAGCTCGGGCTTGATCAGCAGAGCCTTTCCCTTTTCCGTACATTGTTGTAAATTCTTCCTGAAGGCTCAGTGTGCTGTGACTGGACATTTTCCCTTTCACTCTTAACGGCGGAATTGAGACCATTTATTTCAAAGTCATTACGACTACTACCCTGCCACCTAGTTAGTCTTTTTTCCCAAGTTAACTCAAAAGCAGCTTGAGAGCAATGAAATAATAAACCAAAACAAAGCAAGGAACCAACTGGCATTCCATTTATCCTTGGAGCTGACAGCTCATCATGGAGAAATGATAAAAGATAAAAAAAAAAAAAAAAAAAAAAAAAAAAAAAGCAGGGATTCCACGGCCATCGAGTGGCGCCTGCGCAGCCCTGTGGCCGAGCGCAGCCCTGTGGCCCAGCCGCCCATGTTCGGTTCCCCTCATCCTCCTTCCACTCCGTATCACTGTTCTGCCTTCAGGTTTCTCCTGCACATGGATTCACCTGCTAGACGTGTTTTGTTTTAGCACATGCAGCGCTTCTGTCAGAATTTCGTTAGCCGGTCCCCAGCCCACGCATGTTGTACTTGTGGAACGTCTGTACTTTCCTTGGTGTCTGTGTCTGTGCAGATGAAGGGCATGCATATTCCCCAGCTGATCTCCTCTGAGTATCACTTGATCCCTCCTCCGTTTAGGTGGCTCTTTTATGTGACCACCTGTCTTCTCCCACTGCGGAATTAATTTTTAAATCCTCTGTGACAATGTCTCTCAACCCACCAGGATATGAGGGGGGGGGGGGAGAGAAAGGGAGGGCAGGGAGGGAGGGCAGGAGGGAGGGAGCTTAGGAAGCCTGCTGTCAAATCAAGACTATTGGATTCCACCCAGAATAAAAGTGCTTTTTTACATTTTTTTTCTTGGTTTCTGTTTGTTTGTTTTTGGAGACAGAGTTTCACCCAGGCTGTCCTCAAACTATCAATATACCCAAGGCTGACCTTGAACTCCTGATCCCTCTGCCCCTAGCTCTCTAATGCTGGGGTGAAAGGCATGTGCCACCACGCTCAGATTATGTCGTGCTAAGGATGAAGCCTAGATTCTCTCAAATACTAGGCAAACACTTTACCAGCAGAGCTGCATCCCCAACCTGGCTTCTCCCCTTTTTGGGTTATAGGCGTGCACCAGCATAGTCGGCTGGAATCAGTATACTTTTAAAGTCCCCAAACGTGTTTACTTCTCTGCTGTGTCATCGCTGTTTAGAGGAAGAAAGAACATCTGCCAGGCAGCCATTTAGTAGAACACTTCCAGGGCACAGACCACTCAACCTCCAGGTGCTCAGAACATAAGAGACACACAAATAAACCAGTTCCAGACTCCCAGGCAATTAAACCCAGTGTTACATAAGAACCATTTAAAAAGAGAGAGAGAGTGGGGCGCAGAGGCAAACCCTCTAAACAAGGATCCTTCTTTAGCAGCCTTGGAGGAAGAACTGTGCTAATATGGTGTTTCTATTCCCGACAGGAATAACCCTTAATTATTATGTGCCTAAAGCATCTACAAATTTTAAATAGAGTTTCACGTAATGTTAAGAAAATCGAAGAACTGCGTCACTGGCAACAGGAAAGACCTTAAACAGAGTCAAAGAGAGAGAATCCGAGAGATGGGGGTGGGGGAACTCAGATCCCACTAAGTTGTCTATAAAGTTCTGGAAATGGAAAAGACAGAAAATTACACAAGCAAATAAAATTGTTCCATGAAAGAATAAAGGACACTGGCGATGGCGCTGCTAGCGAAGCGCTTGGGAGTCGATACCAGAACTTGCATTAAAAAACAAGAAGTGAGCATACTAGTAATCTGAGCACTAGAGAAGTGAAGACACTGGGACCCACTAGCTCAGTGGCTGGTTAGAGACCCTACATTAAAATATGATGGGATGCACCTAAGGAACAAAACAGCACATGTGGACATGCACACACAAACACATAGATCCTTCATTCATGAGCGAATGAATTCATTAATCCTTAAGTATATTAAGCTTCAGGGGAAACCATATTTCTAAGAACATATGTGTGATATGCAAATGAATGTGTATACAGCCTTTTACCTAAAATTCATTGTGACAGTTGCTGTTCATTGTCAATTTGACAGAATATAGAATCTTACCATAGACAGGCTTCTGGATAGACTAGTGGAGGGTTATTTTGACTACATTAACTGAGGTGGGAAGACCTTCCCACTGTGGGTGGTGCCATTCCCTAGCCAGAATTCTGAACTCTGTAAGCAGAGAAAGGACTGAGTAGCTGCCAGTATTCATTGTTCTCTGTTTGCTGACTGTGGATGTGATGTGACAAGTTCCTGCCATCTTAATTTCTTCATCATTATGGACTGTATGTACCCTTGAGCTGTGAGCCAAAATAAACACTTTCTTCATAATGTTCTTTTTAACAGAGTATTTTATCATTGCAACGGGGGGGGTGGGGAGACACAGGATTTGCTTCTGAGAGTTTGGAAAACAGTCATATAAAAAAAGGAATTTTCATAAGCTACTTTTAAAAATGTTATTTTGTCAGCCATTGTTCAAGTGCACATCAGTGATGAACAATCTAGCTATAAATGTCAGCATTTCACCTCATCAGAAGCGCTTGTTACTGATCAAGTATATTATCAGTCCACGCAGGGCCAGTTCTGGCAAGAATTGCCACACAGATTCTTATGGACAGAAATATCTGCATGCTCACTGAGTCAATCGTTGGCTAGAAGAGCCTGGAATAAAGCTGAGCTATACTGCCCAGAAAGCCAAAAGGCTCACTGTGTCCCTGACAAAGCTGGCTGAACAATCTTCTCTATTAGGTGTCATGTAAACACACAGCAGATGTCTGAACATACAGAGGCAATGAGAACCATCCCTGCCCTCCAGCGTGCTTATAGAAAAGATTTGTTTATAAGGACAAATCTACAGAGTTCCTGAGAGTCTCTAGGTCCTGAGGTGACTAGGGCCTCCATCAAAGGCAGCAAATGTGCGCTCTCTCTCTCTCTCTCTCTCCCTCTCTCTCTCTCTCTCTCCCTCTCTCTCTCTCTCTCTGTGTGTGTTTCCTAACTTCTGTTAAGTGACTAAATACAGATAGCAATCTCCATGCCGTAATGAGATAAGAAGGTTTATGATATGAACAAAGACCACATTGATGGAGACAGGTGGAGCACAGCTATTGTACAGAAAGGAATTTAACTGGCCTTTGTCTCTTGTTTCTGACAGACATACTCTAAATACTTGGACTTTCCCAAGGAACTGAAGTGCCTCTGTCCTTCATGAGATGTCATGTAAACACACAGCAGATGTCTGAACATACAGAGGCCTTCATGAGCCCCATGGACCAAACTAAACTGTTTGCTGTCAAGAAGCTCAAAGTGGGGCTGGCTAGTCCAAAAGACCATGTAATTCATTTGGGCTTTAAGTAGGGTTATGTCAGCTGACCTACTCCAGAGAGGGAGGGGATTAGAGGCCGAACAATCACATGTCAAATGACTCTATTAGTTGTACCGAAGGAATGAAACTCCAGTAAATTCTCTGGATACCAGAACCTGGTGGGGAGTCCTGGCTGCTGAGCACATTAGTGTGTCGGGGGAAGTAACAGAGCAAAAGCACCGCATCACCGTGTCCGGGAGTCTCCCAGATTCTGACCTATGTGCCTTTGTATTTGGGAGATTTTGAGTTGTGGGGGTTCCCCCTTTTGTTGTGTTTGTGCACATGTGTGTACAAGACACCCCCTAGCCCCTTGATTTGTGTCTTCCATGATAAAATAATTTTTTCTAATTAATCTATTGAAGATTTCATTCAATGTACTTTTATCATGCCTCCCCCAGCTCCTTGCTGAGTTCTATGAATCATCCAAGCTAATTATCATATCTGAAAGAGTTGATGTCACTCTGAAATTTCCAGCCAGTTGGTCAGGAATGCAAGTAGCAGAGAACTCCTTAACTGTGGCTGGAATCTCAAGTAGCAACCCTTCTTGTTGGGGACCATGCCCTCCCATGTGGAATGACGCCAATCCAGCACCACTTTGTAATATTGCAACACTCACGGTCAACATATTTGCCAGCAATAGTCCCTTATAAATGCAAACCTCTTGCACACGACTTGCCTCCCATTGGCCCCAAGCTCACCTCCAAGCCCAGGCCCAGAACCTCCATGTTGCAATCTCAGCCAAAAATCAAATGGGGAACCAAAGCAACTGTGCTTTGAGATGAACCTTAAGATGTGTGATAAAGCCAGATGTGGTGGCACATGCCTTTAAGCCCAGCACTTGGGAAGCAGAGGCAGGCAAATCTTTATGAGTTCAAGGCCAGCCTGATCTACTAAATGAGTCCAGGACAGCCAGGGCTACACAGAGAAACCCTGTCTTGAAAAAAAAAAAAAATTTTTTTTTAAGAATAAATAAATAAATACATAAATAAATAATGTGGTAAACTGCTACAGTGATGCTGGAGAAATGGCAAGATGGGAGGCAGAAATGGGAGGAGCCCCAGAGACTCATGGGCCAGCTAACCTTACATATACATCAGTGAACAACAAAAGATGCTACATCAAACAAGGTAGACAGTGAGGACTGACACTCAAGGCTGTGTCCTCCGACCTCCACATTCATACTGTAGTATACACACAGACACATGAAACACATGAGCAGTGGTGTGCACACAGCCGAAGACTAAAACCAAAAGCTACAATGAATGCACACAGGAAAAGTCTAACAGTTGACTAACATATTTAGTGTGTTTCGCAAAGGTAGTCAGAGCTTTGAAGATAAAAGTGACTCATACACAGAGTCATAGCATGAACAAGAATAAATAGATTTTTAGTAAATCATGGTAAGAGTCTCTACTGTTCCCTTACTGCTTACTGTGTTCTCAAAATTTTGCTAAGCTCATTTATAATGCTAACCAATTCTCACTCCTAAGAGAGAGTCTATAATTGTACCCGTTCTGCAGGTGAAATCAGTGAGATTTCAGCTAAGAAGCTCAATAAAGGCCTCAGAGCCAGCAGCCCAGTGTGGCTGGAGGGAAGGGGGAACTGAAAAAAGCAGAGAAGAAAGATATTATGAACATCTGTCAGAAATCCAACTTGCTCTTTTCTGTGGGCGATGGAGTACGACCAGATGCGTCTGTACACAGAGAATTATGGCCAGAACCACATACTGAAAGCTATGATCCAGCAGAAATACTCAAAGAACAAGTTAGGCAGCAACAATCAGGTCACTGGGGAATCCCGGTAAGAAAGACTGAACCCGGGAAGGGCTAAGGGATAAGTATGTCAAGAGAGAGAGAAGAAGAGAGGATGGGTTGCATAAAGTTTAAGAACCTGGAGAGACTGCGGGCGAGCAGCCTCGAAAGAATGACATAAGTGATTCAAAGCACAGACCATCAAGAATACATCCACAGAGGCTGGAGAGCAGGCTTGGAGGTTAGCAGCCAGTACTGCTCGTGCAAAGGATCCTAGTTCAGTTTCCAGCACTGATGTCAGGTGTCTCACCACCACCTGTAACTCCACCCCCAGGGTATCTAACTCCCTCTTCTGGCCTCTGCCGGGAACTGCACCCACCTGTACATAGCCATTCATAGACATACACATGCAACTCAAAATTACAAGTAACCCTCTTTTTAAATACCTGTGAGGAGAGCAGGCCTTCTCTTTCCAGGAAAAGATTTATTTTTGTTGTTTTTAGTTATGGTTATTGTGGGTGTGTATGTATGGGAGCAGTCAGGAAGAGAGCATTGGATCCTCCAGAAGGGCCAGTTACCAGTAGGAGCAGGCCTTCTCTATTGATGTGTGAAGGCAACTGCCCTTGTGCCTTGCCTGAATTGGGTAGAAGTCATTTTCTTGATCAGTTAATGGAGGATGAAGTCTTATTTAAAGACCATATTCAGTATTGGCATCCCTGTGCCACTCAGATCTGTAAGCCCCTGGTTGAGTACCACCACTCTCTCGCTCCAAGCTCTCTGTGTTGGTTTGCTTCTGCCTTTGATGAATAATGGGCATCAAGGGAGCTAATCATGAATTCTTGTCTAAGATCTTTTTAAACCACTGAGCTGAAGCAGCCACGCAACAGACTACCAGTCTAGTTCTCAACCCGTGTGATTTAGGGATGCATGCACTGAACTGGTTGCCTTCTAGCCCTTCCTAGAATTCAGTGGGAATGAGCCAAGAGATTAGAGCAAGGTAAACAGAAGCTAAATACTGCAAGGCCACTCCTTCCAGGGCTCCATTAAGAAAACCCAAAGTTAAATACAAATAAAATTAGCATTGGGTTCCCAACTCCACAATAAACAATCATAGACACTTAAGCCTGGTCCTTTCGCAATCTCCTGCCTCCACAGCTAATGTCGGTACCCCTATCCAGTCTCAATCAGAGGGCTGAAGAGCCATTTGGTACATTAGAGGAGCTCTGCTGGATTCCAGCAGCAAATCTGAGCACAGAAGAATCAATAACAATTCTTTTTACTCAGGCTCTGAACTGTGCTGGACACCCAGCTCATAAATATTACTCAAGATCCCACTTCTAGTGTTAAAAGCCCAGATCGGCCTGGTCACACTACTGAAGAAACAGAGAGGAAACAAGATTCAGCCTCTTCCTTAGAGACTGCAAGGGGCCGGGTGCACTATAGGACAGGGTACTGTGTACAGCAATGTCTGCATCTTTCTCACTTCCTGACTTTCTCAGGAGCCACTTTATAAAACATTCATCTGAAAATGTTCAAGGAAAATATACAACAACGTGCCCTTACGCCAGCCTGGACACATAATCAATAAGCCTTTAAGCACACACATCTGTATCTTGGGTCGACCTTCATTTCACCAGGACTCAGAAGGTATTTCCTGTGCTTCATCTTGGAATCTCTGCTAATCTCACATCATTCCATAACAAAAACATCACTGTAAGGAGACAGGAGGTGCACGTCAAAGGCACCTTTTGGAAGTACGTTCAAATGGGCAGGGATTCCATGTGTGGTTTGTAAACCAGTCCTCTACCATGAGTCAAATTTTGTCAGTGGCTAAATAGAAGGCCTGAGAATCAGAACATTTCACATATGTTCTAGAACATTTTATGTGATAGAAAGTGTCCCCTTTTCAATCACCAAGAGGAAGAAAAGGAAGGAGTGGGCACAAAAGGGGATGAGGAGGGAAGATCTGTCGCCCTTTAATGTAAATGTTTATGTCAAGGAATAAAGACACTCTTTCCCCTGACATGTACAACGTCAAGGCAGGCTGGCTTGCTCTAATTGGTGCTCAACAGAACTCCAGCATGACACAATGTCTTTCCATCCAAGTTGGCACTTTTAAGACTGTGACATTTTCTCCAGTCTCTGAGAAATATTAGGCTATATCACCAACATGTTGTGATAAGTAACAGGGTGCACTGACCCATGGGGTCTTAATAGGTTCATTCCATGTATTGAGGCTTACAAATATCCCCTACCCATTTAATCTCTGGAAGCTTCCTGTTAAGGAGAAAACATTTCCTGCTTTACAAAATATCATAAAACTTAGAAGAAAATATGCAAACACGGAGAAGGAATGCTTTCAGGAAGGTGACCTGGTTACACAGAACCTTTCAGCAACAATACTGAACCCTACCATTCAAGATTGGGGTCCTCACAAGCCCAGCCCATCAATAAGGACATTTCACCCCTTGCTACTCAGATTTGGATAAACTACCTTTTAGGCTCTCCAAAGTATAGCCAACATCTAGCTTCTTCTAGACGGCCCAACTTCTGCTTGCCTTCCTAGGAGAGACTCAGCTAGGTGCCAGGCTGAAGGAGGATTAAGGACAGAGTGCACTCTGAGATGTTAGCATGATCACAGTCCCCAAGAGAGGCTTAATTCTAACTGAGCATCATCTAAGTGGCAGCCTCAGGGGACAAGAACACTCTGCTCCCCAGTAGACATAGACTCCGGGTTCCCACACAGCATGGTATGTCTGTGCCACACCTGATCTCGGGTCTGAGGGTGCTGGGTCAGCCCCCAGGAAAAGTGTGAGGCTGGCAGGAAGGGAGAGCATGAAAGCAACAGCAGCTAAAATCCATTAAGGGAGCACTTCCAGTCCATTAACACACCATTCACTGTATCTACGGAGGCTCTCCGTGCTCCCTGGTGTACGGGGCATAACTATGAACTAGCCTGACTCAAACTTTTAATGCTCAAGTGCATGTTCATGTTTTCTCTGTGATTGCTAATTCTTGTCTTTCTTCTACTGTGTGAAAAACTGGTGAGGGGCTGGTAGTGTAACTCAGTGAGACAGTGCTTGCCTAGCATATAGGAGGCCTCAGGTTTGATTCCCAGCGACACACACACACACACACACACACACACACACACACACACACACATCAGGACAAGGTCCACTAGGGAGAGGACCTTGAGAGCTACAGCCCCATCTGCTTTCTTGTTCTGCTCTGGTCTGCCACCACCATGTGACTATCCACAAGCTCCCCACTGTGACTTTGAGTCAAAATAAACCTCCCCTCTCTGAAGTTGCTGCTTTCAGGCATTTTTGTCTCACAGTTACAAAAGTAAACAATATGTGCCATGATCAATCTTATCTTATAGAGGAAGAACAAACAATCCAAGACTTGTCCTATAGGACAAAATGGTGTCAAGACACGAAGCCAACTACGTCATGCTCGAAAGTGCCAATGACAGGCTGCAGTTCATGAAAGCTTCTTCAGTAACCACTGTTCTCTTAAGAGCAGGAAACTCACAAATCCCCTTGAAATAATCTGAGGCCATGGAGTGTTATAGGACCAAATTTGGAAGGCACACACAAAAAGATAAGAGAAGCAGGAGGTGGAGTGGGCGTGGAGCTCAGGTTTCTATGTCATTACTTTTCCTCCCCTGTCCTCTGATAACCTCAGAAAGAGTATGTTAGTTACCACAGAGAAACAGTGAGAGCCAAAGGCACCTTGGCCTAGATAAGCACCCCCAAGACAGGCTGGCAGAAGCGCCCTGACCATTCTGGGTGGCTCTTCGTGAGCAGCACCCAGCTCAGCATCTTTCAGGCTGGAGATAGCCAATGAATGGTCACTGGAGGAGCTGCTAATGCAGCCAGAGAGAAAGCAAACGAAACACACAGCTCCTGCCGTTTCATTTTCAAAAGTCTAACAAAATCATGTTAAGTGAGACTCTTTGGTGAGAGGGAATCTTATTTGGAAGGGTGACTAAACATATTTAGCACAGATATTTGTGGGTTTGGGATTCTTTTTTTTTTTTTTTTTTTTTTTTTTTGGTTTTTTGAGAGAGGGTTTCTCTGTATAGCCCTGGCTGTCCTGGAACTCCCTCTGTAGACCAGGCTGGCCTCGAACTCAGAAATCCGCCTGTCTCTGCCTCCCAAATGCTGGGATTAAAGGCGTGTACCACCACTGCCTGGCTGGGTTTGGGATTCTTGCTGGGTTTTTTTTTTTCCATAATTAAAGATACATTTGACACAGTAGGAACAAATGTTCCCACCCCCACCCCCAAAATCTACAGAAGGAATGATTTAGGAAAATTATTCTCAAGGTCATAGTAAACTATTACATCACTGTCTGGTCCTTCCCCAGTCCTAAGATAATGGGACATTTGGTGGCAGCCTATTAAAGGCCAGTCATTGATATTGCTACTTCTAAGCAATAATGTCTTCTCAGAAAATTCTAAAAACCAATGTGTTTTTGTTACAAACACATAATAAATGCAAATTTGACTTTCACACACAATAAATTAAATAATTTGACAAATGGCCTTGGGGTTTATATTCTTTGTGTGGCATGTGGGGTATCAAAGTGTTTGTAGTTTAGCTTGGCATATAATTCACGCATAAATACAAGCTGTGCTTTTTGTCTAATCATCTCGTGTGTTATTTCCCCAGCACCTCTAAGCAGTAAGAACACCGCTCGGTCCTCTCTGCTTTGCACATTCTAAGATGCAGAAAATCCTGAATGTGCTAAATGAGAAGCCAGCCGGCTTACAAAGTATAAAGGCTTATGAAAACATGGCACGTACTCAAGTAGACCAGTTTGTTTTTAAATATTTTAATAGCGTTCACTGCTCTGTTAGGAACTAAATGTGCATTGTATTCAATCTCATTCCGAGGATACAATCCATTTTGATCGTCCTATCAAAAAGATCAAAATGTAAATACCATGTAAATTACATTTTATACATTTCCTCCTTTGCATGAAGGCAAACGGAATACTTATATCTTCTCTAAACACGTGAGAATATAAACAGGCAACGCATCTAAACCTAAGACGTATTCACTGCCTTGTTCCATTAAAAAAAGATGCCCTCGGGTATCAATTACAAAGAGAATGCCTGTGCATACGCTTTCAAATTTTTAAGCACCACGTTAATATTTATTTCAAAGGGTCTCAAGTTAATTACGCATTATACTGTCTAAAAGAAAACACCACATAAGTACTCTGCCTGAAAACTCTCTTAAGAGGCTATCTAAGCCAAGAGAACTGATAGCAGAAATTGAACGCCTGATACTGAACTTGGAGTAACCAGGAAAAGTTGGTGTTTTCCTAACAACTAAATATAAAACTATGTACCTTGATCGGATCCTAAAATAAAACATGCATGAATTGCACATATACCTGCACACAAACAACCAAAAAAGACAATCTCAGAACAATGAAAGAAATATAGGTTAAACATGGACCAAATATACATATTATAAAATTTTTATTTTCTTACACATGAAAATGGTTCTGTGATTTTTGAAGAAAGTATCTTCTTAGTGCATGATATCATGTTTAGGGATGACATATGACAACATATGAAACTGGCCAATAGCTTTTTAAAATGTATAGAAGATGTATGAGAAAAGTAGGAAGTAAAATTGCCAAAGGGTAATAAAAGTTAACTCCAGGTGAGAAGCACACATACAGCCAACATAAAATCTGCTCTTCTTACCTGTGTTGGCCGTATCTGCAAGTTTGCCTACTCTCAGATGAAAACTCCTGGAAAATATCTCTATATACTGAACATGTGCAGGGCTTTCTTCTGTCATCATTACCTAAGCAACACATCATGAGAACTATTTGCATAGCATTTACATTGTGCTTGGATACGTAATCTAGAGGTGACCTAGTATGTAAGAGGACATGTGCAGGTCGCATGCAAACACTACATCATTTTCTCTCAGGCTCTTGAGCATTATTGCTATGGAGACAGGGGAGGGGTTGCTGGAACCTAGAGGCCTTAGATACTAAGGAACTACTGTATTCTTCTTTTAAGATTCTCGTGTTAAAAAGTGACATTTGAGCATCCGTGTGTGTCAACTACTGAACCAAACTAGGTATAGATAAAATGTTGCTTTCCATGGACAGACAGAAAATGTTTCCTTTTCTTGGAGCTTAATTCATTAGAGAATCCATTTTCCACCACTGACCCAGAGAAATTATGGCTGCCCTCTGTCAGAGACTACAGGGAACAGATGATTGACAAGCAGCACGTGAATTAGAGCAGATGTGTATGATCCCTAGAGAGTGGTCCGCATGGACCAGATCACATGGTAACACATGCCCTTAGGAAAATAGGGGCTGAGAACAGTGGATAACTCTGAGCCTGGAAACATCATGGTGAACAGAACATGCAACGCATGAAGCCTTATTTTCTGAAGAAAGTGTGCTAACATAGAATGTATATTTGAGCTAGATTAGACAAATACAAAACATCAGCTCTCTCATTCACCCAAGAAAAGGATTCCTACTTTCCTTTTATCTGTTCAATAAAATGAACAGCCAGGTTCAATACTAAGCAAAAGAGTCCGGTGGTACTCTAAAATGTCTAGTTCAAATTATTGACAAAACACTAGAAACACCAGTAACAGAAACCTATAAATATTTAATTTAGAGATACCTATAATTATTAAAAACTAATACTCAAGCTTATGGAACCACACAGTAGGGTATTTTTGACTGATGGAGTTCTTTTGTTTGAGGGTCCAAATCCCAGTGTTTCTGGGCACTAGTCCACTGTCAAGTCAGAGTTCAAACCAACCCTTCCCAACTTATTCAAATCTTGCAGCAAACTCTGATACTCTTTTACTAAGCTGAGTTGAGTTAAGCAGAAAGAGCTGAACTTTTTAATTGACCCAGAACAATCAATGACTTCACTTCTTATTTTTTCCTTTTAGTGTGTGTGTGTGTGTGTGTGTGTGTGTGTGTGTGTGTGTGTGTGTGTGTGTGTGTGTGTGTGTGTGTATAAGTGAGTATGCATGCAAAGGTCAGAGGTTAACTGCTGGTATCTTTTTTTTTTTTTTTTTTTTTTTTTTTTTCAAGAGTTGTCTACATTGTTGGTTTGTGAGACCTGGTCTCTTATTAGCCTGGAGCTTACCACTGGAGCTCACCACGTATGCCTGACTGGCTGGCCAGCTAGCCCTGGGGACTCACATAACTCCTCCTCCCCTGTGCTGAAATTACAAGGGCAGACCACCTGCCTTTTTTTCCCATGGTTTCTGGGGAAAGAACTCAAACCCTCAAGGTTGTGTAGAAGCCTAGCACCCAGTCAACCACCTACCTCCCAGCTTCCTTTCTTCTTTTTTTCTTTTCTTTTCCTTTCTGTCTCATTCAATTTCTCAGTCTCTGCATCTCTGTTCCAATTGTGTTTTTCTCTCCTAGTTTTTTCTGTCTTTTGCTTTCCTTCCAAGGCCCTCTGGGGAACCCAGAAGGCATTGTTATGCGTTGGGCTAAGCAGACAGCAGAGCAGTTAAGGATCCTTCTTGACACTGAATGGCCCATAAAGCTGGGGCCATCAGGCCACCAACTAAACAGTGTATAGGAAGGATGGTTGACCTTCCTTTACCTAAAGAATTATTATCTTGTTTATGGGTTGTCAACCCCCTCTCTTCTTCTTGCAGCACCTGCCTTTGATCTAAAACCAATTGTTTATCCTTCTTAAGGAAGCAGAAGACCAAAGTCTTCTGCTTTAGATTTTTGTTTTGTAAGGTATATATGGTCTGGGAGTGTTGAGAACAGATTTGAGGAATATCTGTGTGCTATAGCTATTTAAGGAAGCCCTGAATTCTCCTCAGTCCCTGGAATTCTAAGTTCCTAGAAAGCTGCTGTGTACCTGTGAACACTAATCTAGACCCGAAAGAAACTCAAGAGAAAAAAAAAGCTATAAATCTCTACCATGCGGTATGTGTGTCTGCCAGTATGTGAGTGAAACTTATGTGCACACACAAGGAGACTAGAGGAAGGTACCACTTGTCACTCTCCATCTTCTTCCCTTGACACACAGTCTCTCATGGAACCTGCCTACGTTGATGGCCAGCAAGTTCTATTGGTCCCCCAGTCTCCACTCCCCACAATGCTGAGGTTACAGGCACTGACGCTTATGCCACAAGCTCTCTTTCCCACCAAGCCACCTCCCCAGCCCCCAGATATTTTTAAAGTTCTGCACCAGAGGTCTGAGAACATTGTTTGTTTACCAAGGATCTGCTGACTATGGTATCCTCCCTGTACCGGATGAAAACAGACAGGCCCTCAGTCTCCCAGAGGCCTGTGAAGCTGCTTCAAACACTCTGGGGAGGAGGAAGTTCTGCCCAATGCGCCAGCTAAAAGGTTAGTGTCTGTCTAGAGGTCTCTGGGTCACCTCTAGGCCTGGTCATGACCACAGGGGAACCAAGAAGAGAAAGATCAACACTTAGGACTAAATGTCCATTCTGTGACCCTGGGAATGCTCAGGGGGGTAAAGAAACACAGGCCCCAAGGCAATAAGAGAAGCCTTGGAAGTTCTGCCCAGTGTGGAGCCACTCACAGCCTCTGGAAGTGAGCTGAGCCCTATCCTGAAGCTTAGTTCCTCAAAGATTTGGTTTCAGACCTGTTATGGAGGGGTAATAAAAGTGACCCTCAATACTTACAGCATTTTGGTAAAGATTAAATAACTCGGTGTAGAGAAAGTACTCTAAGCATGGCCTGACTCATGGTAAACGCTGTGTTGGTGCTGGCTAATATGGCCGAGAACGTGTCCTCCAGGAAGTCCAAAGAGGCACTACCGCTTTATTCCCCAGGGAGTACTCTGTCTACTGCAGAAGACTGTGACAACAGCTCCAATACTAACCAGGTAGGAGTCATACCACAATTCTTTCCATTCCCTGTTTAAACCCCAGAACACCTGGGGTGATGGTCTCAGTGAAGACCAAGCAAATGAGGCAGGCTTCTTTCCCTAGCAACAAGGTTCAGATATAAAATTGCAAGATAGCAACATCCTATGATTTCAATGGAAATTGGCATGTGATTAAAATGGAAATCTACCTGACATGCATGTCAGAGCCCACTCATTCTCAGCAGGTAAATTCTGCAGCTTCTAATAATTGTCTAATAAAGTCTGCAGTGCTGTGAGTCTCAAAAGCTAACCTGGTGGAGAAGTCACACGAATTACCCTACACATTAGCAGGACAGAAATACAGTGACCTTCAGTGCAGTAAGTGACCATGGAGTCTGTGGCATAAACAGGTAATTGGCCACCTGCACACCTGGGTGGCACAGCGAGTCAATTCTTCAGATGAGGCATGTCTACTAACTTAAGCACTCATGCTGAGCCACACCTGGCATACCACACTGGCAGGACTTACGCATTGCAATAGGGCTTCTTCTCATAGCCTTTGTAGTTGTTCATGTTGAGAGCCATCTTGCAGACCTCGCAGTGGAAACATCCTTTATGCCAATACTGAGAAGGAAAGAAAAACAAAAACAAATACTTAACATTTCATTGCAATACCAGTTCTGGACAGACCGTGCAGGGAAGACAGTCCATTTGATAATACTACCAGGAAATGCCTGTAGGTAGTAGCAGGCATTTATCTATTTTCAGTTCAGTAAAGAAATCAGACAGCTATTAAAGTTGAGTTTTAAATTAATCCTGCCACTAAAGACTCGAAATGGAAGAAATGTCAAGGGTCTATGCATATCATAGCAAAAAAGGAACCCTGAGCCCAGTTAACGGAAAAATGGAGCCGGTGGTGTGGCTTTAAAATGAAAACGGTTCTCTTTCCAAACGTCTAAATGTTGTTTGTAGGATTTACACACACACACACACACACACACACACACACACACACACACACACGTGTCGACTGGAAGTCAGACAACTCACAGTAGCAGAGGTGAACTATGTAAGTACCCTTGTCCCCATCCCCACCCAGCTTCTACTAAATTGCTGACCATCTTCCTCTGTCTGGGATGACAGCTTACTCTATGGTGGCATTAGTAACACCAACGGCAAATTTCACTGAGACCGCCTACAGCTGGTTTCAACTGTCAGTCACCCGGGATCCCACTAGGTCTGTCTCTCAGGCTGTTCAACTCTATCCACACCCAGGAAGGGCAAAGCTGCAGCTAGCCAGTTAAAGCCACTTCCTCTGGAATTTACTCTGGTGGAGCAGGCGCCCGCCCGGTGGGTCAGCTTGCTACACCGAGCTGGATCTCTCTTAGAGGTTTTATTCTTAGCACTGCGGCAGCGGCCACCCTACAACATACTAATTGCTATTTTCCTTTTCCTGAAGCCTCTGTTTCCAGAACTTCTGGGGACTGGGTGAAGGTGTCAAGGTCTTTGCAGTGGGGAGAGAGGGACAGACTGGACGGGGGAGGGGGCGCGGCTCGTCAAACTGCACCCCCCACACACACACCCAGTTCCCAGCCTGGCTCCTGGGTGACTCAGCCTGCTGCTGCTGGGTGCTCAGCCTAGCTCCAGTGTTCTCAGCTTGGCCCCTGGGTGGCTCAGCCTGGCTACTAGGTTGTCATCCTGGCTCCTCGGTTCCGGGGCTGCCATAAGTCCTTCAGGGAAGCCGTGTGGATGTCGCGCACCCTACACCCAGGACAAAAGCATTTCCCAGTTCCAACATCCTTATCATCCAATCGTGGCGATCTCAGACACAACGGCTTGGATCTTCCTTCAAGCATCCTCTCCCTGTGACAAGACCCACGAAACATACCAACCCACTCATCTTTCTAACCCAGGTGCCAAAACTTCTTGGAACAGGTGCAACCCGGAGCCCCGCAGGTCCGCTCTGGCCAGGCGCCCCCTCGCTCACCTTATCCAGGCAGTTGACTTTCTCCGTGGGGTACACCACTTTTCCGCAGCGGGCGCACAGGGGATTCATTGTCGTGGTTCCCGCGGGCGGTGGCTGTTGCTGCGGCGGTGACTGGGGGCTCCGAGGAGCTGCTGTGACATCCCCCGGAGAGCCCCGCGCCACCTCAGGGTTGGCAGAAGGGCTTCAGGCCCAGGAGAACTGTCCTGGCGATGTGCGAGGGGGCGCGGCGGGGCCTGGGGCAGGCCGCGCTCGGCGGACGCTGGCACTAGGCTCCGGCTCGGGCTGTGCGCCGCTGGCTCTGCGTCGCTAGCGCTCCAGGTACCGGTGACTCACAATCACTCGCGCCCGCCCCTTGCGCTCGCTCACTCGCTCCCCCGCCGCCGCTGCCGCCGCCGCCGCCGCCGCCGCCGCCGCCGCCGTCGCCGCGCAGGCCAAACCCACCAGCGCTCACCGAACCAAAGGGCAGAGAA
This sequence comes from Uromys caudimaculatus, assembly GCA_028551405.1. Taxonomy (NCBI): domain Eukaryota; kingdom Metazoa; phylum Chordata; class Mammalia; order Rodentia; family Muridae; genus Uromys; species Uromys caudimaculatus. The sequence goes on from CM052714.1 coordinate 59,094,102, forward strand.
CCAGCCTGTCTGGCACCAAGGGACAGAGGGCGGCGCGGGGGGGTGGGGGGGAAGCTAGGGACCCAGAGAACACCACACGCAGCTGTCCACTGAGGCCTGGGGAGCCGGCACCCACGGACGCAGCAGTCCTGGGTGCCCAGGTGGGCAGCAGCGACAAAGCGAGCCAGGCAGAGGAGGTCAGAGTTGGAGTGACTGGAGCTCAGGAAAAGCTCAAACCCGCACACTTAAAAGACCCTTTCCTCTCTCCCCTCCTCTCACTCCAGGAAGATGTCCGTGACACCCAGAGGTCGGCCAAGGATGTCCCATGCTCCTCCTACGTCTCAGAGGACCAGTTCTTCATGGTAGCGTGCCCAGCACACTGGCCAAGACTCCTGCCCTGCGAGGAAGCTTTCCCTGCCTTGAAAAGAAGACTGGGAGGTTAGCGGGAACCGAGAGTCAAGTCCCCCATTCAACCCCGCTTTGGGCCACCTAGTTCCCACCCCTACCCGGCAGAGAAAATGAGTAGCGTGCCTGTCTGAAGTCCTGAATGAGGAAGCTTTCTTGGTGCTCCCTAGTCGCACTTTTTATACCCGTCATTGGAGAGCTACTGGTCATTATAGGCCAGAATCAAGTCTCTCTTGATTAATACAGTCGGTGTTCACTTTAAGTGAGTGTATTCAGAATATTGTTTTGCAATTAAGTACCACAAAGATCTGTGTAAAGTTCTCTTGCGCTAGGAGAAGCAATTACAAATACATCATCCAAACCAGAAGAGCCAGAAAATCAAGCAAAGGGTAGGATGGACCGGGACAAACCAGCAAGGTTTTCCGTTTTAATAATATCATCGGGATTATTGGATTTATTTATGAAAGGCAAACAAATGGAGCCACGTTAACAGTATTTTGTGCCTGACCCTGCCACCCTGCCACTTTCTGGTTTTGTGGCCTTCTGCCAATGCTTAGCCTCTCTTTGACTCAATCTTTTCATCTTCAGAATGGGGCTGACAACGGAGTTACAAAACAGCTCTGACCCTCTGAGTGGGGGTTAAGTGAGTCTGCAGTCAGTAAGCGCGCCAACCTCCCTGGCCTCTGTAAGCACCACGCAAATCAAATCGGCTCGGATTATCATAAATTGGTTGTAACAAACACTCCTTTCCTAGCAAGAGGATTAAGATTCGGTCATGCCACTTAGCAACTTCTGTGACAAACATTCCTGTCAGTTCAAGAAAAAATCATAGCTACACCTCTTCTGGAGACAGCTATTGATTGCCAGGTCTCTCAGGCAGGCTGCATCCAGAATAATGCTGGGCTGTTTGGCTTTTCAAAGAGGTAACTTCTTCAAACACAGTCACCAAATCCAGGGGCTCTGAGCCACTCACTGCTGTGTCCACAACCCCACCTTCAAAGCAAATAAAAGGATAATTTGCTCTTTAAGAGTAGCACTTATCCTTAAAAACACCTGAAAGATCATTAATGGTGACTATGGGCAAAAAGGTATGTGTGTAATCTCCCGAAGGGCAGCAATTTCTATCAAACCTTTTTTAGCATTTAATTTTTTTGGAAGTGCCAACCATAAAACACAGTCGAAATACTTTATTCTTTCTAAATGCTAAGCACAGAATTCAGAGGTAAAGTGATGATGACGTTTATAGCTGGTTGGTTTTCCTATAAATTGTATAATTTCTTATTAAATCAGCCATCTATCACAGTGATGGACACATGGATGAGACAAGTGCACACCTTAAAACTGAAATTAACTGTGGAGTGTTAGTCTTTGAAGGGGAAACAATGACTCCCGGGCACTGTTTCCTTTTTGATTGCATTCTTCTGACTCTGTTTTCTCTATCAAGCCAGCTTCTAAGTTTCTCGATGTCATATTAAGAGAACACTAATACCATCTGTCTCTAAAAGGATGTCTTTATTTCCCAAACCAAAGTCCTGGTGCTTTGGCTGGAACCTGTCTGCTGGCCCAGTCTCCTGCCTTCAAGCAGATAAAAATGATTCAATTGTTCCACCAGAGACACCTCTGCCCTTGGGTCTTTTTTACTTGACCAGTCAAGAAATTCTGCCTTGTGGGACTGTTCCCAGTACATCCACATTCAATTCTTAATGCTGACATGGCCACAGAGGTAAAATAATAATAATAATAATAGCAATAATAAAAATGTGTCATTATTAGTCATCTTTATTTTTAAAAGCTTCTGTACTTAGATAACTTCTATAGATAAAATTCTCAGATCTGCTTACTTTTTTCTATGGAATCTATTTGTAGAAGATCTGTTACAGACCATGATCATTTAAGCTATATAAATTGAACACAAAATTCAAAATTTTTAAAGAGTAATTAATATTACCAAAGCTTTGACAAGCAGTTGCTTAGACATAACTGTGGTAGATTGTCCTACTCCCAAGAACAGGAGAACACCCAATGTGAGGAGTCCAAAATGATTACCCTAATTCCTGTTTTTATACATTATTCTCTTTTTATTGACATGTCCGCATCCTCCTCCAACATGGCATGACATAGCAGCAAGCTTCAGCTAATGAAAAGAACAACTCTTGATGAATGACAAGACTCGCCAAAATGAGCTCCACATTCCCACCAGATGATCCCACAAAATGAGCTCCACGTTCCTCAAGGCATCTATAAATACCGAGCCTTGGTGGCTAAGTGAGTCCACCCAAAACCTTCCCCCTTTGGGAGAAGGAGAGGGAAAGGGTGTTCCTGCCCTTCTGGGACGGAGACCCTAAAATAAAGAACAAGACAAGGTCATTTGTGTCAGACAAAATAATAGCTCCTCACAAAACTGATGGTTCCCTTCTGACTCCCACCCCACCCCACCCCACCCCAGTCAATGTATTATGTTACATGATTCTATACTTTGCACATAGAATCCACCACCACCAAGGCCTCATATCCTAGGAAGTAAAACCTCCAAGAGGTAGGGTCTAATGAGAGGTGGGTCATTGGATAGATGTTCTGCACTTTTTTCTCCCCACCAGGATGTGCTGCTCATACACATTATTCCAAAGTAATAAAGCCATGCACCTATGGGTTGAAAGTTGAAAATCTGTAAGCCAAAATAGAACCGTCCTGTTTTCAAAAGGAGCATCTTGAGTATTTTGTAACTAGAAAGATGAATAACACACAGGATGAAAGGGAATACACTGGCGTAATGGAGGATGCTGACGTGGAAGGACCAGCCAGAATATACAGAATATACGTGGACGCAGTGTCATTGCAAGGACACTCAAAAAGGGAAGACAGGAAGCTCGAAATCAGAGAACATGTGACACTAGAAGCTGAAGTCTGAGAGAGATTTAAAGATACTACAATGTTTGCCTTGAAACTCAAGGAGAGTAGAGGGAGCTAAGGAATGTAGACCTGTTGAAAAGTCAAGGAAGCAAATTTTCTCCTAGAGCCTTCTAACGGATTTTAGATTTTCTGGTATTCAGAACTGTGGGATGATATGCGTGTGTTATTTTTCATCATTAGGTTTTGTTTGGTTGGTTTTAGATTGGTTTGGTTCAGTTTGGTTTGGTTTTGGTAGGGTTGGAATTGAACCTATGGCTTTGTGCCTGTGAGACAAACACCCTACTTCTGAACTACAGTCAGGTGTTTCAATTAATTGTGTTACAACAGCAGCAACAGAGAACTAAAATATCTATCTGTGTGAACTTTGACCTTCCTTTCGGCCAAAGTGAATTACAAACTAGACTAGTTTATAAATCAAGATGCCTAGGACTCTTTAAGCACAGCCTTAAAAACAAAGTGGGCAAAGACAGCAGATGCCCATTCTCTTGCCTCCTGATAAAAAGACTTATTCACACAGTTTACCTCACTTCATTAAATTTTGCTCATGAAGATACAACATAAGCAGAACACCAGTCAGCATGCTTCTCAGAAATCTCCCTTAATAGTCCTTTCTTTGAGAACAAAGCAATTCAGTGAGTTATAGTCCCATCTTCTCAGCAACTAAATCAACTCAGAATGTGTCCCCTACACACTAACTCAGGCACGAAACCCTGTCCATTTTATCTCCAAAGAGTTCTTGAATCCATCTCCATGCCCTGACTTAGTGTAGCAAATTTTGTCTCCTTTAAATTTTTCTGTAATTAATACCTAAATATTTTATCGTCATACAAGCTATGGAAGGAAATAGGATTTTACTTTCCTAGAACATAATTAGAAATGTTATCATCAGGGTTAGGGATATAGCTTAGTTGGTAAAAGTTCTGGACTCAAAACCCAGTACCACATAAAACCAGGGACAGTAGTGCACCTCTGTAATACTACTACGAGGGGACCATTCCAAGTACAGGGTGTTCTTAAGGCTACTCTGAGGCTACAAGAGGTCCTGTCTCAAAAAAGAAATGTTAGGGCTGGAGAGTTTGCCCAGTGGTTAGAGCACTAGCTCTTCCAGAGGACCCAGGTTTGATTCCTAGCACCTACATGTTGGTTCGCAAAGGTCTTTAACTCCAGTTCCAAGGAATATGATACCCTCTCCTGATCACTATGGGCACCAGACACTCACATGGTAGATAAACATACACTCATACAAAACAAAAATTTAAAAAGAAAGAAAAAGAAAAGAAAAGAATAGAAAAAAATAAATGTCATAGACAGAAAACCTGTACTTGTCCAGGTCTGGGAAATGGCCCCACCCCTAAAATGCTGTGTGATTTTTTTTTAAAATAAAACATGTTCATATAAGACACTAAATAGTGTCCAGTGCCAGTAAAAATTTAATTAATAAATGTTGCTGTTGTGGACTTGGTCTAATGTTACTTATATTATGTTAATTGGGTCCCCAAAATTGCATGAGATTCTGCATGTCCACACATAAGACTCTGAGGGTCTCCCCCCAGGTGGTTTTGATTGGTAAATAGATAAAGTTGCTGGCGGCCATTGGCTGGGCAGGGAGACAGAGGCGGGACTTTTAGGATTCCTGGGCAAGGAATGAAGGAAGAAGAGGAAAGAAAATAGAGCCACCATGCTGGGAGAGGAGTAGCTGCCACCCCTGGAAAGTACATGACAGAGAGACAGCCAACAGGTGAGGGCTGTAGAAGAGCGGCCCCAGCTGCCGCCCCCCCCAACTGAGTCTAGGGCAACAACAATGGAATATAGATTTTAGTAAGTAATAACTCAGGAGTATTGGAGAAGAGATGTTAGCCATGGAGGTTTGAGAGTGGTCCAACCAGTGAGCTGCTTAAGGCATATTAAAATATAAAGCTGTGTGTGTGTGTGTGTGTGTGTGTGTGTGTGTGTGTGTGTGTGTGTGTGTGTGTGTGTCTTTCATTTGGGAACCCAGAACACTGGGGCCTGTACCTATAGTGAGAAACACACACAGCTGCCGCTGGGTTGATTGGAGCAACTGATTGGCAACTGCAACAATTTGTTATAATCACTGAATTACTCCAACAAAATTTTAAATTAGGCTCTATGCTACATTTCAAGATAAATCACATGGCCCATGACTAAGATGGTAGTTATTATTATCCTTTTCATATATTCTAAAGTCTGCTTTCCCAATCATCTGCCTACTTCATAAATATCAAATTACCAAAAGAAAATTGACACGGAGAATGCATTCCTTGCCAGGCACAGTGGTGCTCATTTTTAACACCAGCACTCTGGAGAGAGAAGCCGGTAGATCTGCTTCAAAGCCAGCCTGGCGTACAGAGTGAGTTCTAGACCCGCCAGAGCTACATAGTGAGAATGTGTAAAAACTACCGCCACCACCAACAACAACCAACAATAAACAATGCTTTTCTTGTACAAAAAGAAATAAGTGTTAATAAAGTGATTAGCCACAAATTGGGCACCTATACCACCTGCTTCCTCTCCAAGACAAAGGACATCAGGAAAGAGAGAAGGAGGATTATACGAGCCAGCTGTCAGGAAAGACGGGAGTAAGACACTTGTTTTCTGGACATGACAGGACCTTCACGCTCTTGAACTCACATCAGCTATGATTGTCTCACAGTGACTGTCATTGTCTGCACAAGAGCAAGCCAGTCAACATTCCAGCATCAGACGGAGGAAGGGGCTTGTGGGTCCCTCCCCTAACTGAGCTCAGATTCACAGCTGATGGCTGCAAAGGGAGAAAAAGTTGGTTTTATTTTAAGGCGTGGCCCCTGTAGGCCCAGAACACTCCAGTGGTTAATCACACACCCACTGTGAGTATATAGGCAGCACAAATTGGACTTGGTGGGTTATTTAAAAAAATTAACATAAAAAGACATGAAGTTGGGAAGTGGTGGAGGATGGACCTGGGAGGAGTAGTTAGGAGGGCAGCCAAAGGTAAATATGATCAAAATTATATTATGTATAAAATTCTCAAAGAATAAAAGTAGTATATTAAAACATGATTTAAAAAAGAATGCGCCGGGCAGTGGTGGCTCACGCCTTTAATCCCAGCACTTGGGAGGCAGAGGCGGGCGGATTTCTGAGTTCGAGGCCGGCCTGGTCTACAGAGTGAGTTCCAGGACAGCCAGGGCTACACAGAGAAACCCTGTCTCAAAAAAACAAAAAAACAAAAAAAAAAAAAGAATGCATATGGGAAAAATCTGCATGATTGTCACTGTCACTCTTCTACTGTTGTGCTAAGACACCAGAACCAAGGCAACTTATAGAAGAAAGAGTTTGAGGCTTACAGCTTCATAGGGGGATGTCCCTGACCATCCTGGTAGAGATGATAGCAGCAGGTGAGGCAAGTAGCAGCAGCTGAGAGCTTGCATCTTGATCCACAAGTGTGAGGCAGAAAGAGAACATTGGAAATAGCATGGGATTTTGAAACCTCAAAGCCTGCCCCCAGTGACACACCTCCTCCGACTAGGCCACACCTCCTAATCCTTCCCATATACCTCTGCCAACTGGGGACTAAGCATTCAAACATATGAGCCCACGAGGGCCATTCTTGTTTAAACCACCACAATGATTAAGTCTATAATTTACTGTTACATCTTTTTCTCCCCTCCATAAAATTCATAAGTTGAAATGTTAATTCCCAATTGTAGAGAGAATCTCTTATGTACTGTGTGGTAGCATCACCTGTCAGTAAATATCTTATGGCCAATGAGCTAAGGCAGGATTAGAAGGTGGAAAATCTGGTGGGGGGGGAGAGACAGAGAGACAGAGACAGAGACAGAGAGAGAGAGGAACTCTGGGAGTTAGTACTTGGAGGAAGTCAGAGGTATGAAACTGAGGAAAAGTAACTAGCCATGTGGCAAACAGAATAGTATAAACGGATTAATATAAATTAAGAACTGGTTGGGGAGCAAGCCTAGCTTATGGCTTAGGCATTTCATTAATAAATAATAAGCCTCTGAGATGTTATTCGGGAACTGGGACAAGGGTGGAAAAGCCCAGGGTTATACCAACGTTCTGGTTTTGGAAACGAGGACTGTGGTAGAAAATGAAGCCCAGACCACGAGGATGCTGCTCTCACTGTGACATCAGTACCTTGTAAGAAGGAGTAGCGAGGCTGATCGGTGCTCTTCGCTAGAACCATCTAGGCATGCTGATTCCCAGATTTGTAGCCTCCAGACCACGCAAGTCTTGAAGCCATTCAGTCTCAGGTGTGTCTTTATGGAGGCCAAGTTGACTAACACTGGACATCCACATAGCTTATAACTAACTCAGGGGAAATAGTCCAGCCTAATAAAAACAATGGCAGAAATAAAGATAAGTAGTTTTCCTCTTTCCTGGTAGTAGATTCTCATGCTTTTTTGCATCAAAGCTCTGACTCACTAATTAGTGCCAATTTCAAGCCGCAAAGTAAGGTAGATTTCCAACCTGCTTGGCAAGAACTGGAATTATGTTCATAGACAAATTGAGGACTCATTCTCAGCATACACAAGAGCAAATAAAAATTTTACTGTTCAAAATTAATATCAAATTCTATAATACAGCCATGATCAAATAAAAATTGTTTTGGGTGGTTTTGAAAAATCTAATCCTAGATAAGATATAGCTAGTGGTCATTTTTTTCTTTTAATTGATTTTAGGAGACATTAGTAAAAGTGTATATCTCATTGTCTTTAAGATTCAAAAGGTAAGAACAAGGAAATCTTAAGGAATTGAAAAGAAATCTTGAGTCTCAGGCTAGAGATATGGCTGGCTTAGTTGGTAAAGTGCTTGCCAAACACACTTGAGAACCCAAGTTCAATTCCCTGAGAACCCAAGTTCAATTCCCTGAGAACCCAAGTTCAATTCCCTGACAACCCAAGTTCAATCCCTGACAACCCGAGTTCATTCCCTGACAATCTAAATTCAATCCCTGTAATCCACTGTAGAAGGAAAAAATTGTCTTGTGTAAGTTGTCCTCTGATCTCCACATCTGCACTGTGGAACATATGTTCCCACCCCTGCAAATCAATAAACAATTTTTTTCAAAAACCTTGCTCATAGTCCTAGTACTGGAGAGGTAGAGACAGGAGGATTCCTAAGACTTGCTAGTAAGTCAGTCTGGCTCAGTTGGTGTCCCAAACAGGGTCAGTTAAAGACCCTATCTCAAAAAGTAAAGCAGAGAGCAATTGAAGAAGACACTTGACCCTGCCTCCATATAAACATACATGTATGTATGTACACACACACACACACACACACACACACACACAGAGAGAGAGAGAGAAAACTGCCATTTCTAAATGACCTGGGCCTATACTGTCCAGTAGAAATAGAGCCAGGGTTTCAAATATGAGCCACACATATCATTTTCAATTTTTGGATAGCTATATTTTCAAACAACAGCAAAAAAAAAAAAAAAAAAGACAAGTAAAAGTATTTCAGTAATATATTTTATTTTTATTTTACCCAATTTAGTTAAACTATTGTTTCAACAAGTGATCAATATTTGTTTTAAATTAAGCAGAGTTTCCATTGGTTTGTTGGTTCTGTACTAAGACTCCAAACCTCTGTGTCTTTCTTTCCATCCTCACAGAATCTCAGTTGCAATTGTCCTGATACCAGGGCTGGAGAGATGGTTCAGAGGTTAAAAATCCATTCTGCTCTTGCCAAGGACCAGAGTTTAGTACCCAGTGTCTAGATCACATACCTCACAACTGCCTGTAACTCCAGCTACAGGGAACTGAAGCCCTCTGGCTTTCAGAGGTACCCAAACCCACGGGCAGACACACAAGCATGCACAGAAATAAGAAATAAATCTTTAAAGGGAATTAGTGCTGTTCAATTAGGGTATTTTTTCAGTATGTGGTCAGACAGCATGATGGTCATGCAGCCAAAGAGAAAAAAGAACCCATGAACAGGGTCAGGGTCAGAGACCTGGATGCAGGTTGGCACCGGCTGATCCTGAAGGGCTCCAGTAAATGCTGGCTGTACCAGAGCTCCAGAGCAAAGGCGGCATCATGGTCTCCTGTCCAAATGTGCTTCTGCCATGGCTCCCGAAGCTGAGTGAGGTCACTGAGACAGCACAGCCCAGGAGAAGAGAGACGCAGAAAGTGGGGAAGGAAGAGAGGGGACAGAAAATGTAGCACTGAAGAAGGAAAAGAAGAGAAAGGACCCCATGAACTCAGAGAGGCTCTGCCGGAGCTCAGCCGAGGGCAGCCCAGGGCCAGAAATAAATGTCATCAAAAGCCAAGGGCCTGCACAAATCAACAGAGCCAAGTGAGGCACAAAAGACATTGTGTCATGACCTAAGTAGAATGTCTCATTGTGTCCTAACAAATGAACTCTGTTGCTTCATCCACAGGGTCAGCTAAGTCAGTGTGGATGAGGTGCTAGGGGCAGAGTCCAGAGCCTTGCAATTGTTAAGATTGCAGTGTAACTGCTTTTGGGTTTTTTGGGGTTTGTTGTTGTTGTTGTTGTTGTTGTTTTTGTTTTTTTTTGTTTTTTTTTGTTTTTTTTGTTTTTTTTTTTTTTCGAGACAGGGTTTCTCTGTGTAGCCCTGGCTGTCCTGGAACTCACTCTGTAGACCAGGTTTGCCTTGAACTCAGAAATCCACCTGCCTCTGCCTCCCACATGCTGGGATTAAAGTGCGCCACCACTGCCTGGCTGATGCTTTTTAAGTTCAGTACTCACCACTTGAGCTCTGTGTAGTAAGGTCGGTTTGCTACGTTTAGAAAGGTTTGCTTGTTTGCCTGCATGCCTGCTTGCTTGCTTGCTTGCTTGCTTGCTTGCTTGCTTGCTTGCTTGCACGCTTGCTTTTATGTGTGTGTGGTATTTGTGTGTGTTGAGGGGGGTGTACACAGAAGTTGACATCAGATGTCCTCTGTCATTCGCTACCCTTCTGTCACTGATTCCAGATTTTGCTGATTGGCTACACTAGTGTACCAGCAAGCTCCAGTGATCTTGTCTCTTCTGTCCCCAGTGCTGGAGCTTCAGGTCTGAGCCCAGCTTTTGGGTGGGTTCTGGAGATCTGAACTCAGGTCTTGTTTGTGTGGTAAGCACTTTACTCTCTGAGCCTGTCTCTCTAGTCCTGGTTCTTTTATTATTTCTGTTTGCTTGTTCTGTATGTTGGTTGAGACAGGATCCCACTACACAGCCCTTTATGGCCTGGAATTCACTCTGTAGACTAGGCTGACCTTGAATTCACAGAATGCCACCTGCCTCTGCCTCTCCCATGATGGCATTAAAGGCATGTACCACCGTGCACACAGATTATTTTAGTTTTTAAAATAAAGTCTCACAATGTATCCCAGGCTAGTCTTGAACTCTGTTCCTTCTGCTCCAGTCTCCCAAGGGCTGGCATTGCAGACATGGAAGGCAGGGAAAGTTTCCTGGGTGAGAAGACAAAGAAGGTGGCCCCAAATGGAAACTAAGCTATGACCTTCATTTTCACAACCCATGTTGTCAAATGAAATTTTCTTCCCATTTCAAATAATGAAGCAAAAAGGTAACACAACATCATAAGCAATCTTTGCTAAAAACACAGGCTCAGGCTCATTCTCAGCAAAGGGACTGGGACTTCACTTGGAAGGGGGATTTCCTTTCTCGGCTGTGACTCATCAAACAGGGAAAGTGTCAAGCCTGCTCTTTACCAACATTTTACAAACGTTCTCTGTACAGAATGTGCCCATTAGCGGTAGGCATCAGAGCAAGAAAGTGTTCTTCAGCATGAGTAATACGAATTAAGTGGAATGAATGGAACTGGCCTCACGGAGATGGATGGAGAAAAGAACCTTCATTATGTAAAAAGGAAACCTGAGAGCCCTCGCCGCCCCCCACCGCTGCCGCGGCCACTGCTTGCACAGCCTCGGCCAATAAAAACAGGTATCAGCACTCAACTAAAACAGGATGGACATGTAAAGCAACAAGAGTGCTGCTTAAACATTCAAGTGAAAAGGTAAAACATGTTAACTAGAATTTAATGACATGAAAAGAGGTTTCTGATGTTTTGCTAAGTCGGAAAAAAAAAGAAAACACATTGCAAGAGTGGTTTCCTGCGATCTCATTTTTTCACTAATTTTATGGCAATACGCAGAGTGTGAGCAGCTCGGGAAAGAAACGCTGAAGCTGTAACAGAGGCGGAATTGTGCTCTGTGTTTTCCTTCCTGTCTACTTTTCCCAAATGCGTTTGTTTACTTAATTATTTAAAGCGGGGTTTCACTACGTAGCCCAAGTAGGCCTCCAAGCCTTGATTCCCCTGTGCCCGGGTTACCTCCGCGCCCTGCTGTTGTTTTAGCTAGAAATGTCAACAAAGCAGAAGAGGGCTTTGTTGTGGAGATTGCTCTCTCTCTCTCTCTCTCTCTCTCTCTCTCTCTCTCTCTCTCTCTCTCTCTCTCTTTCTCTGTGTGTGTGTGTGTGTGTGTGTGTGTGTGTGTGTGTGTGTGTGTGTGTCCGTCCCTCCTTCCCTCCCTCCCTTCCCCCTTCCTTTCTTCCCCCTTCCCCCTCCCTTCCTTACCCCTTCCCTACCCTCTGTCATTCAAACCCATCTCTTGCACCCCTAGAGGAAAGGAAGCGTTGACCAATTTGGGATGGATTTTTGTTTTGTTCTGCTAAGAATGTGCCGGTTAATAAGAACAGAAAGGCACTGAAAGGTTGCCCCTGGCTGTCCCCACCCATTCCTGAGACTCCTGCGGTCAGGGAGTGATGGAGGGTGTGGCTCTTCAAAACTCAGTCTCTGAGGAGAGGTACCCACCAAGCCCAGCACACAGTTTCAGTTTCTTTTTCTGCTGCATTTCCCACAGACTCTTCAGAAAGTTGTCGTGGTGTACGCTCTGGAGTTTGTCATTTGAAAGGTCCTTGTCCTTTGGAGGATGTGCACTATATTTTTTTCTTTATGCTTCGATGTGCTGCTGAAAGTGGGGGTTATACCTGTGGCCTTGAGAATCCCTGAAGAAGTTCACTGAAAGGGATCTGAGGTCGTCACTGTGGTGGCTTCCTTTCCTGCCTCTTGTTTCTTTAATTCCCCTTCATGTATATATATATAAATTCTCATCATATAATCAAATAGCAAAACAAAATTACTGCTATTTTAAAACTTCAGGTAAAATTATTATCTACTTGGAAAAAATTTCAATATATCTTTACCTAAAAATCTTAGATACATTAAATCTCTGAGAAGACACTGATATGTCTCTTCTCATCTTAAAACCATCTGTAAAAAGCAGGCAGTGGTGGCGCACCTCTAATGCTAGCACTCAGGAGGCAGAGGCGGGTGGACCTCTGAATTGGAGGCCAGCCTGGCCTACAGAGCAAGTTCCAGGATAGCCAGGGCTACACAGAGAAACTCTGCCTAAAAAAAAAAAGTGCCTGTATATACACATGTATAAATATTGAATTTTCTCTATATGTGTGGAAACATATACACATTTTCATTGAAGTACCCAAAGGACGCTTGTCAAAGGGTTGACAGCAGTATGTTGGATAGACGGAGTCAGTCAATTTAGGTTGTCATAACAAAACACCATCAACTGGACACGTTACAAGTAAAGAGGCGTTTAAGCTTTGCCATTCTGAAAGCCAGGCGGTCACAGTGAAGAGGGCTTATTGTGTCATAAGGGCCGACTGTATGCATCACAGACAACCTCTTGCTGTGTCTTCACATGATGGGAGAGATAAGGACTTTCTGGGGGGGCATCCATCCAAGTATGCGGAGGCACACATGTACATGTATGCACATGCATGGAGACCAGAGCAACCTCAGGTGTGGCTCCTCAGGAGCCATCGGTCTTGTTTTTGGAGCCGTGCTCTCTCGGCTCAGGGCTCACCAAGCAGCTAGGCTGGCTGTTCAGCAAGCCTGGGACTTTTGTGATGGTAGCTTTTGTTATCCCTGCTCCTCAGGGCTCTGCTCTCATAGTCTAATTACCTCACACAGGCCTTATGCCCTGATACCATCTTCTCAAGAGGCAGAATTTCAACATACAATCGGCAAACACATATTCAGTGGGAGTTTTCTTTTCAGTTCTAGTGCGCATGTGTACATGGGTGTGTTTCCTCAACACACATGCCAGTTAATAGTATTTTCTTAACTAGTCTATATGCTTATATCACATGGTATGTTTATGTAATAATAACACAAATCAAATTATATCACTACACAATAGATAAACACTTTCTTCCATTTCTCTCAAAATAAGATAGTGGGAAGTATTTACAGAGTGCTTAGTCTGTACCAGACACTGTAGTAAAGGTCTTCTATAAATGTAGTGTCTCATTTAAACCTACAACAAGCTTTCTAATACTGGTTATTGCCCCCTTTTAAAAGATGAGAAAATTTGTACAGAAAGTTAGACGTCCCAGAATCAGTAAATGACAAAACAAACAGTAAGATAGGCAGGATCCTTCTTGCCCTAGGAAAAAATACTTTCAGTTGTAAAACTAGAATTTTGTTCCCAGATGAACTAATATCCTTTATAACTACTTTATTTTTAAATTTTATTTATTTATTTATTTATTTTTATATGTGTGTGTGCATGTCTATGTGCCACACACATGCTGGAGCCTGTGGATGTCAGAAGACTTGGATCCCTCAGAACGAGTCTTACAAATGACTATGAACTGCTGCCATGTGGGGTGCTGGGAACCGAACCCAGGTCCTCCACATGAAGAGAAATCGCTTTTAACCTCCGAGCCATCTCTCCAGCTCTGCATAACTATTTTCTAGCTATTGCTTTTTTCCTGACTATCTCCCTGTCTCCTGCTTATGTTTTTGCCTATTCCTTTGAGGAATTAATATGATTCTATTTCTTTAGTCTCCTCTTATTATAATAATATCTTTCTTATTTTTAGCGGCTGCCCTTGAGTTTGTATCATACAATCAAAACAAGCCCTCTTTCAGATAAATAGTGAAGGAAACATGGAATGTTCCAGATTAGTCCCTACTATCCGATATTACATTGCTGCCTTTCATCTTCCTTAGCTATAAAGTACACTCACTAAACTGCTTTGTTGCTACTACTTTGAATGACCCCATGGCATCAGGTATGAATAAGAGGGGTGGGAAGGTAGCTCAGTGGTTAGAGAGCACTTGCCACACAATCATGAAGATCTAAGTACCAAGCCGCAGAGCCCACAAGAAGCCAGGCATGATAGTGTGTGTTTGTAATTCCAGTGCTCTGATGGCAAGAGGAGAGAGAGGAAAGGGAAATCCCAGGACGCTCACAGCCTGCTGACCTGGACACCTGGACACATAGTGTCAAACAAGAAGCAAATCCAGTCACAGCAAGAGAATATAAAAATAGATTTTAGGGTTGGCAGGGTGGTTCCCACCAAGACTGATAAGCTCCCTCCCCAGGACCTACATTGTGGACAGAGAGAACTGAGTCCCACAAACTGTCTTCTGACCTCCACACTCAGGCTGTAGAGCCTGCACACACACACACACACACACACACACACACACACACACACACACACACACACGTGCACATACAAGAAATAAATAATAAATAAATACATAAATAAATGAAAAAATATTTAAGAAAAAAATGTTTTCTGTTCATTTCCTCCTTCTCTCTCTTGCTTCGTTTGTGTAGGCCCGAGTTTCTGACACGGGTAATTTTCTTTCTTTGTGAAGAATTTCTTTTGACAGTCCCTGAACCATCAGTCCTCTGGCAACAAACTCCTTCTTTGCTTTTTGTAAAGAGCCTTTCTCCTCACTCTACTTTTGAAGAATAATTGTGCTTGGTACAGAATTTTAGGGAGAAGGTTTTCTCCCTTCAAGTTTAAATATTCGCCTCCATTCTTTTTGCTTTGAAGATTTCTGATGAAAGTCTAATTTAATCCCTACCCTTGCTCCTTGATAGGTGCGGTATGTTTTGCTCTGAGTGCTTTCAAATTTTCCTTTATCTTGGATTTTCTAAACTTTGGGTATGATATGCCTATGCACAGAGTTGTTTGTTTGTTTGTTTTGTTTTGTTTTGTTTTTAGCTTTTTATTGATTCTTTGTGAATTTCACATCATGAACTCACCCTCTGCCCTTGCAACTCCTGCCCCCAAAAGAAAGACAGTCTCGCTGTGGGAGCTAAAGAGTGTCACTTAGTATACCACAAAAGGGTACTTTTGTCCACACACCTTGCAAATGTTCAAGGCAATGAACTATTGATCTGATTTGAAGCCTCTGGCTTCTGCTGCACTGTCAATACTGGCTCCTTACTGGGACTCCTCTCAGACATACTGTTGTTGCCCTGTCTCATGGAGATCCTGCAGCTTTGGGTCTACAGGACTGGCCCTTTCATGAACTCAAGCAGTTCATAGATGGGATAAATGTTGGGGGCAGACCAATTCAAAGCTTGGATCTGGGCCTGGGTGATAACTGAGTTGGTCAGCCTACCAGCTCTCTTGCACCCATACACCAGGGCAAGCTCCCCAGCATGGTCCCAGCTAGTTCACCCAGTGCCACAGCCTGGAAGGGACAAAGCCAGTTCTCCCATGATGCCCAGATGAGGGGTGGGGCCAGCTCTGCATAGCCTTCTGACATGAACATGGGCCCAGATGGCAGCCCAGACGAGGGTCATCTACCTGGCCTTTGGTGGTAACAGACCTTGGCTGCTGCGGGGCTATGGACCCAGACATGGCCTTCAGTGGGAGCACAGGCCAGGACCTCACATGCTAACCACCTCAGGTGGCTTAGCCCACTACCACATCAGGCTGTTTCTCACTACTTTTGAGTCTCCACTTCTGCCTCTCTTCATTGTGCCCACGTCCTTCTGCTTCTCTTTCTCTTCCATCTCCATGGTTCATCTTAGTGCCACCCAGGGCCTCTGGGTGTCTGGGGTCACCTCAGGAGTGCTATGTACTGTCCATGCCCTGTGGCACCAGGCAGGAGTCATTTCAGGTGTAGTCTGCCCACCGGGCCCCTCATAGCACCAGACATGCCCCCCTCTCTAATTCACATAGCTTCCCCTGCATTTCTGAACCTGTGATTCAGTATCAATCACTAATTTAAGATGTTCTCAGATACTAGGTACTATACATTTCTTCTGCTCCTTACTTCTTCTGTTCCTTTGGTACTCCCATGATGCCCACATTGTACCTTTCGTGATTGTCCCCTCGTTCTTGGCCATGCTGTTTCTTTTGTGCTTCTCTTCTACCTATGAATTTGTTTTGGAAGACTCTACAGACATCTCTTGAAACTCACTGACCCCTTCTGCAATGTCAGATCTAACCATGAGCCCACCAAAGGCACTCTCCCAATCCTTCCTAGAGTTTTCTATCTTTTCCATTCTGCTAACCCCTTGTTCCTCCAGGCTGTCCACCTTCCCATTAAGCTCTCAGAATATTAAAGTTTGCTTGACTTAAATATAGCTGATAAACCTGTCTTGACTTCCCAGACAGAAAACTACACTATCTCCGCCATATTTGAGTCTGGTCCGAGGCTTGCCCTGTGTCTTCGTTACCTTTCAATCTGCCAGTGATTTCTTTATAGGAATGGGATGTAGTGGACGGAGAAAACGACTTCATTGCAAGGCTTTGTGTGCTGACTTGCACAAATGGCTAGGAGTTCGCTGCAGCTATCCTGCCCTGATGTTTGTTGCCTCTGTACTGACTAGTGTGTTCTGGTTTCTCTACCTGAAAATTCCCTTGAAAATAAGGTCTAATAGTATAGTTCTTTAGTTGTGCTTTTTTACCTCATGGGTTGATAGAAAGGAGAACCTTATCTTGTCCCGTGTCCCATGATTGGGTTTCAGTGTTTTTAAAGAGTTGAAGCTCTTGACTGTGGCCTTGACTGTGAAGTGTGTCATAGGTCCCTGCCCATCTTTCCCTCAAAGGAGACATGAAGGAAATAGGGCCAAAATTGGGAATTTAGCTCTTTCCCATGGGGCTCCAAATCTGTAAAACTCCATCGGTATGACTTTGATAAAAGTTGCTTCTCCTGGCTTCTCTTTGCTGTGAACAGTGGTGACTGCAGACAGGCTGTCCTTGGTAACCATTGAGTGCTCAGCCCTAAACAGGACATTTATGTCACTTCCCCCAAGGCTCAGAAAACACGGTAGAAGAGGGGGCAGAAAGAATGTATGAGCCAGAAGATAGGGGGAAGTCTGCAAAGTGCTGTCTCCAAGGCATGATGGAATCACAGCAGTCATGGCTGCCTACAATGGACTGGCACAAGACTGAACCTGCCAACAGTCTGTTGTGAGGAACTACAGTTCTCTGGGGAACTGATGGTTATTGATGGATGCTATGGTAGGGAGGAGTCATTGTCTTCAGCCACTAGGGAGCCCATCAGGCTCCAGTGGAAAGTTCTACATCCATGATTGTGGTGTTTTAAATACGCTTGCCCCAGGGAGGCATGGCCTTGTTGGAGTAGGTGTGGCCTTATTGGAGGAAGGGTGTAACTGTGGGAATGGGCTTTAAGACCCTCCTCCTAGCCATGTGGAAGCTAGTCTTCTAGCAGCCTTCAGATGAAGCTGTAGAACTCTCAGCTCCTCTTGTACTATGCCTGACTAGATGCTGCCATGCTCCCACCTTGATGGTAATTGATAATGAACTGAATCTCTGAACCTGAAAGCCAGCCCCAGTTAAATGTTGTCCTTTTAAGAGTTGCTTTGGTCATAGTGTCTGTTCACAGCAGTGAAACCCTAAGACAATGGTCATGTGCAATACCCTGTTTAAACTGAGCTGGGTCACAAAACAAAACAAAAAGATGTGAACTTTAAAAAGGGACTCACAAAGAACATAGAGGTTTGCTACAGTTCTCCTGCCCTTGTAATGACTCTGTACTGACTAGTTAATTCTCATTTCCCTACCTGAAGTTTCCCTTGAAAATAAGATCTAGTAGTGAGGTTCTTTAGCTGTGTTTCTTTATCATATGGGTTGATAGTGAGGGAGGAGAACCCTTCTCTTCTCTGAAACATACAAAAAAGTGATTGCAATCAGAATCCATTATGCATACATATGAAAGAATAATTTACCTAAAAGCGAATTACCAAAGAGTAAATTTAACTAAAAATAAGAAAATTTAAACAAAAAAAAATTTTTTTAATTGCTTCTCTTGTTAACAATAGAATGTTCTGGCTACTTCAAAGTGGCTCCTTTGCTGTTTCCCACCAGAAGCACATAGGATTTTTCTCTAATCTTTACCACAAGAGCCTGGTAAGTCTCCAGAAAATGAGACTCACAAAGCATGGTTGGCTGTAAGATGAGATCCCACTGAAGTTCTCTCCCTCTTGAGCAACTCCTCAGTGACAATGTAGATTTTCCTACCTTAGTACCGGGTGCCATGCGGGCTCTGTTCGTGACCTCTGCTCCAGTATACTGTGACTCTGGAGCCACCTGTCTTTGTCTCCAGTTCTGGAAGCAGAGGCTTGCTTCCGATCCTAAGAAGAGTTTTTACAATTATCTATTGTCATGTGGATGAGAGCACAATTTAACCAAGCCCTTTACACATCCAATCAGAAGCCAGAGCTTGCTGGCTAACTCCCTAGGATTCGACGGCACATATGTTGTCTGGAACACAACTGGAATCTCAGTGTCTCAGAAGACCTTTCACAAGTGTGAGACAGAAAAAAAACACTTGTCGTAGTCAGCTGTGGTGTGTCACAGTTGGGCATTTGTGTCCCTTTTATCTGGTTATAAGTCCAATCTCTTTGTCCTCAAAATATGAGATGCTTCAATAATAACATTTGCACTTGTAATTGATAGCTGAAAATATACAACCCCCTACCCAAAGTTTCTTAAGAATACTCACGGGCTGAGAGATGGCTCAGTGGTTAAGAACACTGACTGCTCTTCCAGAGGTCCTGAGGTCAATACCCAGCAACCACATGGTGAGTCACAACCATCTGTAATGGGATCCGATGCCCTCTTCTGGTGTGTCTGAAGACAGTTACAGAGTACTTGTATGCAGCAAATAAATAAATACATCTTTAAGTTAATACACACAGAAATATTTTTAAAAAGAATATTCACTAATATTCTCAAATATACTCACAAGTACAGAGGAGAAGCAATGGAATGGTTCAGCATTAACAATGTTTAAGGGGACAGGCTTTTGAACTTATATTTTAATAGGGCGTATGTGATTTTTAACTGAGAGTATTTTCATAAAAATATTAAAAGTATATGTCATAAAAATATACTACAAATAGTGAGAGTGGATTATCAAAAAAAAAAAAAAAAAAAGATAACTCTACACCTTAATCCGTACCACGTATGAATGTTACCTTATGTAGGGGAGAGACTCTTCATGTAAAACTGAGAGAGCCTAAAGTAAAGAGAATGGGTTCTTTAGATATCTTGAGAGTGAGGGAGCACAGCCCTGCTGACACCTTCCTCGAGGCAGAACAACCACTGCTCTATTAAACCACCGTATTTGTGGTCATTTTTAGTAACCTTGACTACCCAAGGATACTCTCCCAGAAAATTCGATGAGTTTTGTAAACTGTCTGTCTTTTCTCATTCTGTGTCTCCCTTTCAGAATTATTCCTTCTGTCCTAGCATCTTGCTGATGGCTGAGGCAGAAACTGCTTAAATCAAGTTACTCTCTTAAAATGTCTCTGAATCCCAGACACTAACCCAGAATAGAAGTGCTTTCTGATCAGAGGGAATTAAAAAACAACTCCCCTAATGAATTATAAATTTTCTGGCTTCTGGAATGGCGTGGATAATTCTTACTGCCCCAGATCATAGTGTGGCCCATTATAAGCACTTAATATTTGATTGTTAACTGCCTGAAAAGACAACCCAACATCCTGGATCTGGTACACCTTCTGATTAGCTAATGAGAGGTTGGCAAGAAGGATCATCTAAGGCTAATTGAAAACGGATGATTGTTGATTACTACAGATGAATTGAAGTAATGTAATTAATCTCGTAATGCATCTCAGGTGCCGTCATTTGCTTATATCAAACAAGATCATTAAGAAGACAAGATGTAAGAGTCCATGCCGCCACTGACATGGAAATATCTGTATAGAGCACAAAATAATTGTTATACTACTTTAGAATTAAGATCAAATGCTCATTTAATCAGTAAGTCAATGTCATATGATGGACATGCCCTGGATATAAGCAGCCATATTTCAGTGACTTGCTAGGTGACATCCGAAGGCTTCCAATTTGCATTCTCAGAATTAAACTTTCAGCAGAATTGAAATCTAGAGGCACACAGCTGTAATCCCAGACCTTGGGAGGCTGAGACAGAAGGGTATGGAGTTCAAAGCCAGCCTGGGATACATAGCAAGTTCAAGGCCAGCCTGCGTTACAGAGTTCTTATCTCTGTAAACCAAAGGCTAGGGATTTAACTTGACAACGTGTGTGTGTGCCAGGCACTGGATCCTGTTCCTAGCACTAAAAGGCAACACTGATATTTGACGTTCTCCTTTTTTTTTTTCCTTTTTGGTTTTTTGAGATAGGGTTTCTCTGTGTAGCCCTGGCTGTCCTGGAACTCACTCTGTAGACCAGGCTGGCCTCAAACTCAGAAATCCACCTGCTTCTGCCTCCCCAGTGCTGGGATTAAAGGCGTGCGCCACCACTGCCCAGTGGCATTTCCAAGTTAAAATAGAAAGTGTGGGCATTGCTTTCTCCTAAGGTTTTCCCGCTAAGTGCCCCCTTTTATAATTAGTAATGCTCGTAAGTATTGTCTGTCTATAAAGGAATCCTTCACACTACATGGATAACAGGCTCCTTAGCAGAGAGGGGCAGTTTGTGATACGGCCAGCATTTTGTTTAAGGAGCACTCACAAGCATTCTTATTCAGCTTTCTAATTCCCACATAGGATGTCACTCCCGGTCATTCTTAAAACTGTCATGGCGGGTACTAAATAGATGGGTCGGCAGTTAAGAGCACTTGTTACTTTTCCAGAGGATCTGAGTTCAGATCCCAGCACCCAAATCAGGTGGCTCACAAACACCTGTAAGTCCAGCTCCAAGAGATCTAGAGATGCCTTCTGGCATCAGGGCGCCCACACAGACACACATGCATATAATAAAAACAAAATAAAAAGTGCCACAGGTCTGGCTATGGCTCAGTGGGGGCAAAATGCTTAAGCAACCCCAGAGTTCTATCCCTGGAACCTTGGTGGAAGACAAGAATGTTTCTGTAATTTGTCCTCTGACCACCACATAGGCACCTTGACATTCATGCACCCCAAATCATACACATACATGCAAACTAATAAACATATTATTTAAGAAACTGGCATGGTACCAATTAACACTTCTGTGTTGTTTGGGTCACACCAGGCATTTGTCTAAACACCTCAGATGCTACTTACCAAATCTTTATAGCAGTTCTACTAAACTCAAAGATGAGGAAAAGAAGGGACAGAGAGGGGAAATGCTCCAGGATCACAGGACTAGCTCTGCAAGAACTGCATTTCACTCCAAGCCATTTGACTCTGGAGTCTGAATCCCGGCCACTGTTTAACACTGGAATGAGCTGAAGCATCTTTACAAGCGTCAGACTCAGTGACTTTCCCATCAACAAAAGCTCTTATCTCTGGAATGTTCTATCCTAGCCCCAGGACAACACCTGAGTTTTCTTATTGGAACTTCTGTGTTATTCTGGTGTATGTAGGAGAAGCCTATTCAACAAGAAAGGATTGAACCTCACATCTGCTACCTGCTTCTATAGTTCCATTATGTAATTATTTGACTACAGGCCCAAAGCCTCTGACAATAGGTACATTTTTCGAACATTGTTGCTTTTACTCAGAGGCACTCTACACCATGAATCACTCTCAACAAAAAAATAAATAAATAAAACAAATCCCGGTCTACTTTAAGATCCTTCCCCAGCCCTTCTTTCTCTGGACCCAACATGCTTTCCCACAAAACATTTTATGACAGAGAGCTTCCCTAACTTGTAAAACTGGAAAGGGTGCAGGAGCCGTGGGCTGTGGGAGGCGTGAAAGACTGACAATCAAATGTCTGAGAGCCCAGTCTTTAGAATTTCTCTTTCAGAGGCTTAGTGGGAATGTCGCAGAGAATGGGGTTATTGATTGCCCTTCTCAATGGGGGCCCCAAGGCCTTTGTATATTTAATGACTCATTCATGCTGGAGGGTGTCTTTTAAGTCAACCATCATTATCAGGTGGGGTTTTGCAGCCAAGGTAGGTAGCCTCTGGATGCTTCCTTCATTTCATGTATTCTTCCAATTCCACAAAGATACATGTATGAAACATATATGTGCGAGTATGCGTGGGTGTGTTATAAGTTCATCTGCATGAGAGAGCACATGTAGATCCTAGTGTATGTGTGTGAAAATTTAGGTCTGTGAGTCCTCAGAGAGCAGAGGTCTAGGTCAACCTGAGGTATTGTTCCTTAGGAGCCATCCACCTGGTTCTTCTTTTGTTCTGCTTTTTATCTTTACTCTATTGATCTCTCTCTTTATTTATTTGGTTTGTTTGTGTATGGCAGAGGCACAGGTGAGTCATTCAGAGGACAACTTATGTAAGGTAATCCTCTGCTTCTACCATGTGGGTTCCAGGGTCGGAGGCTCAACAGCAAGCACGTTTATGATGAGAACTTCCGATGAGCCTTCTTGCTGGTCTTGCCCTATTTGGAAATAAGGTCCTCACTGGGAGTTCTGCTTTGCCCATGAGGCTAGGATGGCCAGTCAGGATCTAGGGATCTGCCAGACTCTGTATCCCCAGGACTGAGAGTAAATGGTAGGCTACCATATGATGTTTTTTATGTGGGCTGTGGGGATTGGACACAAATCCTCATGACTGCACAGCAAACTCTGTACTGGTGAACTACCTTCCCAACCACAATAGAAACTTTAGGGTGTTAAGGAGCTGTGGAATCCCAGTCTCTTCCATCTTCTTCTTTTAATGTCTAGACATTTGGCATGTAGATTTGCTCTGCTAAGTGTTCCCACCACAGTCTGCTCTTACAGAGGCTTCAAAGCAATGGGCCAACTGAACAAAGCTCAAACCCCTCAAAACCATGAGTCACCTTTTCCATTTATCAGCTGACTGTCTCGAGCACTTGTCATAGAGATGTGAAGATGATTGGTACACCTGGAGAAGCTTGGAAACCGATCCCCATCAGAATCCTTATTTGTCCTCACTCAGGTCATGAACTGGTGGGTGAGAGTCCAAAGAAACATTAGGCTTGCTGTGCCAACACTGGTTCAAGCCCTCCAAGCTTCCTTACATCCAGATTGCTGGTCCAAAGCCAGGCTCTGAGCTAAAGGATGTAGCTGAGTGACAGAACATCTTCATAGGATGTAGAAGAAGCTTCTTTCCATCCTCAGCACCACCAAGTCCTTCTTAAAGGAGAAAAGGATAGGTTTCCATAATGTAAGGCTAATAATTGATAACAACTGTTAACCAGTATTAATCAAGTTGACATCCTTAAGCCTTCCCGTGATCCTGTAAGTAAATCCATGATAGACAACTTTAGAGCAATGTGAATTTGTTTTTGCCAAGATTTCATTGACACAAAAAATAAAAATCATCTGTGGTTGAAATGTAGCTGCTTTTGCATGCACATAACTAGGAAATGTTATAAATTAGATGGTAAAACACTAAACCATTGGAGCATTTTCCCTCCTCAAGAGTGAGTGGTAGTATTTCAAGATACTTAAATTCTATGAAATTCCGCAAGAAATACTATTGAAACCGGAAGTCTTTTTAAATAGCAAGCAAATTATTAAACCTTGATCCTAAAAGCAAAATGTATGGACATTTTACAAGAAATCATTAAATTATAGAGAATATTCACTTGGAACTAATTAATTTTTATGATTTCATGTTTAGCCACCCATCTGGATAACTTTACCAAATGGTTTTATAACCATTCTTAGCAGACATTAAAGTATACAGGCTTAAATGCTGTTTATTTAAGAGGAGGAATTTATTTTTTAACTTTACAGTCGTTTTAACTGGACAGACATTTTGTTATGTGATCATCCCCTCAACAACACCGTTTAACAAGCATCTACATGGTACTACTTTCGTGAAGGCGTGAACCTGGGAGACTGGGGCTTTAATTTGTAGTGGACTAAAATCTTAAGCAATAACCAACTTTATTCAGAGCAACAGACAATTTATGTTCCGGGGATTAAGCAAGGTCACATGAGTTCAGGCTGTATACAGTCACAGCGACAACCCATGTTTGGGAACGTCACCTAAATAATGGATGGGATGATGGGTAATCCAAACTCACTCCTATGCCAAGAGCAACCCATTTCATGGAGGAATAGAGTTGACAAGACATGTGTCGTCTTTAATTGGGGTTTTCTCACAAGCTCTCAGAAATCTTACACAGCTTCATTCATGGACAATGTTGAGTATCACAAACAATATAGAGATAACTGACGTCTGCTGCAGGTCATGCAAGGAATGTGAAAACACTGTGCCATTTTATACCAGACTTGAACATTTTCAGATTTGAGTATCTAGGAGGGTCCTGGAGCCAATCGCTCATGGCTGCTAAGGGACAAGTCTATCAGGGACAGCTGAGAAAGCCTTGCTCCCATTCTGTCAGACTCCATCAAGCCCATCCTAAGACCTAACCCTGCATTATCTGACTATATGAACCATGAAACCCTATCACCACCCTTTTTCTTTGAGCTACTTTGGTTCATAAGTTCAGTCAAACACTACCAACAGTCCTGGGACAAAGGAACAGGGTCACATTGCAAAACTCACTCCAGAGAAATCAAATGGAGGGCAAATGGCTGAATCCAAGAAAAAGAAATGGGGAGCTTTGTACTTTAGACAGACTTCGGATATTTTAAAAAGACTGAAATTTTAAAGGCTTTGGAACTTTAAAAATATGGAATATGTTTTATATTATGATATTGATATTCATATGAGATCTTAGGAATAAACAAGAAAGGAAAGACTGTGGTTTCATAGCAATGTGTTAGTGGGTCAATTTCACAAGGGTCAACTGTCCTGGAAAGGAAAACCTCAAATGAGAAAATAGCTCCATCAGATTGCCTGTAGGGCATTTTCTTCAAACAAGACAGGGTCTCTCTGTGTAGGCTTGACTGTCCTGGAGCTTGCTTGGTAGACCAGGCTGGTTTCCAACTCAAAGAGATCTTCTGCCTCTGCCTCTGCCTCTGCCTCTGCCTCTGCCTCTGCCTCTGCCTCTGCCTCTGCCTCTGCCTCTGCCTCTGCCTCTGCCTCTGCCTCTGCCTCTGCCTCTGCCTCTGCCTCTGCCTCTGCCTCTGCCTCTCGAGTGAGTGCTGGGATT
>CM052714.1:59119733-59161657 GCA_028551405.1 Uromys caudimaculatus
CAATAACACCCATGTAGTAAAATAAGCTATGGGAAACAAGCCAGTAAACCCCACTCCTCAATGACCTCTACTTCAGTTCTGTGTCTGGGTTTCTGCCTTAAGTTTTGGCTTTGACTGCCCTTCAGCTGTAAACTGAGGTAGCTCTTTCTTAGCCCCTCCCCCAAAGGGGTGGAGTTCAGGCAGCAAGTGTAAGGAAAGGCACTTGCTGCCAAGCCTGACAACCTCAGTCCAATCCCTAGGATCCACATGGTGAAAGAAGAGAACCAACTCCTAAAAATTGTCCTCTGGCCTCCACAACCGTGCTGTGGTACACATGTCACACACACACAACAATGAAGAAATGAATTTTAAATTAAGAAAAGTATAGAAATGGGGTGTTCTGTCTACAGCAACCACAGTGAATGGACTCAAGAAGTAACCAACAGACAGATTTCATCACTGGGCCCTGAAGACTAATGACCTAAAGAAAAATGACAGGGGAGTGTTCTAAACGGATGTCCAATTCTAAGCTCATTTTTACAGTTTTATAAGTTGCTAACTGATTGAAATTAGATTCTCCCAGGGCTGCCCACCCTCCTTTCTTCTAACCAGATTATTGTCAAATTAATCCAAATAGTCACCCTGGAAATGCCAAGTAGATACAACTAACCTTATGCAAGAAAGACAGGTCTCTGCATTTTTGAGAGAGGTATCACTCAACAAAATGAAACCACAGGAAAGAAAGCAGACGTCATAAGCGAGGAAATACACCTGGATCAGTTTGAGTGACAGCCACAAAATTAACCCGGCTTAAGATGTTTTCTAAAAACATAAATCCCCAAGTTGTCAGGGTGAGGCTCGGCATAAAAACCGCAGCATATCCAGACACACAACACCGTCTAGTAATTAAATTGACTACCTGTCACCAGAAAAGACTTTTATTCACTCAGAATGTGTCCCATCTATGAACTTGCCAGGCAGCGTCAGGCACAAGACAGGTGCTTTCAATGGCTAGCTAAACACTGGATGTCAGCTATTTAATTGTGTAACTATAATTCTAAGAGGTGAAAAACAAACTCATCTCCACTGTTTTGGAAGCACGTATCCACGCACCTTCCTGACACCCATAGAGTTTAAAATGTGCACACTTCTTGGTAAACTCAAAATGCCAAAATGTCCCATGATCAAATAGGAATAGTATCAGTGACATCTGACCGCATATAAGGATTCTACAAGATAAGATTTTATGTATTTTGTACGGTTTATGCATACTGCCAAAAGTAAGGTAATCACATAAAGTTTACCTCAGCCAAGCCCTACAAAGTGTCTAGGGTCTGTTTGTGTCATTGACTTTGTTTTGAAGCTGTTGAGGGTGGAGATAGCTCTTCATCTCTGAATATTTCTACTCCTTTAGCTTCAAGGGTGATGCTTGGACTCTGCTGTGCTAAGATACTGAATGTGTACGTGTGCACACACACACACACACACACACGCATACACATGCTCTGTGCTCATGTATGAGTGGGTACATGTATGTGAGCATGCATGTGAAGGCTAGAGGTCAGCCACTGGTATCCCATATACACACAATATGAACTAAGATCACACTTGCTAAGTATGTACTCTACCCTTCATATCAACTCATTTGGCCAAAATCATACGTTTTGTTTTCTTCTTCTTCTTCTTCTTCTTCTTCTTCTTCTTCTTCTTCTTCTTCTTCTTCTTCTTCTTCTTCTTCTTCCTCTTCTCCTCTGTTGGTGTTCCTTTGATCCACTTTGTACAAACAGAACTGAGCATTCTTCAAAAAGCACAGGACTTTATTCAAAGTTTTCCCCATAGCCCTATCCATTACTACATGTCCAAAGTCTTACGGCTAAGGAAGTACACTGCAGCATCTTCTATCCTGTGCAGTTTTCTGGGATGTGATTGTGTTTTCTCACATTCCCAGTTAGCAGCTGTGATGTATCTCAGACTTCCAAACTAGAAGCATGAGGAGGATACATTGGCGTGGATTCTGCTTTTAAAAAAAAAAAATCATAACGTGTTTAATTTTGCTCTTAGACTTGTGAAGAGAGGAATGGTTCTTTCTCTTCTGGTGAATTTTATCAGCTGGTTTCTCTACAGCATGGCAGTCAGCCCTGGCTGTACATCAGAATCCCTGTGAGGTTGTTTAAACATTCAGAAGCCCAAGGCCTCACTGCCAGAAATTCTGAGTATGTACTGGCATTTGTACATTTAAGAGCTCTGCAGGTAATTTTGATGGGCAGCCAGGGTGGAAAATGCTGTTCCACAATATGTCTACAGGCTTTTTTTTTTTTTTTTTTTTCCTGTGGGGACTGGGTGCAAAGACAAATTCATTCCTAAGTTTTGCAAGTGGCAATTCAATATTGACCCATATATTTCTGTCACAAGAGAAAGACATTATTATGGTTTGACTGTGAAATGTCCCCCATAGGCTCTTGTTCTGATTATCTGATTCTTAGCTGGTGGTATTATTTTAAAGGAAATAGAAATTTGGAGGTTTCAGTGGAGGGATTAGGTTACTGAGGACAGCTCCTCTCTCTAGACCTCTATACCAGGTCTCCAGTGCCTCTCTCTGTGTCTCTCCTTCTCCCTCTCTCTTCCTCTCTTCTTCTCTCTCCTTTCTTTCTCTCCCTCTACCCCTCCCCCCCTCTCTCTCTCTATATATATGTATATACCCTCCCCTCTCTCTTTGTCTTGGTCTCTCGCTCTCTGCTTCCCAGTTAAGATGAGTGAACTGAACAGCTCTACTCTACCACACAGTCCCTCCATCGTGAAGCTCTGCCCCAACTTTGTGGGCCAAGAAACCATGGCCTCAACACTCTGAAACCAAGAACCAAACTACCTGTTTCCTCCTTTAAGTTGCTTCTGTTTGACGTCTGCCCATACAAACAATAAAGTAACCAACACAGACAGAAGAATTATGGACTTGTAGGGGGGGTTCTGATGCTAAGGTTCTATTCTCCAATTGGTTCTTGATCCACGATCCGTGGATGCCATGGACCAGTTGCTGGATGGAAGGATAGGTGGCACTTCCGAGGAGGCAGGCTAGCTGGCAGACGCAGGACAGAGAGGAAAGGGAGTTCCCCACGCTTTGGAGAGGAAAAAGCCAACCATCCCTGTGAGATCTTGGGTGGAGTGACCACACGCCATTTCTACAGGTGGGAGGTTGGGATATTGAACTGGGACTGAAGGTGAGAACAACTGAAATTCAGTACATATTTAGGGTGCTGAGCTAGGAATGCTGGGAAGGGCATTTTAGCCAAGGTAGATTGGAGGTGCCCAGTAGTTGAGCCGAATTGAAATTGAACAACTATGTATGTCTGTGTTTTTCATCTGCAGATCCAATATTCTCTGTGTGGGAGCTAGTAGTGCAGCCTGTTCCCGGAGCTTAGGTGGGGTAGCAAAAGCTATACACAACATGATCTCATTGCACTATAGAAGCCGCTCTCCCACCAGCTCTCTGAACATCGGCTTCTCATGCTTCATCACTGTCTGCTGCCTGATGTGACCAAGTCCTTCAGCCTGCTGGGTCACCCTGTTCCCCAAAATCCTGATAAAATGAATTTAAATTCCACTGTAAGAGAAAGCTCAAGGAGTTTCATCACATCTTTGAGATATGCTCAGAGCAGAAATCAGAGTGAGTGCTATTATTTCCTCTAAACTCTTGGATATTACATTGATATTTATTGGGTTCTCTTCTCTCTTTTGCTAAACCCCTGCACACGTGGCCTCTTTGGTCCCATGATTTCTCAAAGCTTTGACAGCCATGGATCACAAAGGACATTAAGAAACTTTAGGTGTAAGGTTTGGATAACAGAGGTGGGTAACTAAGTATTAAAGAGCTAAAAATTTAAGACTCTTTGTTCTATAAGAGCCCCTTGACCCTTCCCATTCTAAAAACCCTTCCACCTATCCCTCTATGAGAGGCTAGCATTGCTTGTCTAGTCTCCTATCCACTTCCCTTCAGCTGACAGCTGCAGCCACCAGTACCTGCTGTTTATGTCATGCAGAGGAAATGTAAGAGTCAGCTTTCCCTTACTGTAACAAAATACCTGAGAGATCCAGCTTAGAAAGAGAAAGTGTTAGCTTTTGGGTCACAGCTATGGAGGTTTGGCCTGGTGGTCACTTAGTGTTACTGGCTTTGTTCCCTGAGCCTTTGATTTTCCAGTTTCAGACTAGATCAGTGATTTGGCTCTCCATCTGTATCACTGAGCTCATGATGTTTATTTCATTTATTAATGTCAGGATTAAATGTGAACAGAACTTTATATGGCAACGACCTTTAAAAATAATAATCACAGGGCCAGTAAGTTGGCTCAGCAAATTAAGGCACTGCCAAGTATAGAGACATGAGTCCAATCCCTGTATCCTATATGCTGGACAGAACCAACTCCTGCAAGTTGTTCTCTGACCTCTGCATGTGTGTGTGCCACAGCGTGCTCCATCCACAACACACACATATAAATTAATTAATTAAATAGTAAATAGTAATTTAATTTAACCCAACAAAAAATGTTAAAAGAGATACACAATTCAATCTTTGGGCCTGCAAGATGGCACAGCCAGTCAAGTGCTTGCTGCACAAGCCTGGCAATGTGAGTTCAATTCCAGCAGCCCACACAAAGATGAAGGAGAGAACCAGCTCCACAGGGTTGTCCTCTGATTCCACAAGTGCAACGTGGCATGTGCACACAAGCACGCATCATGGGCACACCCACATAAAATAATAAACATTTGTAAATGTGTCTATATATGAGTAATCCATGCATGTATGTGCATACCCACATGCCCACACACATTCGGAAGTCTTAAGAATGGCCTCTAGCCTGCTGGGTCTCGAAGTTGCTTGCACTTGACTATTCCCCATCTTCTGCTTCCTTCTGTTGAAATGGAAATGCCAGTCCTCTTCTTGTCCATCCCATGCGTCTGTGAGGTTGCAGCTGGAGGGAGTTTGTCTTGAATCCAAGATGAAACATTGCACTTTAACCTTAGGTTGATGTGGAAACAGGTGAACATCCCAGGGACAGCGGAGTAGAATGATTCTGTTCTCCACTGCACAAAGAACACGCACATAGAGGGAGAGTATGAATGTCCCCACAAAATATCCTGCTGAAATTCAATTTCCATTGTGAGGATTAAGAGGTGATAGCCACGTGGATCTGGAGGAAGTGAGAGAGATTACGGGGATGCTGCAATGCATGATGGTTTAAGTTTGGATCCTCAGGACCTACATAAAAGCTGATGTTTTGCATCTGTGCTCACTGCCTGTGAAGCAGAAACAGATAGGTTCCTGGAGTTCGGTGGTAAGCCAGCCAGGTTAGCCCACCGATGAGTAGCATATTCAATGATGAGATCCTGTCTCCAAAGATAAAATGGAAAATGCTAGAGGAAAACAAACAACACCAGCCTCTGGCCTCTGCATGTGCATGTGTGGGTAATCACATGCCACACACATGTATATAAACACCATGCGTACATGAATACACACACATATAAACACACCATGCATACATGTAGATGTACCCATACATACACATGTTGGGTTAAAGTGGTGTGAGTGAGTCGCACGTCCACCCCAGGGCTCGAGCCTCTGGGGGAGGCAAGAAGCAGGAAATTTGACCTCTCTCACCCCATGGCACTGCCAGGCAAGTGTCAGGTTGTGAGAAGCCGAGGGACACTGCCCAGGGGTGGGTCCTGGGGACTATACGAGCCAGCTCCATCTGGTTCTCAGGCTCTTGGGCATCCCAGGCACCAATGCAGCGGAAGAGCTGAGAATGGAGTGGGAGCCCACAAGCCAGATCTAGCCTGGGGCCGGGGGGAGGGGGGGAGAAAGACGGGGAGGAGTCCAGCTGGGTCCTGCCGGGGACCGAGTCTTTGGTTTGTCGCCGGCTAGATGGGTTGGTTTGGTAAAGACCATGGCTGGGAGCACTGAGAGGCCTTCTAGGGGAGACTAGACACAGCTCTTTAGACGAAGTCATGTTCCATCATTCCCCACAGTGGATCTCGATGAAGAGAAACAGTCCATGGTTTTAGGGTGCTTATTGTCATGGCAGAGAGTGGTAATGAGTGAAACTGTACCCCACTTTCTCAGGGCAGGCCTGAGATTAAAATACCTTTTGCAAGGAGGAGTGGCTGGGAAGGGGAATTTATTGGCTAAGCCTCTAGATGCCTCATTAAAATGGGAATGTCTTGAGGCTACATGACCACACCTATACCTGAGGAGGGGCTTGGGCTATGTGACTGATGGTCACATACCTATGGAGAGCTGTGGCCTGTGTCAGGAGCCTGGGGCCCAGGAGCATGGCAAAATGCCTACCATTTCTTGTACGGTTGTCCCCTGATGGGGACCCCTACTGGGGCTCTGGGGTTTTAAACCTTAGCTCAACCAGGAACTAGGCTGCCTTTCACGGTCCCACATGCACACATCATGCATACATGTATACATACACATTTATACATACATATACTCACCATTATGCATATATATATATATATATATACCCATACATATATGCATACATGTGTACATACACATACATATATACACACCCACATAGACACAAAGAAAGAAAAAGAAATAGTGAGGAGTCATCAGGCTTGGTGGCACAGACCAGGCATTAACAGTAAGAAGGATCCCAGGTTTCAAGCCAGGCTGGGCCACATAGTGAGACGTCTTCAAAATCAAAACAAAGTGATCAATAAAAGCAGTCAGTCAGCTCATAGGGCTTCCACCCTTGGATTACTCAGACATGGCCAGTGGATTTGTAGGTCATCTTGTGAGCAGCCCTGTCTGATATAAACAGCCTCTAACCCAGTGATGCTCTGCACCGCCCCAAGCTTTGGCATGTCTCCACAGTATGAAGGACATACGTGAATTTTAACATTTTAATTTTAAAAAGACCTGGAGAGGAGTATATATTGCATTGTGCATGCTCTGTTTTCAGTCCACATACATTTCAGACACACATATAAGTAAATTCTGGGCAAGAACTTGGAACAAATCAACTTGATTCACCTAATTTTTCTCTCAGTTTTATAAAGCATATATTAAAATGTTGAAAACATTTTTATAAATAACAGTGCCATTGGTAAATATTTCCCTGGGACAGCTTATCTGGTTCCCTACGACTACTGAAAAGTCCCCTCTAGTCTAGGAACGGCCGATTCCAAGCTCCTACCTCTTCAGAGAGTTGTACTTGAATCAAGTTTGCATGTTTGTTTAAAGTAATTGGATGAGGATACAGCTCAGTTGGTAAAGTGTTTGCCACACAAGCATGAGGGCATAAGTTCAATCTCCAAGAGCTAGGGTGGCAGCACCCACACTTAATACCAGAGTTAAGAGGCAACGATTAAGAGGAAGGATACTGGGGTTTCCTGCCCTGCAAGTCAGGCTAGCTAAACAGGCAAGTCCCGAGTTCAATGAAGGATGATGTCTCAAAAACTAAGCTGAAGAACAATTGAGGAGAACATCTGATTTCAACCTCTGACCTCTTCCCACATGTACACACACGTGCACAGACTTATATACACACACAAGTACACATGTGAACATAATAATAATGTCACAGTGACGTAGCACCTCAGGATGCTGAGGTGGGAAAGTTGTGAGCTTAGTTAGTCTCTGCAACATAGGGAAAGACGCTGTCTCAAAGAGAGAGAGAGAGAGAGAGAGAGAGACAGAGACAGAGACAGAGGGAGGGAGGGAGGGAGGGAGGGAGGGAGGGAGGGAGGGAGGGAGGGAGGGGAGAAGGAAAGGAAGGAATAGGGAGGGAGGGAGACAGGGAGGTGGAGGAGGGAAGGAGGGAAGTGGAGGATGGGAGAGAGGAAAACCGGTAATGAGGTCTCAGGGAATCAAATCCTTGTGCTCTTGAAATTCCTGGCTGACCTCACTCCTGCGGATACTATTTTATTTATGCTCATGAATATTCTGTCTGCGTGTATGTCTGTGCACCATATGCACACCTAATGCCCTTGGAAGCCAGAGAAGGTGTTGGATCCCCTGAGATTGGAGTTCCAGACAGTGGTAAGCTGCTGGTGTGGGTGCTGGGAATTAAACTTGGTCCTCTGGAAAAGCAGCTTGGTGCACTTAACTGTTGGTCTGCCTCTCCCGTGGATGCTTTTGATGCATTCTGCATCCAGAACCGTTTCCAATAAAGCAGAATGCCTCTGCACTGCTCAGCCCTTACCAACAGTCATTTCCTTCTCCCAGGATGATGTCAGCATCGGCATCATCATTAGGCAACCGCAGATGGCCGGAGCTCACACCAGAATTTGAGACATCCTGAGCTGGGTACTTTCGCTAGACAACCCACAAATCTTCAGATGAGTTGGTGTGAAAACAGACTTGAAAGTTGCTTTTATAAAAATGATGAAATCTCCAGAAGTGTTGATCTTGCAAGAGAATTTTTGCCTTGATTTCCCCACTGTCTACAGTGGCTGGTACATAATTTCCATTTCTGTGGAACCGTAGCCAAAGCCTTAATACTCCCTATAATCGAGCAGGGTGGTTCAGACAAATAGAGAAAATAATGTGCTAACTTGCTTTTGCAGATTGTCTGAAGGCATCTGCAGATGCCAGAACTGGCATTTCATTATTTTTTTGATTTTTAGTTTTTTATGTTTATTGTGTTATGTGTATGAGTGTGCCACAGCTCACATATAGAAATGTCACAGGACAACTTGTGGGAGTTGGTTCCCTTCCTTCCACCCTTTGAGTCCAGGAATCAAACTAAGGTTGTCAGGCTTGTAGCATCTCATCAACCCACGATCTGTTTTCATAGTGGGGAGCTAACAATCCTGCAAAAAAGGGAATTCCTCAAAAAGGAATTTGTTGTTTTAGGGGTGGTTTGTTTTGTTTTGTTGGTTTGGTTGGGATTTTTTTTTTTTTTTTTTTTTTTTTTTTTTTGGAACAGGGTTTCGCTGAGTGTCCCTGGCCATCCTAGAACTCCCTCTGTAAACCAGGCTGGCCTTGAACTCAGATAGATCTACCTGTCTCTGCCTCCTGAGTGCAGGGATTAAAGGTGTGAGCCACCACTGCTGACTTATTGTTCTTTACTATATTTTTTTGACTGCCCGATATCTGAAGGGCCTTTCTGCATCTGACAACCTTCTTATCTGCTGTGGCTCTGAGTGTCCACCAAAGTCTCATATATTGGACTTGATTCCCAGCCTCTGGAAATATTGGAATTTGAAACCTTAGAGAGGTGGAGCCTATAGGAGGGGTACTGAGTCTGGGCAGGGGAGTTCTTTCAGGGAATATTACCATCCCTCTCCTCTCCTTTTCACATGTAGCCATGAGGTGATGAGCCTCCTCTGTCACTCACCCCTAGGTGATGTGTGCAGTCATAACAGACCAAAGAACATCAGACTCACCAAATATGGACTGAAACTTCCAAAACTGTGAGACAGAATAAACCTTTCCTCTTCATAAGTGAATGTTCCCAAGTTGTTTGTTACAGTAACAGAAAATTGACGAGTGAAACACCTAATGCATTAGAAAGCTTACTCACTGGGCCATAAACTGATTTTCTTGGCTCTTTTACAGCCAAGATATAGGCAGATGGGGTCACTATCCGCTGCCAACACTGATCTGAACTACCAGAAGCAGGAATAATTGTGGAGCCTGGCATTTCTCCTGACCACAGAAGCAGTCCTGTTTCAGAAATAAGTCTCATAGCTAAAACTTACGCCAAGTCAGATCCTGCAAAAGCCGACAAAAGATAAAATCTTTGAAAGCAAGTTGTTTACTTAGTGGTGGGGAAGCTAGGGGACAATTACAAATCTTTATGAACATGTAACCCCTGCGAGCACCTATCAGAGAGACCTGGCAGACAGGTTAGAACAAGCCTCGGAGTAACCCCCACTGAAACGTGAGAAATTCAGACTAGTCAATTATGTTATAGCATAACCATTTATGTCCCTCCAAAATGTGTTAGCTAAAGCCCTAAATCCAGTGTGACTATATTCTGAGTAAGGAAATAATTGAGATTAAATGAAGTCATAAAGGTGGACCCCTAATTCAACATATTAATGTCTTTAAGAAAGAGAAACCAGAAGTTTGCTCACCCAGCCCCTAAATTAGGAAAGGTCATGTGAGGTCACAGCATTAGGTGGTCATGGGTGAGTCAGGAACACAGCCCTCTGACCTGAAACCAAATCAACCAGAACCTCGACCTTGAACTCCCAATCACCCAAGGGAGTGGGAAATAAATTCTTGATGGTTGGGCCACCATCCTGGGCATCTGACAGAGCAGCTTGAGCTGATAACCACACTGGCCAAATCCTTTGTCCTGGAGGCATTGTCGGTGTGCATGATACCCAGTCCGTCTTACTTGGGCTGGGATGTACGCATTGTGGACACTGCAGCTGATGAAGACCTCATGAGCATCCAGGGCTGTAGAAGACGCCAGCACACAAGAGCAATATTTAGAGCCAGCAGCAGAGTGGAGAGGTTCATCAGCCCAGCCCAGCCTTGCCTTCCTTCCCTCCTTTCTCCTGGTCACCTGACCCTACACGGGATCCTGGCCTTTAAAGAGCATGGATCACATCTATCAATTTTCTGTTGCAGCCAAGGTCAGTTGCTGCATGTGTAGATAAGAACACTCAGCAGGCCGGGCAGTGGTGGCACACGCCTTTAATCCCAGCACTTGGGAGGCAGAGGCAGGTGGATTTCTGAGTTCGAGGCCAGTCTGATCTACAGAGTGAGTTCCAGGACAGCCAGGGCTACACAGAGAAATCCTGTCTCGAAAAAACCAAAAATAAAGAAATAAAAATAAAAAGAACACTCAGCACACACTCCAAGTGAGAGTAAGTTTCATCTGTGTGATTTGTATCTTCGGATTCCAAGCTGCAACCACAAAGATGTCTATTTTAGCTGAAACAACACAAGTCAATAGATGACCCTGAAAGGAGACCTTTTTTTGCAAAATAAGATTTTCATAGCCGCTTCAAATATATCTGGAAAAAGTTAAATATTTTATTATGCTACCTAGCAGTTCTGTTTCAAGCTAATATCCCAATAGAGGGCAAAATTGTATAAGTATGTTAGATTAATATACAATAATCTTTTTCCCTTTGGCATTATAACAGCAAACAGACAGACAGAAGCAAGCAGGCAGGCAGACAGGCAGGCTGGCAGGCAGGTAGACAGGCAGACAGACAGACAAATAAATAAATAGATAGAAATTAGAACCAGACTGAAGAGATGGCTCAGTTATTTGGAGTACTTGTTGCTCTTGTAGAGGACACTGCTGAGATCTCTACATCTAAGTGGCCGTTCACAACCCTCTATAACTCCAGGTATCTTATGCCCCATTCCGGCCTCTATAGTCTCTACATACACGTTATGCACATACACATATGCTGATAAAACACTCATATACCCAAAGTAAAAAATAAATTAATTAATTCAAAACAAATTTTAAGATTCAAAAATCAGGGAACTATGTCAATTAATTGCACATGGAGAAGAGAGGGCATGGAAGAAGGAAGAAGACGCCATGGGGTAGGTGGATCATGAGAGCATGTCCATGAGGGCTGGCCAGCTGGTGCAGGAGTGGCCCAGACAGAACATGGCAAGTGATATCTCAGGGTTATTGACAGGGAAGTAGACAAAACAGCAGAGAGGGTTCATATCTACCCTGATCTAGTACCTTAAGGCTTATTGTAAATATAAAGGTTTTATGTCTTTTATTTGGGAACTAATGATCGAAGATGGGGTAGGAACCCCAAATAATATTTGCCACAACATTTTGGCAAACCAACATGGGACAAGAATTTATTTATACCCCAAATTGAGATTTCAAATTCTTGGATAAAAGGAATATTGTCCTTTTAAGATAGAAGCCATGATGGCAGCTAGGAAGGCAGGGAGAAATTGTCCCTTAGCTCCATTAGTTTTCCCCCAAGCCTGGTGTGGTTCCAGACAAGGGTTAGAAGGCATACTAGTTTGGCATGCATGATTCCAGAGGGTCAGAGCACGAGCTAGGATACAGATATGCCCCTGAGCTAACTGCAGGACAGGCATCAGAGCCCATGAACTACAGATGGCAGGCTTAAACACCAGCCTGACCTCTTCCCAAGCACTGCTCTGCTCTGCAGCAGAAGTGCAGCTTTGGATATTCAGGACAGGCAGCAACCTAATCACAGAGGCTCTGAATGCCCCTGCTGGGCAGTAAGTCCAGCAGGAATGAACTGCATGCCTCCCGAAGCCAAGAATTATTGAGAGCTGATGTGAAATGGGGTGTCACACTGTTCTGATTAGCCAACCACTCTGATAACGTCTCAGCCTAGCGCATGATATAAAACCCAGGCCAAGACCTCTGAACAAATACAATACACTTGAGAATATGCTTGGGCCCTAAGATGGAAAGGAGTTTAATACAGAGAAAGATATTAAATTTAGAGAGAACACAGATGGGTAAATAAATCCACATAGATAGTAATCTCCAAAGACAGAAGAAAGAGGTAAAACTTGATATTTCAAGGGTACATAGATACTAAATAAACTCATGCCTTTGATCTCCATACTTGGGAGACAAAGTCAGAAACAAATGGGTTTCTTGTGAGTTCCAGGCCAGCCTGATCTACAGAGCAAATTCAAGTCATCCTGACTAGCTTAGTCAGTAGAGCATGAGACTTCTAATCTAGGGAGAGTGGCTTTGTGCCCCACTTTGGGCACCATTTATCCAAGTCCCATGTTCTCAGAAATAACACTCAGACTCAAATTATAGTTACAACAACCTTGGCCATATAGCTAGGCTCTTCTTTGACTAGACCATACCTTAAAATAA
The DNA here is from genome assembly GCA_028551405.1 of Uromys caudimaculatus. NCBI lineage: Eukaryota > Metazoa > Chordata > Mammalia > Rodentia > Muridae > Uromys > Uromys caudimaculatus. The sequence continues at coordinate 59,132,528 of CM052714.1, forward strand.
CTCATTTACTCTCATCTACATTCTTTCTTGCAGCGGGTTACCTGTGCTCAAGCACCATGAGTCTGTATTCATCACATCTTTTGTAGGGAATCTTCCATCTGGCACTATCCCAGAATCCTTTCTGACTCCCAGATGTCCCCTATTTCTTGCTTAAGCTATAGATTTATTATTGATAGGTGCCACTGTAAAGTCCAACCAACTTTGTTTTTGAAGAAACTCCATTTTGTGCAAAACAAAGGCCTAACTCAAATTCCAAGAAGAAAACCACAGTCCTCCTGAGCAAGCATGCTTTGGTAACCCTCCCTCCTTAGCAACAGCCAGTCAGGCTACAATAGCAGGGTCAAGGTACATACAAATAACTTAAGACATCCTGCAAAGTATAGATAACTTAGACATCTGTTCATTGGTGGTTTTGTCCCTGTATTCGGTTCCTGCAGATTATGCCAGAAATGCAGTTTTTAAAATACTAACTTGCTGACCCATATGAAAAATTCCCCAAGTTTGTCTTAATCATAATAAAAAAACCCTGAACACCTAGACTCGGGGCTCTCACTCTGACCTGCTGCAACAACAGTGAGGGTCTGAGAGACCTTGCTCTTGAGCTTGTATTAAAGACCCTTATGTGTTTCACATAATTGGCTCCTCGGTGGTCTATGGGCATTTTCCCTCCCAAGTTCATGTAGTTATTTTGTTTGTTTTTCTTTTTAAATTCACTGAGCCTATCTAGCACTGTCTGTATATGCATGGGTGTAAGTCTATCTACCAGAGCATGGACAGCCTTGCATGGGCCACATTCCTGAAGAAAGCTAGCTGCCCCTCCCCCAGAAGCCATCAATTTCCAACAGTTCCTCAGATAGAGGTGGGACTTCATGAGCCCATCACCATCCATGCTGGAATTTGCAGTGGCTTGATTTCATACATGCCATCAGTGCCGCTGTGAGTTTATGTATATACTATTTCTCTACCGATCTCTACTCTCTGGCTCTTACAATCTTTCCACCTCCAAAGTCTTGCAGGGAGGGAGTATGATACTGATAGCCATTTTGGCGTAAGCACTCCATAGTCTCTTAGTCTCTGCAGGCTGACCAGTTTGGGGTCTGAATATGGGGAGGAATAATTAACACTAAAGAACTTTGGCAATGCCATATGGAGACCTATTAGTTTAGAAACTTCCTAAAATATGTACCTATACATGTATAAATGGGGTTTAAATGTTCACCATAAGGGGACAATACCTCCAGACTCAAGGTTGTACTCCAGTCTCCACCTGTACACACATGTGTTCAGACAAACATATACACATATTTGCATATGTATACACAATTACCAAAAATAAATAAATAAAAAGCTAGGTGTGGTGGTCACACCTGAAATCTTAGCACTTTGGAGACTGAGACAGAAAATTTTTTAATTCAAATTCAGTCTGAGCTACATAGTAAAACACCAACTTAAAAAAAATTAAATAAAATAAAATAAGAATGTGTGAGTCTTAAAGAAAACTCTAAAAGAATATGTGTCGATATATTACCAGAAGTCATAGTTGGGGAGTATAACATAAATAATTCCCATTTTTGCCTTTTGTTTATAATATTTATGATAGTTCAATAATAAGCATTAGTTATATGCCAGGCTTTTACAAAATAATACCTGTTTTACTTCTCTTACAAAGATATTCTAAGATAAAAAAAATATGGTCATCACTAAAATTTTATGACCATCTGGTTAAAGAAAGCATCCACTGAAGAAAATCTGCAGAGATCCTCGGGACAATTTAGCACATACTCCCACAATCCTTTCCTGGGTCTGCTGGGGTGAATATCAGCACCACAAAATAATATGAACATCATGCATGAACAATTAGCCAGCAACTGTGAATCAAAAGGGAATCCATTCAGGACTAAGAGTACAACATACAACATCTCCCACATCACAATTGTTCTGGAATAAAACCAATTACAAGATATCAAAAAGCCCGGCCCAATAAAACAGTTGTTCATGTATATAAGAATATTAATAAGGAAGTGAGTTTTACAGATATCATAATTGCTATGAAAAAAATGACTTCAAATCCAAAGAAGGCATAAATAGGTAAGGATCTCGGACAGGAATTAGAGCAAGAGAGTGTTCCAAATACTACTAAATTAAGTTCTGTTGTCCTGGCAATGCTAATGTTTTAATAAATAAGAAATCCAACATACTACAGAATTTGGAATTTATTGTGTTGTTAAAATCATTCCTGCTATGTGCCTTTCACATGGTCAGTATATCTGCTAACTACAGTCATGTATTTACCCTGGGTAGAGCCTAGTGAGGCAGAAAACTTACAGTACACCCTCCCCTCTTTATCGCTTCCATCACCTAAAAAAAGGTGGATTTGGTGTGGGTATGGACTCCTTGCACAGTCTCCTATTTTTTCCATTTTTCTTGACCTTTGTGGACTTCATTCTGAGCTCTTGTGACCTTCAGTTTCCAGTTGGATCTGAGAGAGCTCACACCATAAAAGGGCAGGTGTTTCCTTGCTACTGAACCTGATTCACCCAACAGTGATTTATGAGGGAATTCCCTTAAAGCTGGGGAGGTGGCTCAGTAGGTAAATTGTTTGCCATGTAAGCCTGGGGGCCTGGGTTCAGATCCACATAAAGACTGGGCATAGCAGTACAGGGTACTGGGCATGGAGCAGACAGAAGGATCTCTGGAGCTCACTGTCCAACCTTGTCTCACTGGTAAGCTCAAGGTTCACTGAGAGACCCTGTCTCAAAAACAGAGAGAGCAATCTAAGAAAATACCTGACATAGATACTGCAGGCTTCCACATGCAAATGCACACAAATGCATTATGCATGTGTACCTGCACATACACACACACACGTTCTCATTCTACACACACACATTTCCTAAAACTTCCCCTGAGAGAGCTGGTTGGAATTGTGGATGTGAAGGCAGTTCACAGCACCACTGGTAGAAAAAAATGGCACAAAGGACAGCACCAAAAAAATGTTCTACTGAGGGCTTGCAAGACATGGAGTTTATAGGAAGCTTAAGAGGTTCGACTGGAGGTCGGCTTCTTCCAGTGTCTTAGAGACACTCTAGGCACCTTCTTCAGTGCCTGGTCATTGTCAGGATCCTGACTGGGGTTCAGTTCTGCTGGAAAATTGAGGCAGCTAGCTAGTCACTCACTGAGTAGTCAGAACACTGTTCTTTGGTCGGGACACAGAAAGGCAGTGGCTGGGAGCAGGACCATACCAGGACTACTCTTCTCTAGCTCATTCCTCAAAGGCTGGCTGCATCTCGCAGTTTAAGATCTAGGACCAAAGGAACAAAACTTCCCTCAGACCGTCACCTATCACACATCTGTCTCTAGGTTATACGTGAATGATTCCCGGAGTCACCTCCAGACCCAGTGAGAAGGAAGCCCTGGCCCTAGTCACAGGGTACCACCTCTTTCATGGATTCCCTGTACCTCCTGCACCTTTGTAAACATTTGGTATATTAACCGATGATCAAATCACTAAACTAATTGTGCCATTTCTTCCTTCTGGGACTCATCTGCCTCAGGGAAAGCTGGCTTCATCCCCAGTTTCAAGAATTTGCCAAAGTTTATTTAAACCAATCAGCACATTCCATTGATTAAGGAGTGAGCAAAAGACCTGGGAGTCTGTGGGTGTGGATCTCAGATTCCTGCTTAAAGTCCTGGACCACCTCTGTTAGGACAGATAATGTTGACACAGCTGACCGCATGGAGACCATCATGGGTTCCTATGGCAGGAGAGTTGTCTCCTTTGCTCCTACTGCAGTGTGATTAGATGAGGGTAATATTCGCAGTTATCAGGAGCCTAGGCTGCTCTCCTCTGGCATCCCCACCACTTCCCAGGCCCCCTTGTTCTTACTGCAGGTGGGAAGGGCAGATGCAGCACTCATCCAGCCCGGAAGTTACATATGTTCCTTCCGTTTCCCTTGATGAGCCTGAACCCGGGCATAGGCACCACCCACTTGCAGTATGACCTAACCCAGGACCATGCAGAAAACAGAACAAGGCTGAAGCAAGAAGGTAAAGTCAGGGCCGTCCTCAAGCCTGGGAAGTTCAAAGCCAGCCTGAGTCATGTAGTACTATCTCCAAAAACAATGGAAGGAGCCGCTGGGTGGTAGTGGTACACACCTTTAATCCTAGCACTCAGGAGGCAGAGGCAGGAAGATCTCTGAGTTCGAGGCCAGCTTGGTCTACAGAGTGAATTCCAGGACAGCCAGTGCTTTCTGGAGAAACCCTGTCTGGGGGAAAAGGGGTGCAGGGAGAAAGTACAAAAGGAAAAGAGGAAGGATTAAAAAGAAAAGTAAAAGAGAGTAGTTTGTTAAACAACCAGCCAATTACCTCATTATTCAGCAAAGGGGAGTTTCACCGGTCAACACATGTGACCAAAAGGGAACTCTAGTGACTTAATTATACGGCTTTCCATTTGTCTACTTGTTTTTACACAATTAAGAATCTGGGAGTAGACATGCAGAGCTGGCCAAGAGCCCTAGCCTCCTTCTGTCCCTCCTTCTCCCCAGTCCTTAAAACAGGATGTGTGCCTCCCAGCTGCAAGATGGCTCCCGTCTGCTCCAATCCCACATGGCAGGGAGGTCTATGCACAAAATGAAACCCAAGGGGAGGGAGCCTGAAGGAGCCCCTAGCTTCTCTCGAAGGCTTACAAGGAGAAGGCAATACGGGCTTTTATTCAGGAGAAAAAAACACAGGTCTCTAGTCTAGGAACTAGAGCCTGCTGTCTGCTAATACACTAAGGTAGTTGTAGGGCAGAAAAATAGGAAGCACATGGGGACTGACAGAGAAAGTCTCTTTTTTGACTTGAAACTGGTCATTGCTAGGGGGATCTGAGGAAATAAGGCCCCTGGTAGGTTAAATAGTGTCAGGCTACAGATAAATAGCTCCTGTAGTGGCCACTACTGGGGCAGGTAAGGCAAGAAAGGCAAGATTCTAGAAAAACAAGTTACTTTAGTTCTGGGGACCCATTGACTTGAGTTGGTGGTGGTGGGGATGGGGGGGGGGGGGGGATTTCCATTGTTTAGCCAAAATGGAGAAGCTTGACAAAAATGGCTTGACAATGGCTAATGGTGGTTTGTAATCAGTTACTTTCATCACCAATTCCAAAGGCCATGTAGGCTCTAGATGACCCTGCTGGCCTACTGCTGATGCTAACCATTGTGTAGGTCATTTATCAGGAACTCGGAGGTCACTCTAACCAATGGAAACATCAGACCTTCGACTTGGTGGAAGCTGATATTGCAGTTTCCTAAAAGCAGGTAGTAGGTAGGAATAGCCCTGGAGTTTGGTTGCAAAGTAATTCACCTTTCCTAACACATCTTTGACCTGTAAGTACCCATAGGCCCCATCCTCAAGGGAAGAAGATTTGCAACTGGCTCTCCTGTCTCCCTGCACATTGAACTAGCTCCTGAGCAAACTTATTCTTGTAAAATGATCATTCAGCCATAAACAGCCTGTCCCTGGGCCAGTAACAAATGGACAGAGAACAAAAAGAATACAACTGGCAAAAAAATGGTCCATTCTTTAAACAGCTTTTCTGGTATGTCCTACATCACAACATCTTTCAGGACCACGAAAACGATTAGGGAAGCCTGAAGGGAGGATGTCAGACAAAGTGTAACTGAATCTGACCTTCCAGATCAACAACCATGATGGTATTCATGCAAAGGGATATCCAAGTGTTTGCTAAATCTGGAAAATATAGCCTGAAAAGAAGTGTGAATTTATTAATTCATGTTTATTTGTGTGTATGTGTACTTGTGAGTGTGGGTGCCTACAGAGGCCAGAAGAAGACATGGGATCCCCTGGAGCTGGAGTTACAGGTGGTTGTGAACCACCTGACTTGTGCTGGCAGCTGAACTCTGGCCTTCTGCAAGAACGGTAGGCACTCTTAACCACTCCCCGACTCTTGAAACACAATTTTAATGAATCCATTGCCTGTCTAAAGAATGTCAACCTTCTAGTGATAAGGAAAAAGAGAACATGGACCTTAAGTAGACAACGGGAGATGTAGGCCTCTGTAGCCAAGTGACCCAATATTTATCAAAACACACATGCAGACATCTGCTGGGGATGACTTCTGGTAAATTCCATTTTCCTCCCATTACAAGTGAGCAGGTTTGATTTTCACTGAACCATAGGCATGCTCTGGAGGTCCATCAGCCATTTACAGATCATGAGGTGATTACATGAGAACAAAGGCCTCCTCATACAGAGCAAAGGAAGGGAACAGTGTTAAGAGTTTGGTCTGCAGCCCCATACCCTGCTGGATGTCCTGCCCAACCCAGGCTATTTTGTTTCGTTTTTATGGGGTGTGGTCTTGCTATATCATCCAGGTTGGCCTTACACTCACAAGACCGCTGTCTCATCTCTTTGAGTGCACGGATTACAGGTAGGTTCTACCACACACACCTCCAGCCTGAACTTCGTAAAGCTGCAATCTCTCTAAACTGTTATCCTGTTGTTTCCTTTTCTCTCTTTTTCTTCCTCATTTTCTCCTTTGATTTGTAAGAACACAGACCAAAGATTGCCCTTTCTTTCTCTGTACTCCAAGCCTATGGATATGGTCTGACAGGTACTATGGCTCTTTGTCTCCATGACATATTGAGAATTAGACTGAAATAAAAAATTTAGGACAAATAGCCAAAGGAAAGCCCACAGACAAAGGCAGAGTTGAGTGTTCAGCTGACCCTTAATAGCCAGCATACCTCCAGATAAAAGCCAACATCCTCTTCAGGTCATGTGAGGTGGGCTTCCTGTAGCTCATATGAAAAATAACCTAATAAACCAGGTTCTTTTGCCAATTGCATACACGTCTAATAGCTTTGACAAAATTTCTCTCATTATACCAAGACAAGAAGATAAAATGAGGTCTCATGACATGGCAGATGTTTTTTAAAATGGGAACACACACTCTCAAAAACAGAATTTCAAAGTGAAGACTTGTAAGGGAATGTATCTGTCAAACTGCTTCTCTCTTTTGGTCTATATGTCTTGTAAAACCCGTAAATAGATTAAAATTCGTGGTATTAATTATTCCCATGAGTTCTGTCATCATGCACTAAAAATGCTGCATTCTTAAGTTTCAATAATTGGACTCCTGAGACGCGCGGAGAGGAAGAACAAGCGTTAAGATGTCACATTCTATTCTTGACATGTGGCTGCATTATTTCCCAACACTGTAATATTTATAAACGTACAAGCTATGGGTTAGTTACCGTAAGCCTTGAAAATCCTTAGCTTGACATTCATAGCTATTCTAGCCATCAGGGGTTAACTTTTAGCTGGGTCATACTCACTACTTCATGCGTGTCCCCTGGGTCTTTAAAAACACAACTGAATATTGTGGCACTCGTATTCATGTGTGCGCGCGCGCACACACACACACACACACACACACACACACACACACAGCTGTTCTATATCTACAGCCAGGTTCTTCTAGACAGGAGACATGTCAGGGAGAAAGGCCAGGAAGAAGAGGCAATAGACGAAGTCTTAGGTTACCATCTACACAGTGTTTTGATCACACCAATCAGTGCCACACAGGGAAGGGAAGTCTGGAAAGAAAACAACCAGAGCACTGTTTTGCTGAACCGATGAACGTGCACGGTCAAAACCCTTTTCTCTAGCAAACACCAACGCTGGGGAAGATGTCTGATTGTCCTTACACACTGCTGAGGGAGTGTAAACTTGGGTCGTCACCATGGACATCAGATGAGGCTCCTCAGAGACTAAAACAATGATCTACCATATGACTAGCTCTGCCCCTCCAGGGTATATTTCCAGAGCAATCTAAGTCAGCGTATCATCAAAGCATTTGTATGTCTAAGTAATAGCAGAGAGAGCCACCATCCTTAATGCAAGGCTTTCCATGTTAGCATTTCAGAAAATTACTGTTTCTCTTATTGTCTGTGTATATATTATAATCTGTGTGTGAATACTATATGTTGTACATATATTACCATATATGATATAATTTGCACTGTACCATACATATAGGATATATATGGAGTAATATCTCTGCACATCTTAGCTAATACTACATATAATCCATATCTAAGCACATTACATGTGTCACACACATTATTTTATATTGTACATAGTATACCTATGCAACAACTTGTACATGCTATATGCCAATAATGTAAAAATTGTTTTTAATCGTTAAGAAAATGCACGATGGAAAGGGGTGGAGAGTTGGCTCAGCAGTTAAGAACACTTTCAAGAGGGACCCAGGTTTGAGTCTCAGCACTCACACTGTGGCTCACAACCATCTGTAAGCCCAGTGCTAGGGGATCAGATCCCTTCCTCTGTCCTCCACGGGTACCAGACACACATGGGTCACACGTGTGCAAGCAAGCAAAGCACTCATACACATAAGATAATAAAACAAATAAACCTTAAAGGGGCTTTTTGAACAAAGCACATTGAAATCTGAACTGATACACAATTAATTAAGAACTGATTCCCAGTTAACTGGTGGAATTTTCAGCCCAGTCATCCTCACAGCCCCCCAGTGCATTTATGAGCCCCATGACCTGGTCAGTCCCTGCTGGTCCTCAGAGGTCAGAAGGAAAGAGGTAGGGAGGGGGGAACCACAATGGGAAGGAGAGAAGGGGACGGAGAGAGAGAGAGAAGGCTAAAAGTATTAAAACACACTCCCCCTACAATTTCCCAGGCAGCACTGAAACCCTCTGGTGTCTACTTCTTCTATCCAGGAAGCTTTGGGGAAAGAGCTGAGGCAAAACATTCACTAGATTTGCTTTGCTTGCTGTGCGTCCTGGAGTCTCTCTTGACTGGTTTCCACATCTGCCTCACAAGCCAGCCCTTGAGCAGGTGTGTCCACTGGCCACCGGCTTCTCTCCTCTTCCTCTTCTTAGTTTTCTTTCTCCATTTCTTGTCTTAGGGAAGAGCTGGCTTGCCTACCATTCTCACTCTTAGCTGCCTTGACAATACTTCAAAAGAGGCAGGCACTTAATTCAAAAATGGTCACAGTGTTTAGAATTGTGTCGGCACAGCCCATGGCATTGGAGGAATGCAGCTCATTAAATTCTTAGTGATTTTTGTTTGGTTGGTTTTGTCTTTGTTTTCTAAGCAAAGCCGGTCACTGTAACAGCTACAAATACAGCTGACCATCACAACACAAGGAAGAAAGGGAACTCATATTGCATTGGCATAGAGAATGCCAGACTGACACCATGTTAGAAGTGACCCACCCTTTACTTCACAATAGCTCTTGCTGACCCTAGCCCTGCATCCGGATTAAAAATGATAGCTTATTACATGACTCCTGTTTCCTCACTAGTAGTCAAAGGATGAAGAAAAGGACAGGAGAGATCTCGGGTCCACTTGCTAGCCTGATTCCACAAACTCCACTTGGTGATGTTGCAAACCGATAAGGCTCTGTGTACAGAAATGTACAATGTTTGCTCTGTATATCATTTGCCCAGAAAAAAAGTGGACTTTAGAGAAAATTCAAAAGAAGAGTGGGTACAAGGAATGCGGGTCAGAGTTCAAGCACTTGCCTAGCATTTGAAAGGCTCTGGGTTCGAAACCCAGCATCAGGGAGGAGAGAGGAGAAACAGAAAGATAGAAGGAAGGCAAGAAAGGCAGGAGGGAGGGAAAAGAAGCCAGCTGAGCAGTGAGCTTGGTTGAAGGAAGGAGAGAGGTGGGATCTATTAAATGCACAGGTAACATCAAGAGACCTTGTCACAGGAAAGAACTGATTTCTGTACCTTGCCAACTTTTTTGGTGTGCATGTGTCATGTGAATCTGTATACATGTGTGAAGGGTTATGGAGGCCAGAAAAGGACTACAAATATCTTCCTTTAGTTTTCACAGGGGACCCCTGATATTCATTCCTACTCTGGATAGCCAGCAACAGTCTCTACAGTGTAGATCTGGACCACAGAAAGGTGTTCCATTAAACTCACGTGTCTTTCCCTTAATGATATCTACAGGTACCTGTGGCCATTCCTTTACCCCCCAACTCCCGAGGAGCCATGACAGGGAAAAGAGGAAGAGAAATGACCCTAACCAACCACAATTAAAATATTTTAATTTTACTTTGCTGCCTTTACTAAAAGAGCTAGTACAGAAACAATGCCCTGTGACCCTGAGTCTCATTAATTTCCAGGTAAATCCATCTCTCCCTCCCTAGTGTAATCACCACTGATGGGGACTTGGTGAAGTAACCAGGAAACCTAAGGAATGAGGGTGTATTGCCAAGTGGGGCCTTGTTTACAGAATTTGCATGAGAGGTCCTGGAGACAGGAGTTGGAAAAACAAATGGAACCGGAGCCCATGTGACAGGAGATGAGGCGTAGCACTCCACTCCCAATCATAGGCAGAATTTGCATAGAGCAGTTTCCCTCCAGGGTAACCGTTTGTCTTAACCAGGAATGAGGAGTGTCAGCTACTTATTTATTTAAGGGGTGTGGGGGGCAGCTCACCCAAATACTGCCAGCAAGGTTAGTGAGTTCTAAATACAAATTGTCTCCCAAGACTTGAAAACATTAAAGTCTACAATGCCCAGCTGGTAGAGAAAACAGCAGGTCTAGGACGTCACACATGGGGTTCAAAGGCACTGGCGGAATGACCTCCAGTGAAATAGTAGCTGCTCAGAACTTCAATTTCCCTACTTACAATTGTGCTTAATATTCATTCTGCACATTGAATTTTATACATGGATTTTGTGTCCCCTGACTTTAGTGACCTCATGTATTAATTCTAATGGTTTATATTTGGCTTAAGACTAGAGAAGATAGAAGAATATAGGGACTGGAGAGATAGCTAGTGGTTAGGGCCCAGGCTGTTCTTGCAGAGACGCCAGGTTCCATTCCCACCACCCTCATGGTAGCTCCCAACTGTCTGTAACTCCAGGCCCTGATGTCCTCTCCTGACCTCGGCAGGCACTAGGCATGCATGTGGTACACAGACATTTACCAAGCAAAACACCCATAGGCATAAAATAAAAGCAATTTTTTAAAAAAGAATAGAAGATATAAGATGAGAATGAAGTTCTGTGGCAAACCATGCGTTGAGCATATGGAAAGCTGGGAGTGCCATCTCAGCCAGGGAACGGGGTGGGGTGGGGCGGTAGCAGAAGTAAATTTACACATTTATAGACAACTGATGTTTGAAGAATACATAACAGGCTCCTCAACGAATGATGTTAGGAAAACTGTTCACACGCAGAGAAATACACAGCAAAGGAAACAATTGACAAAAGTGAGGAAACATTATGGGAGAAGATTAGTTACGAATCGTATATCTGATCAGTTAAGACCCAATCAATAGTAGGAAAATAAACAGCCCAAAGCAGGACCAGAAGAGGCAGATCTTCAAAGAATACATGCAAATATCCCACAAGGATTTGAATAATGCTCACAGGTCATAGGAAAATGCAAAATAAGACAGCAGTGAGGTGAGATCTCATACCTGCTAGAATGCCCATTACCAAAAGATCAAGAATAGAAAATATTGGCAAGGATGTGGAGGAGAAGAAACCCTTGAGCAGTCTGTAAGAACACAAATTGCTGCAGTGGCTACAGAAAACAGCTTGGAGTTTCCTCCAATATCTGAAAATAGAACTTCCTGGCTGGCTGTCGTGAATCCGAGCACCAAGGTAGATGGACCTGAGGCTAGCCTGGCCTATATGAGTTCTAAGCCAGGAATATACAATGAGATGACAGAGAGAGAGAGAGAGAGAGAGAGAGAGAGAGAGAGAGAGACAGACAGACAGACAGACAGACAGACAGACAGACACAGAGATACACAGAGATAGCCTATAATCCAGCAATCCTACTACTGATTGTCTATACAAACAAACAAAATCAATACAGCAGAGATATCTGCCCTCCATATTCCCTGCAACAGTAGCCACTTTTATTTACTGCAGCAAGTGTTCATCAGAGTCAAGATATGGAAGCCATGCAAGTGTCCACTGATGGATGAATGGACAAAGGACAATGTGTTCCTGCACACTAACACACACAGGATACTGCTCAACCTTTATGAAGGAAATCTTGACATTCACTCAACTGTGAATGGACCAAGAGACATTATGCTAAATGAAAGAAGCCATGAACAGGAAGGAAATGCCACATAATCAAATCACATATGCAATCTAAAAGTAGAGCTCATGGCAGCAGAGAATAGAAGGTAGTTAGTTCCCAGGGGCCACACGGGATGGGGAGCCGTTGCTTAAAGGGTAGAAATCTCAGTTAGACAAGATGCTGTATTTTATAACATGCTCTCTAGAATCAATGGCATGTATTTTGCACTTGAAGGTGCTAAGAGAATATAGTTTAAACTATTTCAAACTATTTCACAAAATTGAAACAGAAGGAATATTGCCAAACTCATTCTATAAAGCCATAGTCATCCAAATACCTAAACCACACAAAGACTCAACAAAGAATGAGAATTTCAGACCAGTTTCCCTTATGAACATTGATGCAAAAATAATAAAATACTCACAAACTGAATCAAAGAACACATCAAAAACATCATCCACCATGATCAAGTAGGCTTCATCCCAGGGATGCAGAGATGGTTCAATATACGAAAATCCATCAACATAATCCATCATATAAACAAACTGAAAGAAAAATGTCACATGATCATTTCATTAGACGCTAAAAAAAGCCTTTGACAAAATCCAACTCGTCTTCATGACAAAAGTCTTGGAGAGATCAGGGATACAAGGTGCATATCTAAACATGATAAACGCAATATACAGCAGCCAAAAGCCAACATCAAATTAAAGGTAGAAAAACTTAAAGCTATTCCACTAAAATCAGGTACAAGTCAGGGCTGCCCAATCTCTCAATATCTATTCAATATAGTTCTTGAAGTTCTAGCCAGAGCAATAAGACAACTGACGGAGATCAAGGGGACACAAATTGGAAAGGAAGAAATCAACGTATTGCTATTCACAGATGATAGCTAGTATGCATAAGAGACCCCAAAATTCTTTTTTTGTTATTGTTGTTGTTGTTGTTTTTGTTTTTTGCAGCACTTTCATTTTTCTTTACACAATGACATGTTGCTGGGGCCTAATGTTCTCACTGAACAGCAGAAAACCAAAATTTGTCACTTTTTAAAGAACTGAGTGCAAAAAACCTTACATAAATTAAAAGGATGAATACATTTACAGGTGTTAATGTTCCCAACTCAAGGCAAGTAACAACCCACGGCAGTCAGAAGGGGGGAAAACAGAACAGGAACCGGACCCTAAGGCTCAGACTTTCCCACCCTGTTAGCCTGGCAAGACGGAAGTGGTAACTGGTTCAGGAGCCCTTGCCAGCCTCAGGAAACCCTGGAAGTCTGCTGTCGGTTAATACCCTGCACATATCATCACTATTTGGTGCTCACACAGATCCACCAGGCTGGGGATTTCTCTTCCATGGTGTGCTATCTTTAGTCACCAAGTGACTGAGCCACATGGACTATGGACTAAATCAAGATATACACAGGGTATTAGACATATACCAAGGGAACAGTGAACTTGAATACAAGGTCAAAAATCAGCAACAAGTGCTATGATCCAGTGCTTCAAGTTTGTATTTCTTTTCTTTTTCAAAGACTTATTCCAGTTTCATGAGCTAGATGAGGTGCGTACATTTGCCTGGGCAAATTGATAATTCAGAATCCGCTCATGCAACAGATGCCTGGCACCTGCTCCGACCATCTAAGAAGCATTGAGGGTGGATAATGGAAGGGCCTGGCTTATCATATTCCTGCTTGCTGATCTGCATATGCTGGAAGGTGGACAGGGAGGCCAGGATGGAGCCACCGATCCAGACTGAGTGCTTTTGCTCAGGGGGAGCAATAATATTAATCTTCATTGTGCTGGGTGCAAGGACTGTGATCTCCTTGTATATCCTGTCAGCAATGCCACCAGATGGCAGTGTCACTAAACAGCATTGTATTGGCATACAGGTCCTTGCAGCTGTTCACATCGCACTTCATGATGGAGTTGAAGGTCTTGTGGATGCCACAGGACTCCATGCCCAGAAGGAAGGGCTGGAAGAGAGTCTCTGGACACCAGAATCACTCATTCCTGGTGGTGATCACCTGCTCATCAGGTAGCTCATAACTCTTCTTCAAAGAGGAGAATGCTGCAGTGAATATTTTTTGCTCAAAATCCAGGGCAACATAGCACAGCTTCTCCCTAATGTCACAATTTCCCTCTCAGCAGTGGTGGTAGAACTGTAGTCCTGCTCAGTCAGGATATACATGAGGTAGTCTATCAGGTCCCAGCCAACCAGGTCCAGATGCAAGATGGTGTGGCGAAGGGCAAGTAGCCTTTATAGATGGGCATTGTTATGTATGACCGTGTCACCAGAGTCCGTGACAATGCCAGTTGTGTGATCAGATGTGTACAAGGACAGTGCTGCCTGAATGGCCAAATACATGACTGGGATTTTAAAGATTTCAATCATTATCTGCTTCATCTTCTCTCTTTGGACCTCAAAAATTCTACCAAATAACTTCTATAGCTGATAAACACCTTCAGCAAAGTGGCTGGATACAAAAAAAGAAAAAAAAATCAGTGCCCTACTTTATGTAAACCATAGACAGGCTGAGAAAGAAATTAGGGAAACAACACCTTTTACGATAGCCACAAATAATATGAAATATCTTGGTGTACCTCTAAGCAAGCAAGAGAAAGACCCGTATGACAAGAACTTCAAGTCTCTGAAGAAAGAAATTGAGGAAGATATCAGAAGATATAAAGATCTCCCATGCTCATGGATTGGCAGGATTTAACATAGTAAAAATGGCCATCTTACCAAAAGTTATCTACAGATTCAGTGCAATTCCAATCAAAATTCTTACACAATTCTTTACAGACCTTGAAAGAGCAATTCTCAACTTCATATGGAAAAACAGAAAATGGAGGATAGCTAAAACAATCCTGAATAATAAAAGAACTTCTGAAGGGATCACCATCCCTGACTTAAAGCTGTACTACCGAGCAATAGTAGTAAAAACTGCATGGTATCAGCATGAAAACAGAGAGGTTGATAAATGGACTCAAAGACCCAGAAATAAACCCACACACCTACAGACACTTGATTTTTGACAAAGAAGCCAAAACCATACAATGGAAAAAAGAAAACATCTTCAACAAATGGTGCTGGTCTAACCAGATATCTGCATATAAACGAATGAAAAGTCCTTTTTGTTCACCCTGCACAAAACTCAAGTCCAAGTGGATCAAGGAACTCAACATAAAACCAGACGCACTAAATCTAATAGAATAGAAAGTGGGGGACTGCCTTGAACACATTGGCACAGGAGACAACTTCCTGAACAGAAGACCAATAAAATAGCTCAGGCTCTGAGATCAACAATTGATAAATGGGACCTCATGAAACTGAAAAGCTTCTGTAAGGCAAAGGACACCATCAATAGGACAAAACAGCAGCCTACAGAATGGGAAAAGATCTTCACCAACCATACATCTAACAGAGAACTAATATCCAATATATATAAAGAATTCAAGAAATTATACACTAACAAAATAATCTAGGGGCTGGAGAGATGGCTCAGCGGTTAAGAGCACTGACTGCTCTTCCAGAGGTCCTGAGTTCAATTCCCAGCAGCCACATGGTGTCTCACAGCCACCTGTAATGGGATCCGATGTCCTCTTCTGGTGTGTCTGAGGACAGCTACAGTGCACATGTACATGAAATGAATAAATAAATATTTTTTAAAAAAAATAATAATCTAATTAAAAAATGGGGTACAGAGCTAAACAGAAAATTCTCAGCAGATAAATCTCTAATGGCCACAAAGCACTTAAGAAATATTCAACATCCTTAGTCATCAGGGAAATGCAAATCAAAACGACTCTGAGATTTCATCTTATACCCATCTGTACTGGCTGGTTTTGTGTCAACTTGACACAAGCTGGAGTTATCACAGAGAAGGGAGTTTCAGTTGAGAAAATGCTTCCATGAGATCTAGCTATAAGGTATTTATTTTCTCAATTAGTGATAAAGGGGGGAGGGCCCCTCGTGAGTGGTACAATCTGTGGGCTGGTAGTCTTGGGCTCTATAAGAAAGCCAGCTGAGCAAGCCAGGAGAAGCAAGCAAGCCAATAAGAAACATCCCTCCATGGCCTCTGCATCAGGTCCTGCTTCCTGTCCTGCTTGAGTTCCAGTCCTGACTTCCATTAGTGTGGACAGCAGTGTGGAAACGTAAGCTGAATAAACCCTTTCCTCTCCAACTTGCTTCTTGGTCATGATGTTTGTGCAGGAATAGAAACCCTGACTAAGACACCATCAGAATGGCTAAGATCAAAAACTCAAGTGACAGCACATGCTCTTGAGTATGTGGAATAAGCGGAACACTCCTCCATTGCTGGTGGGAGTGCAAACTTGTACAATTACATTGGAAATCAATTTGGTGGTTTCTCAGAAAACGGCAAATAGTTCTACCACAAGACCCAGCTATATCACTCCTGGGCATATACCCAAAAGATACTCTGCCGAACCACAAGGATACTTGCTCAACTGTTCATAGCTGCTTTATTCATAATATCCAAAAACTGGAAACAACCTACATGTTCTTCATCAGAAGAATGGATTTAAAGAATGTGGTACATTTATACAATGGAATACTACTCAGCTATTAAAAACAAAGACATCATGAAATTTATAGACAAATGGATGGAGCTAGAAAACATCCTCAGTGAGGTAACCCAGAGCCAGGAAGACATGCATGGTATGTACTCACTTATAAGTGGCTATTAGCCATAAAGAACAGGATAACCATAACCTACAGACCAAATAGAAGCTAAGTAACAAGAAGAACCTAAGTGAGGGTTCTCGCTCAGAAGGGGAAATAAAATAAACATGGGAGGCAGATGGAGGGAGGGAACTGAAGGGTGTGAGGAGGAAAACAGGAATGGGAATCAGGTGGAGAGGGAGAAGGCTGGAGGGAGGGAACTGAAGGGTGTGAGGAGGAAAACAGGAATGGGAATCAGGTGGAGAGGGAGAAGGCTGGAAGAGAGAATGAAAATGGGGGAGGGACATCTCTAGGACAAGCTGGAGACCTGGGACTGAGGAGGCTCCTTGGAGTCTGTGGGGGTGACCCTAGCTGAGACTCTTAGCAGCTGTGGATATGGAAACTGACATGGCCACCAGGCAGGAGTTCCAGTGGAGGGAGGGAGACACCAACCCACCACAAAATCTTCAACCCCCAAATTCGTCCTGCCTACAAGATGCACACAGATAAAGATGGAGCAGAGATTGAGGGAACAGCCAACCAATGACTAACCCAACTTGACCCAACCCACACCATTGAGAGAGCCAACCTTTGACACTATTAATGATACTCTGCTATGCTTGCAGACAGGAGCCTAGCATAACTGTCTCCTGAGAGGCTCCATCCAGCAGCTGATGGAAACAGATGCAGAGACCCACAGCCAAACATTAGGAAGAGCTCCAGGAATCTTGTGGAAGAGTAGGAATTAGGATTGAGGGAGGCAGAGAGGTCAAGGACATCACAAAAAGACCTACTGAGTCAACTAATCTAGGACTATGGTGGCTCACAGCGACTGAACATCCAACCAAAGACCATGCAGTGGCTGAACCTAGACCCCCTACACATTTGTAGCAGATGTGCAGCTTGGTCTTCATGTATATCCCCTACCTAACAACTGGAGCTAGGGGGCTGTCTCTAACTCTGTTACCTACCTTTGGATTTCCTTCCCCTAGCTGGTCTGCCTTGTTGGGCCTCAGTGGGAGAGGCTATGCTTAGTCCTGCTGCATTTTGATGTGCCAGGGTAGGTTAGTACCCATAGAGGACTTCCCCTTCTCTGAGAAGAAGTGGAGTTGGTAATGGGAGAACAATCTTGTGAAAGTGGGACTGAGAGGAAAGGAGGGAAGGGGTTGTGATCAGAATATGAGGTGAATAAATTAATTAATGAAGAAAACGGGTTCCCACAACACACACAAAAAAAGCAATAACTGTGGGGTAAAATTGACATGCTAATTAGCCTAGTTTAATCATTTCACTATGTATACATAAAACAAAACAAATATGTGCTTTTTTTTTAAAGTCAGGGTCTCATGAAGCCCAGACAGGCCTTTAATTCACTATGCAGCCAAGGATGGTCTTGAACTCCTGATCCTCTTGCCTTTATTCCCCAAGTGCTAGGATTACAAGCATGTTCCATCACCTCCAGCTTAATATATGCAATTTTAATGTGACAAATATACCTTTTAACAAAGCGAAGTAAAATCTTAAAAATAAAAATATAACCAAGAGGATGTTGTAAGCATTCTAAAGGTGCATTTGGCTTTGCCAAGAAATATTACACTGTATCCGAGTATGATTACAACCATTCAAAACCATTTGGATTGGCAGATATTTTTGGTGGTTGGTTGGTTGGTTAATCAGTTTGACTTTTAGCTTCAGAGAACCTCAAAAAAATTCTGATAAAAATGTCAGTGGAGAGAGATTGATTGATTGATTGATTGATTGATTGATTGATTTTGAACTATTTTCCCTGCTTAGTGTAATCTATCACATTACCACAAGCTCCATATCATAATTAATTTTCAATTAAGATAATTTTTAGCCAGGTGACGGTAGCAGAGAAACAAGAGGATTTCTGAGTTCAAGGCCAGTCTGGTCTACAGTGCAAGTTCCTGGACAGTCAAAGCTGCACAGAAAAGCTCTGTCTCAGAAAACAAACAAAAAATTTTCTAATTTTATTTTGGGGGGCTGGAGAGATGGCTCAGAGGTTAAGAGCACTGGCTGCTCTTCCAGAGGACTCACAACCATGTGTAATGGAATCCAATACCCTCTTTTGATATGTCTGAAGACAGTAGCAGTGTACTCATATAGGTAAAATAAATCTTTTTTTAAAAAAGTAGTTTAACGTAATATTTTAAAACCAGAGTGAACAAGTAACTTCTTTTAAGAAAAGCAGGCCACCGTTGACATCTGCTGCTTGTGGTGTTCATTCCGCCCGACCTCGCTGACACTTCTCCTCTTTAATTTCTTATAATGATTTATTATTTTATGTTCATTGGTGTTTTGCCTGTGTGTATGTTTGTGTGAGGGTGTCAGATCTTGGAGTTACAGCAGTTGTGAGCTGCCATGTGGGTGCAGGGAATTGAACCTGAGTCTTCTGGAAGAGCAGTCAGTGCTCTTAATCCCTAAGCCATTGCTTCAGACCTCATTTTAGGTTTTTTTTATATAAATTTAGTTATTTAATATATATATATATATATATATATATGGAAACACATATGGAGGAGAGGAAACAACTTTGAGGAGCCAGTTATCTCCTCTCACTCACTGTCTCTCAGGGATAAAACTCCAGTCATCAGGCAGCAGAACCTTTACACACTGAGCCATGTCACTGGCCCTGTCTCACCTCTCTTTGAGATCACTTTCATTCCCTGGAGAATAGCAGAGTGAGTGGAAAGATTTCATTCCCATAGCTTCACCTCTCCTCTGTGGGTGAAAGGGGAAATATCCAATGGGGCTTGAGCGACTAAGCAGATAGGCCTTCCATTACAGCTGCATCTGACACCAGCTGATGATTTTGACCATATCATATACTTTCATGCATTAAATGGGAAGAGTGTGCTGACGTAGAGCTTGCTATGTGGAGAAGTCTAACTGGCACGGAGTAAAGTCCAGTCTGTGAGGTAGCCTGCCATCATCAGAGATCATGTGGAGCAAGAGCCTTTCCTTTGACATCTTACCCACACTACACAGCTCTGTGTCGGTCTGGGGTTAGCTGCACCAATAATGCACTTGGCAGACAATATTTTTCAAAAGGGAATCAACTCTCCAATTCATGGCTCATCAGATAATTCCATCTCTTGGGTTAGAGATCCCCGCTGTGCTGTTTTTAGATGCAAAGATCCAATTTCATTTTTAAATGAGAATTTTGATAGCCCATAAAAATAATTCAAGTGTACCTAGGAAATTCTCCCCATAGTGTTCCCCACAGGAGGCAATTTAAGGATGGATAAAGAGCATGAGTTTTGGGAGTGAGACCAGTGGTTGAATTCCAGTTCTATCCTTACTTGACTTGTGCTGAGCATGGAAATTCTTCAAAGCTCAACTTCCTTATCTCTAAAAGGATTAGTAAAATATCCACCCTAGCATGTGCTAAAACTGAAATGAGGGGCTGAGACATGGCTCCATGGTTAAGAACCAGTACTGGCTGCTCTGTTTTTCTAGATGTCCTGAGTTTAATTCCCAGCAACCACATGGTGGCTTACAACCATCTATAATGAGATCCAGTGCCCTCTTCTAGTGTGCAGGTGTACATGCAGAAAATGCACTCATATACATAATATATATAAACAAAGCTTTAAAAACATCAACTGAACATACATGTTAAAGCAGATTGATTAAAATACAATAATCACTCACTTAAGAAAGAAAGAGAGAGGATATTACTTCTTTCCTGTGTTGTGTGTTTGAATTTCTGACCTAGCTACTTAAATTTAAATTACTCTGAAGACTATGTTACTTCCAAGACCGAACATGCCAATAATCTCTAAGTTAGACTCATTTGCAAACTTGAAGCCAACATTATCTAGCACTTAAGAACAAAACATAACATCCATGCAAAGCTGGCTTCTTCTCATTCAATTAAACTAAAATTTATGAAAATCTTGCTTTATGTTGTCTGTACAAAAGAAGCAAGATCCTTGCATCTCTTGGAAAAAGGAGAGCACATGTGGTTTGCTCATTCACTGATTCTTATTGTGATGAGCAATAGAAATAAAAAAGCTGCTTTTGTGGGACTTAACTGCAAGTGGAGCAGCCAAGAACACATTTGAGGATATGGAGATAGCATGGTGGAAGGACTGGTCTGAGTGTGAGTAAAGAGAAAGCAGGAAAGAAGGAGTGCAGTGAGCAAGAGCAGAGATATAGAGGGGCACACATTGCCAGGAAGGAGCAAGGTAGAGGAAGGTCTGAGGTAAAATTAAGTCACAGAAAGTCAGTCGGAGTAGGTCCCAGGAAGATGCAAAGAGAAGGGGGATAGGAAACAAGGCTACAGAGCAAAGTAGCAAGCAGTCAGAAAGCATGAGTCTGCAACTCATGCTACAGAACTGGAAGCCTAACAGGTTTGGAGCATGAGAATGATGTGGAGAGCTTTTGGGGCCGCCTGGCAAGACCTGACATTCGGCCAAGGACAAAGAAACAGGCTTCAAGCAGGAATCTGACATTAGGCCAAGGACAAGGAAGTAAGCTCAGGCAGGAATCTAATCTCAGGCTAGAACAGGGAAGTTCAGGTAGGAATCTTAATTTTAGGGTGGAACAGAAAAAGTAGGCTTCAGGCAAGAACCTGATTTTAGGCTTAGACAAGGAAGTAGGCTCAGATGTTTCAGTTCTCCTGACAAGCCCTCAGAAACATCATGGGAATTATCACAGACTTTTGTTTATTGCCTTGCTCATTCCTTGGCTATTTGTGTTTATTGTACTGTTTGCCTTTATTGCTTGCATGTAATTAAAATGGTATAAAAGCAGATTGGGAAAAAGTAAACCTGCCTTCAGTCTCAGAATTGAATGAGGCCATGCTGTAGTGTTGTCTAATTGTCTCTTTCTTTTCTTTTCTTTTCTTTCTTTCTTTCTTTCTTTTTCTTTTTTTTCTTTTCTTTTTTTTTAGTTTTTCGAAACAGGGTTTCTCTGTATAGCCCTGGCTGTCCTGGAACTCACTCTGTAGGCCAGGCTGGCCTTGAACTCAGAAATCCGCCTGCCTCTGCCTCCCAAATGCTGGGATTAAAGGCGTGCGCCATTGCTGCCCAGCTGTCTCTTTCCTTTCAATCCTCACTCCTGTGCTGGAGAACCTGTTGACTGACTGAGTGGGCTTGGTCAGAATGACATGGCTGAATTGTCTCTTCAAATAATCACTTCAGTTTCTGTCTAAAAACACAATGCAAAATAGCAAAAGTATGACCTGGAATACCTCCCAGTGATGGATCACTACCAAGCATTCACAAAGTCATGGATTCAACCACTAGCACTGGGGAAAAAGGGAAGGGAAGGGAAGGGAAGGGAAGGGAAGGGAAGGGAAGGGAAGGGAAGGGAAGGGAAGGGAAGGGAAGGGAAGGGAAGGGAAGGGAAGGGAAGGGAAAGGAGGGACAAGGAGAGAAAGAGAGAGGAGGGGAGGGAAGCAACCAGTGATGACAGAGTTAGAGGAAGGGCAGTCCAGGGTTCCAAGATCACCATCAGTGTTCCCAGCAGTCGTACAGCGTATGCCTGTAGAACAAGATTATGATGAGATAGGATGGCATACTACAGAAATGATAGATCTAAGGAATTTTCAAAAGGTTGTGATTTCATATGAGATTCACTCACCTTATGTGAAACAAATACTAAACAATAGGGCTACTCTAAATAGAATTATTCCCCAAGATGAGAAGGGCTTGGTAACTAGAGGCCAGTCTGTAGTTGCAATGGTTAACATGATGGAGGGAGGAAGCCACGAATATTGAACAGTGAAGGAGATCAAGGAGTATGAATATAGTAAAAGACCAGTTGCTAGGTGAAGGGTGGTACTCTGATATACAAGAACAGATTCAATTTAATGACACTACTATAGAATGATGTTACTTAGTGGCTTTTAAGAGCTTGGGACAAAGTTGAGGAGGTGGGGGCAATCCTCATTTACAAAGATTATACAAGGCTCTGGAGAATCTGTCACTGATTTATTTTAAAAAAGATTAGTGTCAGCTGTGAATAAAGCTGTTTCAGACCCTGATATAAGACAGGTGTTGATAGAGTCCTTGGCATATGAAAATTTGAATATCAAAGGCAAAAACATCATTAAATCATTAAAGGTTCATGCAGCGCCTATGGACAAGTGGATAAGGGATACGACTGACCGATATTGGTTCTTACATGTACCAAGGTAATATCAAAATGTTCAATGCTTCAATTGCAGGAAATGCAGTCATTTGCAAAGAGACTGAGACCAAGCCACTAAAGATCTCAGATCTTAAAATGCCCGGTGCTTTAATGTAACAGAATTGTGAACAAAGCATCTCTAAGGGTAATGGGTTTTTTTGGTTTTTAAAAATTATTTATTTTATATATGTAAGCACAGTTTCTTTCTTCAGACACACCAGAAGAGGACATCTGATCCCATTACAGATGGTTGAGAGCCACCATGTGGTTGCTGGGAATATGAACTCAGGACCTCTGAAAGAGCAGTCAAGTGCTCTTAACCACTGAGACATCTCTCCAGCCCAGGTAATGGTTTTTCTAAATATAAACCAGAAAGAAGGCCTAGACTTCCAGGTCTGACCAGATAGTGTAGCATGGGTTCCACTGAACCAATGACTGTAGGTCTAAAAGAGATATTCAAGGTAATTTCTTACACTCAGGGAACAGCCTTGGGGGCCTAGCTTGAGGCCCCCACAACAAAAAGTATGAGCTATTTTCAGACAAGGAGTGATATGCAGACTGAAAAATCTTTACTTGGTACTGGGGATTTAATGCATGCTATTGCAGGCAGCTTGGCTTTAGACTTGGTCAACTTTAGGCTTTAGACAGGTAAACATCTTATTCTATCTCCAAAATTCAATGTTATAAAATAGCTACTGGTCCTTTGCTCTCAGGGACAGTAGGCATGATCTTGAGAAAGGGTGAATTGACTTCCAAAGGATTCATTATGCATCCAAGATTTATAGATGAAGATTTCAAATGAGAGATTTGAATTATGACCTGTGTAAAATGCAGGTGACACGGTTGCTCAGCAGCTACACCAAAGCCAATGTGGCTCCAGCAGAAAGAGCAGTAGAGGTCTCCTGAAAACCATGGCCACTGACCCAAAAAGCCTTTAGTTCATTGAAAATATCTTTGTTTATAATTTCCCACTACACCCAACATCATGGCTTAAAACAGAAGGAGGCAAATGTAGTGACAATTCTGGAATTTTGCTTTCTTTTTTAAAAAGCACAGAAATATAAGAAAATATTTTTGTTTGAATCCCAGGTGTGGGGATATGGGGCTGCTTCAGACTGACTGCAACGGCTTTGCCTCCTGCAGAGGCATGGTTTTGCCAGCTGCAGATAGTTTCTGAAATTGTGTGACATTTGGAATTCTAGGAACTTTTCAGAGGGTATATAAACACTAGAGCCCCAATAGACAGGTTTGGTGGTTGTTGGTTGTTCAGGGGGGTTGGTTATGGTTTATTTGTGGTCATGCTCAAAGAAGAAATAAAAGGAAAGAAACTAGTGTTAGGCATCTCTCTCTCTGTCTCTCTCTCTCTATTTTTCTTTCTCTCCTTTCTAGTGATAGGTGGTGAAACAGGGGCGGGGATGGAGTGGAATAAGGGTGGGAAAAAGAAGAAGCCACAGAGTAGCAAAGACAAGCTGCATAAAATATTCTGGCAAAGACTCTGCCTATATTTTGCCTGTCTTGAAATTTAAATGAGGCTGAATTCAACAGTAATGTCCTCGTTTATTTAGCAGAAGACTTTCAAGACAGCACAGCATTCAGAATACAGCATAGTTACTACTGACTGCTTCTAGCCAAATTACAGAAAGAATCCAGAGAAATTAAAAAACACAAGGATGTAAAAATGTCTAGACTGACCAGAAAAGAATATGTGTGTGTGTGTGTCCTAAAGCCACATATAATATGCATATACATATATAGCTTATAACCACATATATTATACATATACATCTGCATCTACATATAGTTGTAGGCAAAGCAATTGGGAGCAAAGAATATGCAATTGTTAAAGAGACTATTAAAGAAACACTGTGTAATTTGCATTGGGAAGTGAATGGCTTGAAGGGAAGACTCCACTCATCAAAGGCTCTGGGATATGACATTGAAAACCCTTTTGAAAGACTTGCCTTTAAAAACAGGGCTTGGGAGGTGGTTCTGTGGGTAAAGTGCTTTCTATGCAAGTGTAAGGACCTGAGTTTGGATGCCCACAGCCCATGTTCAAAAACAAACAAAAACAAAAACAAAAAACCTACTCATGGCAACATGTACCTGTACCTCTGGACCCCTGGATTTCACTAACCAACCAGACTAGTTGGTGAGGACCAGGTTCAGTGAAAGACCCTGTCTCAAAAACCAAGGTGGAAAGGAATAGAGGACGACAACCTGACATCAGAGCTTGCCCTCTACATATGCACATATATATGGTTGCATGTGTACTTGTGCACATTGCAGGGCCAAACCAGGATGCTGATGCCATCCTTTATGACTCTCCACCTCACTACCTTGAGATAGGGGCCCACCAAACTGGATACTCATAGTTTTGGCTAGACTGGCTGGCACATGAGTTCTCAGCATCCTTTTTAACCTCTCAAGGCTGGGGTTATAGGGACACACAGTCATATCTAGTGTTTTCATGATGCTATGGATTCAAATTCAGGCCCCAATGCTTGCACAGCAGGCACTCTTACACATTGAGTTAGCTCCCCAGCCATGTACTGATTTACTTTATTTTATTTTCTGTTTGTTGTCTTAGTTACTGTTCTATTGTTGTGAAAAGATACCATGACCAAGGCAACTCTTAGAAAACAAAGCATTTATTTGAGGCCTTGCTTACAATTTCAGAATATTAGTCTATGATCATCATTGTGGGAAGCAGATAGGGTTGGCACTGGACAGCTAAGAACCTTACATCCTGATGTGCAGGTGGAGAAAGACTTGTCCTGATGTGGGCTTTTGAAACCTCAAAGCTTACTCCAGTGACAAACTTCCTCCAAACAGGATCATACTCTCTAATCCTTCCCAAATAATTCCACTAACTGGGGACCAAGAATTCAGGTATATGGGCTGATAAGGGTCATTCTCACTCAGACCACCACATTCCACTCTTGGACTTCATAGACTTGTACCTATATAATAATGTAATCTGCCTTGATAAAGCCAGAGTCACATAGCTGGAACCGGATCCCCTCTTAAATTACATTTGCACCAGCTTTCTGTTGTTGATGGCTTCCTTTGCTGCATAAGCTTTTCTTTAATTCCCTTTCACAAGTTGGAAGCTTCACTGGGTGGGGTCTTATAAGGACACCACTTCCTTACTGCATTTTGATTCAGGCCTTTCTTTAAGCTTTGCATCTCCTTAAGCTCAGGACTTAGGGTGCAATTTTAATATTTTCAAAACTTATTTTAATGATGGTTTTTAAACCCTTTAACCTCTCTTTTAGCCCATCACTCACCAGAGATAGTGGGGGGAAAAAGGATACAGGGGAGGTGGACCTGTTTAGAAAGGTTCTTTGGAGCAACTCCCATCTGTGTTGTCTGGAAATCGGCAGTTTAGTTCATAGATTAGTAGCAGCAGCCAATTCATTCGCAAACACTTTGTGGATACACCAGCAGTCCAGGTCACTAGAGCCAGGATAGCAAACACGAAGCAGCAGTGGTGGTACTGCATAGCAGAGACAGCCAGGCCTCAGTCTTGGCTGAGTCAGCAGGAGAAACCAGGAGGGATGTCAGGAGAAGGTCTTGGTTGTGCCTCTCTGTGAAGTTCAGCAAAGGCTCAAGACCAACCAGTGTTGCCCAGCTAGCTCTATAAACAAGCCAAGTTCAGCTTCCATCACTGTCCGTGAGTCCTATTTATACACTCCAAACATCAAGCGCTCTCCAAGGGTCTAGCCTCAGCAAGTGCATCTGTCTCAGCTGACATCACTCGGCCAATCAACCCGAGTCCAAGGTAGTGGCAACAAACTGCAGCACACCACCAGAAGTTTTTTGGTGTGTTTCTCTCTATGGAGTCCTGACAAATGCAGCTCAACTACACAATGTAAGGTGGACCAATACACGCGTGTCGTTAGGAAAGAATCCTTCATCACGTGTCCTTTCACGTGCTTGCTTTAGCAGAACTTCATTTCCCCTGTGTCTGCTTCAGTGAAACATTCCTTCATGTGATTGCCCTAGCAAATCACCATTCAATCGACTTTCCAAAGAACTCTTAAGTTTCCACTTCTTAGGGTCTTGCCCCGAGGACACCACTCCCTTTATTCCTTTTTGCATCAGGCCTTTCTTTAAGCTTTTTGTCTCCTTGAGTTCAGGACTTGGCTCTAACATGACCTTTCCTGCTGCTCCTTTTATCCTCAAGTGTACATTTTGTATTTCTCTTTGCCCCTCTTGCTTCTTTTCATTACAGTCTATGTAATGAAAAAAGTGACCATTAATAGTTATTAGGCTGTCTTGAAATCTCTTCTACCAATGGTATTAGTCTTCAATTTAGACTCCAGCATACTTTTAGGACAAGGGCAAAAAGCAGTCACGTTCTTTACCAAGATATCAGAATAAGAGTCTCTAAGTCAGCTGATAATATCCTTCCCCTCTGAAACCTCTTAAGCTGGACCCTTGCAGTCCCCATCTCATTCAGCACCACTGTCCTTAATGCTCCTACTGCAATGGCCCATTAAGCTCTACTTAAAACCTTCGGCTTCTTTTCTAGTCCAAAGTTCCAAGGTCTTTCATGTTTCTCCAATAGATAGCATGGTCAGCGTACCTCAGTCCCTGATACCAACTTCTTAGTCAGTGTTCTATTACTATGAACAGACACTAAGACCAAGACAACCCTTATAAAACAAAGCTTTTAATCTGGGACTTGCTTATAGTCTTAGAGAGCTAAGTCCACGGTCATGTTGGCAGGAAGCAGAGAGGCATGGCACTGGAGAAATAGCTGAGAACCTAACATCCTGACCCAAAGGCAGTGAGGAACCTGCCTGACTCCATTTTGGAGACAGGACCCATTATGTTGAATTGTTAAAAATACATTTCCAGCCGGGCGGTGGTGGCGCACGCCTTTAATCCCAGCACTTGGGAGGCAGAGGCAGGCAGATTTCTGAGTTCGAGGACAGCCTGGTCTACAGAGTGAGTTCCAGGACAGCAAGAGCTACACAGAGAAACCCTGTCTCAAAACAAAACAAAACAAAACAAAACAAAATACATTTCCATGTCCTGTAATGGCTGAGTTTCTGTTTTTAAGTTTCTGTTTCCTGGATCCCGACCTGGCCCTATCTCTGACCATGATTTGTTTTGAGAATATCCTAGCCCTCTTGAAGCACTCCTAACCCTCTCTAAGCACTCCCCCAATCAGTGACCACATGGCGGTGGCTAGGGTTTTGTTGTTGTTTGTTCTGTTTTTGAATGAAAGAAAGAAAGAAAGAAAGAAAGAGAGAGAGAGAGAGAGAGAGAGAGAGAGAGAGAGAGAGAGAGAGAGAGAAAGAGGAAAGAAAAGGACATGACTGCTCCTAGGTATGGTGAAGGAGAAAGTTTACTATAGATGTGTGGGAGAACATAGCCAGAGGCAGATGCATCTGGAAGAGACCAGAGTGGTCATGACTCTGAACTACTTGGGGAGAAGGGGAGGGGAAGGGAGAAAGAGGAACCAAGAATAGCAGCCAGGAGGCCAGAGGTACAAAAGAGGGAGGTAAACAAAATGTCTGGATTATACAGGGAAGAGCCTCAGGGGAAGGGCTGCCCAGCCTCTGGACTGAAGAGTTCAGGGGAGAGGGTGAGGTGTGCCAGCTAAACTCTGTAACAGGTAGGGACTGCTGGGAGAACCTGGAAGCCAGGTCTACCTTGACCTGTTAAATAGGCACTTCAGCTGCTTGTCCTGGGCTTAACAGTTTTGGTTTGTTTTGGTTTGGTTAGTTGGCTGGTTGGTTGGTTGGTTGGTTGGTTGGTTGGTTGGTTGGTTGGTTGATTTGTTGTTTGGGAGCTGTTATTGTTGCTGTTTTGTTTTTTGAGATTTTTTTTTCATTTGTTAATAATTTTTTTTTAATTTTTATTTTTTTATGTTTATTTTTGATACTTTATTTACATTTCCAATATTTCCCCCTTTCCAGGTTTCCTCTTTGGAAACCCCCTATACCCTCCCCCTCACCCATCTCTATAAGAGAATTATACCTCCCACCCACCCGCCCACCCATTCCCATATTCCCACCTGGACATTTCCCTTTACTGGGGCCTCTAACACCCTCAGGCCCAAGGGCCTCTCCTCCCCTTGATGGCCAACAAGGCCCTCCTCTGCCACATATGTGGTCCAAACGATGGGTCCCTCCATGTGTATTCTTTGGTTGGTGGTCCAGCCTCCAGGAGGACGGGGGGG
>CM052714.1:59162157-59236546 GCA_028551405.1 Uromys caudimaculatus
CTTGCAATCCCACCAACAATGGAGGAGTGTTCCTCTTTCTCCACTTCCTCGCCAGCATCTGCTGTCACCTGAGTTTTTGATCTTAGCCATTCTGACTGGTGTGAGGTAGAATCTCAGACTTGTTTTGATTTGCATTTCCCTGGTGGCTGAGGATGTTGAACATTTCTTTAGGTGCTTCTCAGCCCTGCGAATTTCCTCAGTTGAGAATTCTCTGTTTAGCTCTGTTCCCCATTTTTTGATAGGGTTATTTGGTTTTCTGGAGTCTAACTTCTTGAATTCTTTGTATATATTGGATATTAGTCCTCTATCGGACTTAGGATTGGTTAAGATCTTTTCCCAATCTGTTGTTTGCCATTTTGTCCTATTGACAATGTCCTTTGCCTTACAGAAGCTTTGCAATTTTATGAGGTCCCATTTGTTGATTCTTGATCTTAGCCATAAGCCATTGGTGTTCTGTTCAGGAACTTTTCCCCTTTACCTAGGTGTTCGATTTTTCCCCCCTTTTCTTCTATTAGATTCAGTGTATCTGGTTTTATGTGGAGGTCCTTGATCCACTTGGACTTGAGCTTTGTACAGGGAGATAGGAATGGATCAATTCTCATTTTTCTACATGTAGACCGCCAGTTGAACCAGCACCATTTGTTGAAAATGCTGTCTTTTTTCTACTGTCTGGTTTTAGCTCCTTTGTCAAAAATTAAGTGACCATAAGTGTGTGGGTTCATTTCTGGGTCTTCAATTCTATTCCATTGATCTACCTGCCTGTCACTGTACCAATACCATGCAGTTTTTATCACTACTGCTCTGTAGTACAGCTTGAGGTCAGGGATGCTGATTCCCCCAGAAGTTCTTTTGTTGTTGAGAATAGCTTTTGCTATCCTTGGTTTTTTGTTGTTCCAACTGAATTTGAGAATTGCTCTTCCTAAGTCTATGAAGAATTGAATTGGAATTTTGATGCGGATTGCATTAAATCTGTAGATTGCTTTTGGCAGGATGGCCATTTTTACTATATTAATCCTCCCAGTCCATGAGCATGGGAGATATATTCCATCTTCTGAGGTCTTCTTCGATTTCTTTCTTCAGAGACTTGAAGTTCTTGTCATACAGATCTTTCACATGCTTGGTTTGAGTCACACCAAGATACTTTATATTGTTTGTGACTATTGTGAAGGGTGTCATTTCCCTAATTTCTTTCTCAGCCTTTTTATCCTTCGAGTATAGGAAGGCTACTGATTTGTTTGAGTTAATTTTATATCCGGCCACTTTGCTGAAGTTGTTTATCAGCTGCAGCAGTTCTCTGGTGGAGGTTTTCGGGTCACTTAAGTATATGATCATATCATCTGCAAAGAGTGATATTTTGATTTCTTCCTTTCCATTTTGTATCCCTTTGACCACCTTTTGTTGTCTAATTGCTCTAGCTAGAACTTCAATTACTATATTGGATAGGGAGAAAGAGGGCAGGCCTTGTCTAGTCCCTGATTTTAGTGGGATTGCTTCGAATTCCTCTCCATTCAGTTTAATGTTGGCTACTGGATTGCTATATATTGCTTTTACTATGTTTAGGTATGGGCCTTGAATTCTTGATCTTTTCAAGACTTTTATCATAAAGGCATGTCGAATTTTGTCAAATGCTTTTTCAGCATCTAATGAAATGACCATGTGATTTTTTTTTTCTTGAGTTTGTTTATGTAGTGGATTACATTGATGGATTTCCGGGTATTGAACCATCCCTGCATCCCTGGGATGAAGCCTACTTGATCATGATGAATGATCATTCTGATATGTTCTTGGATTCAGTTTGCAAGAATTTTGTTGAGTATTTTTGCATCGATATTCATAAGGGAAATTGGTCTGAAGTTTTCTTTCTTTGTTGGGTCTTTGTGAGGTTTTCATATCAGTGTAACTGTGGCCTCATGGAAGGAATTGAGTAGTGTTCATTCTGTTTCTATTTTGTGGAATAGTATTAGGTCTTCTTTGAAGGTCTGATAGAATTCTGCAGTGAACCCATCTGGTCCTGGGCTTTTTTTGGTTGGGAAACTTTTAATGACTGTTTCGATTTCTTTAGGCATTATGGGACTGTTTAGATGGTTTATCTGATCCTGACTTAACTTTGGTATTTGATACCTGTCTAGACAATTGTCCATTTCTTCCAGATTTTGCAGTTTTGTTGAGTATAGGCTTTTGTAGTAGGATCTGATGATTTTTTTAATTTCCTCAGAATCTGTTGTTATGTCTCCCTTTTCATTTCTAATTTTGTTAATTTGGATTCTGTCTCTGTGCCCTCTGGTTAGTCTGGCTAAGGGTTTATCTATCTTGTTGATTTTCCCAAAGAACCAACTCCTGGTTTTGTTGATTCTTTGTATAGTTCTTTTTGTTTTTACTTGGTTGATTTCAGCCCTGAGTTTGATTATTTCCTGCCTTCTACTCCTCTTGGGTGCATTAGCTTCTTTTTTGTTCTAGAGCTTTCAGGTGTACTTTTAAGCTGTTAGTGTATGCTCTCTCCAGTTTCCTTTTGGAGGCCCTCAAAGCTATGAGTTTTCCTTTTAACACTGCTTTCATTGTGTCCCATAAGTTTGGTTATGTCATGCTTTCATTTTTGTTAAATTCTAGGAAGTCTTTAATTTCTTTCTTGACCAAGTTGTCATTGAGTAGAGCATTGCTCAGCTTCCATGTGTATGTGGGCTTTCTGTTGTTATTGTTGCCATTGAAGACCAGCCTTAATCCATAGTGATCTGATAGGAGGCATGGGATTATTTCAATCTTCTTGTATCTGTGGAGCTTTGTTTTGTGACCGATTATATGGCCAGTTTTGGAGAAGGTACCATGAGGTGCTGAGAAGAAGGTATATTCTTTTGATTTAGGATGAAATGTTCTAGTTTTTTGAGATTTTTCTGTACTTCCTTACTGTTCCATTCTCTCACTTCTATAAACCTGCTTTGTGACTACTACTCATGATTTTACTCCTTAAAGTTGCCCTAAGAAACAAGGCTCAGGGCTCTCTCTCTGTCTAACCCGACTTAGAAGGCAGTCACTGGCCAGCTCTCAGGTGCAGCACAATAAAAGTCAAGCTTGCTTCAAACTTGGCTAAAAATGTGGTAGTGATCTTATTCTTGCCCTGTGGGATTAGCAACAGACAGAGGAGGGAGTGGAAGAGAGTCTGAGCCTGGCATGAGCTTTTGAAACCGCAAAGCCCACCACCAGTGACACACCTCCTCCAACAAGGCCACACCTCCTAATCCTTCCCAAACAGTTCCACTAACTGGGAACCAAGCATTCAAGTATATGAGCATATGGATGCCATTCTGTTGGGCCGTGGCAGGAGGAGGGAGCCCGAGCGGGGATGGAGTCTCTTCCACCTTGGTCCCTGTTGCCCAGACACTGTACTCGCCCAGCACTGTGTCTAGTCAGGTCCGGGCAGCTGGAGACCGGGTGGGCTGTGAGTGCAAGCCACCTTGGCTGCTCTCCCGCTCCAAGCCAGGTCCTGGCCGCAGCGCAATCCCCACGAGACCCGCAGCTGCTGTCGGAGCATGCCCCAGTGCTCAGCCCAGAGAGTGGAACTCTTCCCAGGCTTAAAGTGTTACAGCTCTTAGGACAGAAGCTCTCAGATGCAGGAGTAGTTTTCGCACCTTTATTCCTTCTGGCAGGAGCGGGCAGGGGGCAGGCAGGGAGCAGGGAGCAGGCAACAGGCAGCACAGGTACACGGGTTGGGACGTCTAATATACTGTTTGGGAGGGGTCAGGGGTTTGGCAACCGATACTTCCCATTGGTCTAGTCTGGGGGCTTTGTAGTGCCTCATTTGATTGTGGGAGGACTCAGAGTTGCTTTTTACATGACAAGTCTCACATGCCAGGCCTCTCTCTATATAGGGGTTGTGAAGGCTGTAGCTGTTTTTACAGGAGTCTTCCGGGAGCATCGGCTAAAAACATAGTCCGGTCCCTCATGGATATTCCATTGAGTCTCCCAGAATTTTCAGCCTATGCTCAACCGGGTGTCAGATTGCCTGCCACAGACCACTGCCCCACACCATTCTCTTTCAAACTGCACAAATATGTATGAATGTTTTCCGTGCATATGTGTCTGTGTACCACATGTGTGCCTAGTCACCCCAGAGATCAGAAGAAAATATCAATACCCTTGAATTGGAGTTATGGTGCTGAGCCTATTGTGTGGTCACTAAGAATCAAACCCTAATCCCCTGCAAGAACAAGTGCTCTTACCCACTGAGCCATCTCTCCAGCCCATCCACCCTGAATATTGATTTTTAAGGCATACAGAATGCAAAGAAAATTTGAGAACCTGTATAGCACAGTCAGATTCTGTGCAGAGAGCCCAAGACCAGGCTATGCGTAAAGCTTTGAGAGTGAAATCTAAATTGCAGTGGAGACCACAGGATGTGGTAAGTTCTAGGAACTTGGAACATCTTCCAAGGAGAACGGCTACAGAAGGGTGGTGGGGACAGGGTCCTCACCCATTAGAGCTCACATTGTGCCACCATATGCCCTAAATGCCAGGCATGGAGCTACAAAATTTCATGTTTGCCCTCCTGTACTTTTGTCTTGCTTTGATCCAATCTTTTCTTGGTATCCTTCTGGGAATGTAAATGTTTATTCTGTACCATTGTATATGGAAGCTATGAATCTTTCTTTCTCATTGATTGAACAGAAGCTTACAGCTAAGAGCTTACAGCCTTGAATCTCAGTTGAGACTTTTGACTTTGGATAGTGTTGAACCTGTTATGATTATGCGTATTTTTTATTTGTTATTTATCATTTGTGTATGCAGTCTATTCATGGTAGGTATGTGCACATGCCTTGGCACATATGTGAAAATCACAGGACAGCTTTGTGAAGTTAGTTCTCTTCTTCCACATTTCAATGTGTTCCGGGGATTGAACTCAGGTCGTGTTTACATGGCAAGCACTTTACCCACTGTGCTATTTCACTAACCCAAGATTATGAATACTCTTTAAACTGGACTAACTTTATTGTAGAGGGAGGTGTCGATTCCCTAATTGGTTCTTGATTGTGTCAATAAAGACAGTGGAAGCTAATCAATAGACAAAAGGAAAAAGGTGGGGCTTCCGGGTCCCAGGAGGAAGAGAAGGGGTCGAGAGGAAGGAGTCAGAGAAGGCAGTGGAGCAGAGGAAGCAGCAGACATGTAGGTCTTGGGGGCACCTATAGTTTGTAGCTTCCTCCATGGGTGAAGGCCAAGGAGGATGGGACTGGATATTCTTCACCCAGCCATTGGGTTATCTGTCTAGTTTTAAAATATTAAGGCTGTCTGGTGTTTTCCATCCACAGCAACTAGGGTGAGCAGGAGAAAGAGCACAGCCAGGACAGTTGTTTGCAGCTTGGCAGAGCTAGCCGTGAGAGGTTGAAGGAGCTCAGGAAGAGCTCTCGAGAAAGAGCTAGTGTGTTTTTAAAATTACACGCTACACTTTATTATTGTTGATATTGTTAGTAGTAGTAACATAAATATTTATTATTATTGTGAATTATGTGTTGTTGTTGCTGTTGTTGTTTGGGTGTTTTGCATGCAATACCCTTGGAATCCAGAAAGAACATTGCATAACCCTGAAACTTGAGCTAGAGATGGATGTGAGCCACTAGGTAAGTGCTGCAAAAACCCAGGTCCTCTGGAAAGCAGCCATTGCTCTTAACAGCTGAGCCATTGCTTCAGCCCCTAAGTGTATTTCTTTATTATTTGATGGCCATGAGCTTTTACAGGCTGGGGTAAAATATTACTATTTGAATTCAAGGCTCATGGTTTCAGTACTTGTTCTCCAATTGTTGGCACCATTCTGCAAGTCTGTGATACCTTCCAGGGAACGCTACTTGATAGAAGTAGGTCACTGGGAGCTGGCCCAAGGTTATAGCTTTGCCCTTTACTACAGCAGCCTCTTTTCTTCCTGGTCTGCCATGCTGTAAGGAAGCTTCTATCACATACTTCAGATCACCATAAACTTCACCATGCTTATCCCACCATAATGGAGCAGGAGCCAAAATACATCTTTCTGAAGTCATTCCCAGCAGGTCAGGGAGATACAAAGGAAACAAATACGGCAACTGTATGTCAAGGGAAACATTTTCTAGGAAAGATAAAACTGAATAGCAGGTTATGGTGAGAAAGGCGATGATTTTACTTTAGATTAAGTTTGAGATGCACACAAGCAGCCAAGAGGTAGTAAGGAGATAGTGGGTGAAGGAAGGATTTGGGAACAAGACAAAGCTGACATCCACCAGCATGTGGGCATCACAAGGGGGGCAATACAAGGCATCCAGGGAGAGATAGAATGAGAAAAGAGGACTCGAGAGTGGGTGCTTGACCTCGAGACGCATGGAGGAGAGAGAAGAGCTGCCAAAGACAAACGTGGGCAGGTCTTAAAAATGGATTCAAGCTGAGTTCCAGGCCAGCCTAATCTACAGAGTGAGTTCCAGGACAGCCAGGGTTGCACAGAGAAACCCTGTCTCAAAGAAACAAACAAATAAAATAACAATAACAAAAAAAAAAAAAAAAACAGAAAAAGAGGGATTCAAAATGTTGATCTTTCAAACAGAGCAGAAATTTTGGCTTAGAAGCTGAAAACAGGATACAAGCTTTAAAACCCAGGTTAAAAGACTATGCAAGAGGGCTGGAGAGATGGCTCAGTGGTTAAGAGCACTGACTGCTCTCCCAGATGTCCTGAGTTCAATTCTTAGCAACCACATGGTGGCTCACAGCCATCTGTAATGGGATCTGATTCCCTCTTCTGGTGTGTCTGAAGAGAGTAACAGTGTCCTCACATACATAAAATAAATAAATATTTTTTTTAAAAAAAGACTGTGCAAGAAAGTTCTTCCTGATGTTAGGCCTAAGCTTGACAAACAAGAAGAAAGGATGTGGAAGGGTGGAGAGTCATGGGTGGTTAAAGTGGTCTACTGCCTCTGAGAGCTTGAGTGGTTTGTTTCTACCAGATGAAGAAGAAAACGCCAAGTGCAGACTTACTGAAGTCACCTATTTCTAACTTTTGGGCATGTAGTCAAGAGAACTGAAATGAAGCCAAGATTTGAAGAGACCACTGTACACCCTGTTCACAGCAGCTTTACTCACAATGGGCAAAGAGTGGAAGCTATTCAAGAGTCCATCAGTGGATGGAGAAACAAAACATGGTTCAAACTAGTGACCGTGGGTCACTGCTAGAAAGGAAGGAACATCTAATGCTTGCTAAGACAGGAATGAACCTTGCTAAGCGGATAAACCAGCCACGGATGACAAATGCTACATGCTACTGACATGAGATACGGAGAGACAGATAGGAAACTAGTGTGGTGGTTAGCTATGATTGTTGACTTGATCAGATCAAGAAATGAATGGGATTCATGATTCATACCTCAGCAACCATGGACTCAAACAGCATCCTCCCATTGCCTCTCACTGGTTCCCACTGCCATGATGTCCAAAGACCTGTGGCCAACTGACTGCAGACGAGCCTTCTGAAACCATAAGCCTGAATAAATCTTTCCCTACTGGGTAATAGGTATTTTGTCATAGTAAAGAGGGAAGTAACTAACACAGGGGATGATCACTGAGCTATCATTCAATGCATAGAGTGCCAGTATGGGACGATTATTCTAGAACTAGATGGTGGTATGGTTACACAATAAGCCACTGAGGTGACATAATGTTTGCTATCTTACAGTTGCTGTTTTTTCCCCAATGGGATCTAGGTAGATGGCTCAGTGGCAAAGAGTGCTTGTTCTGCAAGCATGAAGACCTGATTTCAATTTCCTAGAACCTATGTATGCCTGTAAGCTCAGTATTGGTAGCAAAGACGGGAGGATCCCAAGAGTTCCGTGTCCAGCCAACCTGGTGAGCCAAAATGGTGAACTTTCTTGTTAATGAAAAACCCTGTCACCATATATATATAGCAATGGGAGATGGGGAACTGGGGGTAGCCACAAGCAAGTCTTAGATGCCAAAAAGCAAGAGGCTCCCAGGACCCAACAGGGTTAAGATTAGCTGAAATGCCCAACAAAGGGGAGGGAGAACCTGTAGAGACCACATCCAGAGGCTAGGCAAGGCCCCCGGTTGGGGGATGAGGCCACCCACCCATCTCCAAATTCTTAACCCAGAAGGGCTCCTGTCTAAAGGAAATATGGGGACAGGGAGTGGAGCAGAGACTGAAGGAAAGGTCATCCAGAGACTGCCCCACCAGGGGATCCATTCCATATAGAGACACCAAACGCAGATACTATTGCGGATGCCAAGAAGTGCTTGCTGACAGGAGCCTGGTATAGCTGTCTCCCGAGAGGCTCTGCCAGAGCCTGGCAAATATGGCTCTGGCAAAAGAGGCAGACACTCACAGCCAACCACTGGACTTAGCACGGGATCCCCAATGGAGGAGTTAGAGAAAGGACTGAAGGAGCTGTAGAGGTTTGCAGCCCCATAGGAAGAACAACAATATCAACCAACCAAACCCCCCAGAGCTCCTAGGGACTAAACCACCAACAAAGAGTACACATGGAGGGACCCATGGCTCCAGCCTTACATGTAGCAGAGGATGGCCTTGTCTGGCATCAATGGGAGGAGAAGCCCTTAGTCCTGTGACAGTTTGATTCCCCAGTGTAGGGGAATACCAGGGCAGTGAGGTGGGAGTGTGTGGGTGGGAGGGGAAGTACCCTCAAAGAAGCAGGGGGAGGGGGGATGGGAACGGAGGGGTTCCAGAGGGGAAGCCAGGAAAGGGGATAACATTTGAAATGTAAATACATAAAATATCCAATGAGAAAAATGGAAAAAAATTTTTAAAAAGAAAAACCCTGTCTCAAGATAGTAAGGCAGAACATACCCAACATCCTAGCTCTGGCCTCCACTCGTGTACATACAATGCACACACACACACACACACACACACACACGGATATTTGTTTGTCTGTTTATTTGTTAGTTGGAAGATCGAGGCATGCCAATGTATGCCTATAATCTCAGTGCTCAGGAAATTGAGAAGAAAAGTTGATCTCAAAGGTGGCCTGAGCTACATAGTAAGACCCTAACTCCAAAAGGAGACTGAAGAAGGATGTAAAAAGTTTTCTAGTGTCTCCTGATTCTATAGTACCATGCTATAGTTGTACAAGGTGCCTCTTAACACTAGGGGAAGCAGAGGGTGACCATGGGGGTGTACACAAAACACCATATTTGCAACTTCCTGTCAGTTTGTAATCATTTCCCCCAAATTCTAAGGCCACTCCTGATGTGTTTATAAAAAATGATAAAGATATATGTTATATGGGTGTAGGGGAGGTAGGTGTGGGGGAAGGGTGCGCAAGCCCAAGACCAGGCATCCCTTCCCCCAGAGGGACCAGTCACACGCAAAGGTATAGTATAGAATAGAGTTTATTTAGGGCATGGGGAGGGGAGTTAAGAGGGTAGTAGAGGCAGAGAAAGGCAGAGAGAGGAAGAGAGTAGAGAAGTAGAGGAGTGGAGGCCGGCCATGACCACGTGGAGAGAGGGGGAAGGGAATGGGGAGAGGTAAGAGATAAGAAATGTAAGAGAGAGGCAAGAGAAAGAGATAAGAGGGAGAGGAGGGGCAAGCAGTCCCTTTCATAGTGGGCCAGGCCACCTGGCTGTTGCCAGGCAACTGTGGGGGGGAGCATACCTGGGTGTTGCCAAGTAACTGTGGGGTGGAGTTTAGACAGAATGCTAACTACTAAGAACATCCGTTGAAAACAAAACTTCTTCTAGCTAGCCTCTGGCCCAGCCAACGGATACTCTCTCCGAGCTTCTGGGATTGAGCGATGACAACACCCATTTTCCTAGCTTGGGTCTGACCACATGTCTAACTTTGTTCCAGAGTCTGAATTTGAACTGCGTTTCATTCTGACGTCTTCACTGCTCACAGTTCAGAGAGGACACGTTCATTTGAGCACACAGCCAACGTAAACACACAGCACCAAAGAAGGAAAGAGGCTGCTGGAGGGGAGTTTGGTGGTTTTGACTCTCCTGTGTAACAGGAGATTGAGATTCAAAGACATCAGGTCATTAAGTCTGTCCCACTAAGTTCTTGTTTTGTTTGCTGTGGCAGGGAGAGGAAGCGTAAGTGTATGTATACATGTGGAGGCTACAGTTGGAGTACTTACCTAGCTCACTGCTTCATCCAGATTACCTATCCAGCAAACTCCAGATAGCCTCCTGTCTCCTCCGCTGCTTCTCTAGCACTGAGATTACAGCTGTGAGCTGCCATGCCTGGATTTTTTAATGCTAGGTGCTAAAGATCTGAACTAGAGTCTTCATGCCTGCACAGCAAGCACTTCGCTGACTAAGCTATCTCCCTGTCCCCTTACTTTACTTTTGGGGATAGACTCTGACTTTGTAGATCAGGATGGCCTGGAACTCACGATCCTACTGCTTGAGTCTCCTGAGCTCTCCTGAGACTCTAGGCATGCGCAACCTCCCCCAGCTCCCGTGTAGGTCCTGGTGTGCTCTTATGTCTGCGTGGCCGCCGGTCTCCTAGTAACAGCTACAGACTTGGATCAGGAAAGTAGCTTTCTAAAACAGAAACCAATCTAGCTTTAGTGGATCCTGGGGTCACCTGAATCCACACAGCCGCTTCCAGTGAACCCTCATTCCGCAGCATTCATGGCTGAAACTTCAGAACACTTGGAAGTCACGATCTGTCTGGAGGCAAGTGACATGGAACAGCTGGCTTCCTCCGGAACAAGTCAAAACAGGGCTGAGCTGTGAGACATGACCAGCACCAGAGGCCTCTTTCACAGAGATGGGGCAGAGGGCCTCTGGAGATCAAAGACAAATGGCCAGGGGAACAGTCACAAAACCTCAGCCAAAGGTCAAAAGAGCCGGAGACATGAATGCTTTCAGAGCTCAGCAATTGTCCTCTGTCAAGTGAACGTGAAGCCATTCCAAACAGATTATCTGGCTTCTACAACCAAGAGCGGCTAATAAAAATATCTTGGGTCAATAAAGTTCTTACAGATTGTTAGCTGTCAAAAATGTTTTTACCTATTGTCACCTATAATTAGGGACCAGAGATATCAAGACAGAAAAGGGGCTTTGCTCTGTCATGTATTGATTTATAACGCAGTTCCATCAACTGAGACGTGGGGATCATTGATGCTTCCTCAAATATAAGCTGTTAGTCAGCTCTCAGGTTATACTACAAAATGGGAAATAAATGACTTTTTTAAATGACATGTTGTATAGTCTTACAGCACCTTATAGTTGCTAAGGGTTCAAGGTCACTGGTTTTGGCATTCATACCACTTGCAATTTTTATTTATGTGACAAAATAGAAGCTGCTCTTTCTCCACATTGATTTTTTTTTCCTCCACTGCACAAAATTAACATGCAATAATTCTTGGCACAGGTGCTTGTATCACATCAGTTCATAAGAGCTCACAGTCCAGGGTGGAGGCAGCATTGTCATCGATCTGAGGCCACAGAACAACTGAAGGACTATACCAAAGGCTTTAACAATCACATTTTATAATAGTGTCTCCTGACGCCTTATTCTATTATTTACCTTTTAAAAATAACCGAGGGGCTCTGGAGAGATGACTCCATGGTGTAGAGCACAGGCTGCTTTTCCAGAGGACCCAGGTTTGATTTCCAGCACCTCCACAGCAGCTTACAACCATCTGTAAACTCCAGTTTCAGAGCCTCCAATGCTCACTTCTGACCTTCACGGACACCAGGCACACAAGTAGAGCACAGCCATACATGCAGGCAAAACACTCGTATACATATAATTTTTTGAAAGGCCTGGGGCAATGGCTTAGTCAGGAATAGGTTTGCCTTGCAAGCATGAAGATTTGAGTTTGATGCCTAGAATCCAAATTTTAAAAAGTCAGGCACAGTGGTGCCAGGAATAATGATACCATTTGAAGTTCTGATGTTGAGGAAGTGAAGACAGATCCCTGAGGCTTGCTGACCACCTACTTGATGAACTCTAGGCCAGTGAGAGAACAAATCTGGAAAAAAAAAAACCAAAAAACAAAAAAATGGCACCTGGCCTCCACATGTACTCACACACACCACACATATGTATACAGAAAAAAATGTAACAGTCCCCAATTACCTATCAAAGTAAACATAATCTGTGGAAACAAATGGCGCAGGGTGGGGTGAAGCCCCGTGTGTCCACCCCAAGCGATTGAGGCTCCTGAGTGAGGCGTGGGACACTCGGGAAGTGGCCGCACGCTCTTCTACAATCCTCCGGACAGGTCAGGCTGTGTGAGACGCCTCTGCAGAGACACAGCCCATGGGTAGAAGAGGGGGCTGTTCCTGGGGAAAGCCGTCAGGCTCTGGAGTTCCCAGGCTCTGTTCGGAGAGCTGGGAACAGACAGGTCCAAAGGGTGCAGTTGGGCGGCTTGAGTCCCAGCTAGCTGCTTTGGCTTGAGTGAATGGGTGCTGTTTGGAAGTGCTGAGATGCCCTCAGGCGAGATGCTTCTCACTGTGGATCAAGATGAATAGAGACAGTCCATAATTCTAAGGAAGGCGTTTATTGTCATTGTGGAGAGTGGCGTGGATGAGATCGTACCCTGCGACCTCCAGGAGGGGCGAGGCAGATATAGTAACTGGGAAGGGTGTGGCTAAGTCTCTAGGTGTCTCATTAACATGGGGATGGCGTGGGGCTGCGTGGCCACGCCTCTACCTGTGGCAGAGCTTGGGGGCGTGACCCTTTTATACGTGACCAAATGTCACAGACCTATGGAGAGATGTAGCCACGTGTTAGAAGCTGTATTCTAGGTACTTGGGCAGATGGCTACCATCCCTTATAGGCCAAAGACAGCCTATTGGGCCTGCAGAGTTTAAACCTTAGCTCTACCAGAAAACAGACTTCCAGTCACGGCCAAACAATAATCCTAAATTGGCTGTTTTAGACCACAAAATGAATCCTATGCTCTTGAGTTTTACATCCACCACACCTTCTAAGTCCAGCAGCAGCAGCCGCTAACCTCAAACAACATAATCCTTATAACTACCCAATAAGATAGACTACTTTATCCCCATCCAAAGACAAACAACAGAGAAGTGAGCTGATGAGTTCTCCACTGTCACACTGTAGAATACAGTAGATCTAGGATCTACACTAGGACAGCCTCACACCTAAACCCAAACACTCCACCCCAATCACTTCTATCTCTTGAGCTTGTCTATTCCCTTCACCCTGCCCTACCCCGAACATCTTTAACACACTCCTCCAAAGATAGCCGTTGTCAAAAGTCCTATCAAATACCACATCTCCCATGAGCCTTCTTGGTTATTCTCCTTAGAGATCATGTAGCATTATTTTTCTCAGATTTTCCTGTTTCCCTGATCACCCTAATTCCATTTTATTACTTGTTGGGTTTCTTGACTTGGGCCCCTCAGTAATCAATAAATCCTCAGTCCGTGCCCTATACTAAGAACTCTTCATCCCTGGCTACCAGCCAGCACATTCCCTGGGAGATAAGGAACTCTTGACAAAAGAACTTAAAAGAAAGAAAAATCCAGATGTGGTGGCTCACACCTGTAACCCCAGCTCTTGCCTGATAAAGGCAGAACCGTCAAGAGTTCAAGGCCATCCTTGACTACATAGCAAGTTTGAGACCAACCTGAGCTGTGTGAAATTTTGTCTCAAAAACAAAAGTGTTAGTTAACCTGTGGGACTCTTAGCATCCCACAAAAACCCTAAGACTTGGTTCTCTTTCAAATAGGAAGGTCTTCACAACTGGGCAATTTGCTAAGAAGAAGGGACTCTGGAGCGCTGGGCTCTAAATTGGACATTTTATCAAATGGTCAAGGGTCATTGCAGAAGAGATGGTAAAAAAATATTATTAAAGTCAGAGTTAGTGACATTAGCATCAAAACAGCATTTGCCAGACATGACAGTCATTACAGGCATGAGCACACAATAGCTGTGACTTTCATAAGACCTTCACAGGATCAAGCCAACCAAAGTCCTCACATGGATGTGGGAGGGCTTATGGAGTCCCACCCTTTCCTAAGGATGTCCCACACTTGCCTGAAGAGCTAGTGTCAACAAATGGTTGTTTACAGAGAAAAGTCCATTTTCTCCAGGGATACAGTTCCTCAGAAGAG
Source organism: Uromys caudimaculatus (assembly GCA_028551405.1). Taxonomy (NCBI): domain Eukaryota; kingdom Metazoa; phylum Chordata; class Mammalia; order Rodentia; family Muridae; genus Uromys; species Uromys caudimaculatus. The sequence goes on from CM052714.1 coordinate 59,176,228, forward strand.
AAGATGAGTGTACAGGCAACACTAAGCAGACTCCACAGATTTAACATTGGAGCTGTCAGAAGTTATGGCAGAAGGCTTGTAAGAGCCCGTGCTTGGGGAGGCTGGGAGAGAACCTATCTCTAGACAAGGCCAGACTGCTGCACTCATGACCCCACACCAGCTGGGGGTGCCCACATAAGACCTGGCAAGATCAAGCTAGTCAACATTCTAGCACAGAGGGGGGTAGAGCTCATGATTCCATAGCCACTAACTGAGGCTCTATAGACAACTGTTGGCTTCAGGAAGAGGAGACAGAGTATTCTTAAGGATGGTCCTCACACCTAGCTTTTTATGGTCAGCACAAATAGAGAACTCCATGGGTTCCTTTTTTAAAAAGAGATGGGAGAGCCACAGAGTTGAGAAGGGGTAGAGAAGTAGGGGTGGTTCTGAGAGGAGTTAGAGAGAGGAGTGAAGGGTGAATATAATCAAAATACTTTGTATGAAACTCTCAAAGAATTAATGAAAAATATAATCTTCAAAATAGCAGATAAAGTTGGGAGGGAAAAGGGGGTGAATTTGATCAAAACACATTGTATAAATGTATGAAATTCATAATCAACTAAAAAACAAATAAAAACAATAAAGAAAAAATATAATAGAGGTCTTAAAGGCATCTTCCTTGACTGGAATTTGAATCAAAACTAGCCTCCTTAATGGATAATGGAAGCAACCTTGGGCCCTACTCCCTTCCCCACAAGAAAGAACACATCAACATGTTCTAGTCTGGGTTCTATTGCTGTGATAAACACCAGGATCAAAAGCACCCTGGACATGTCCGCAGGCCAATCCGATGGAGGCAACTCCTCCATTGAGGCTCCCTCTTCCCGGGTGACACTAGTTCATGTCAGGTTGACTTCTGGAAGAGGTAAGAGAGAATTTTTAAGAGTGTGGCTTTCGTAGGTACCCTTGAGATCCTGTGGATGGCCCCATAGTAGCATTATATGGTCGGCATAAATAGGACTCAGTGGGTTCTTTTTTTAAGAAGAGAGGCACAAAGTAGGGAGCGGGTGGAGAGGTAGGGGTAGTCAAAGCAGAAAATCTCTGTCATAGCTCATCAAACACATAGCCTATCTCACAGCTGAATCTGCATTTGCTTTAGCCTCTCTTCATCCCTCCCTACAACCTGCAAGATGGGGGTGAAACACATCCCCACAGCGGGGACAAAATGAGAAATTTGACTCGCTCAACACTTAGCCAAAAAGGAAATAAATTTATTTTCTTTAAAACAAAACAAAATGGCTGGGCAAATTGCTCAGTAGTTAAGAACATATACTGGTTTTGCAGAGGACCTAAGTACAGTTTCCTGAGCCCATATCAGATGGCTCACAATCACCTGCAACTACAGTTCCTTGAGATCTAAGTCCCTCTTCTAGCTTCTGTGGGCACTTGAGTTCAGGCACACACACACACACACACACACACACACACACACACACACACACGGTGGGGGGGGGGAGCAGGAAGGAAGAGAAAGACACACGTACAAATTTTAAAGTGTTCATTTAATAAAATCTTCCCTGTGGTACCCTGATTTTCTTGGGATACAAATCAAAATTAGAATCAGGTGTAGTATCAGGTGACCTAGTCTTGTATAACATCAACCTCAACAACAACTGGGAGAAAGCTGGGTAAATATTTTCATATTTTCAGGAAAGAGTCATTTCAGGGAGGAGTCGTTGCATGGTGGTCACAGGGTAGGAATAGTGTTTCCTAAGAACTTAGAGACATCTTTAAGCTTCCCAAGTTCATGAAAGTCTGGAGTTTTGCCTTTGAAATGAAGATGAGGGTCTGTGAGATGGCTCAAAAGGTAAAGGACTTGCTGACCATCCTGATGGCCTGTGTTCAATCCCGGAGACCCACACAGTGGAAGTAGACAATCAGCTCCTGCAAGCTGTCTTCTGATCACACATGTGCACCATGGCTCGCTCTCTCACTCTGTTTCTGTCTCTGTGTCTCTGTCTCTCTGTGTCTGTCTCTATCTCTGTCTCTCTGTCTCTCATACACATACACACAGATACACACACACATGTTTGATGATGATGACGACGACAATGACGATGATGATGATGGTAGTGGTGGTGATGATGAAGAAGACTGAGCCAGAGGGGAAGCTCAGTGGGAAGGCTCTTGCCTAGTGTGCATGACGCTCTGGATTTCATCTCCAACACTATTTTTAAAAGAAGAACAAGAAAAAGATTAATGATTTCTTCTGTGTTTGGCAGGTGGCTGAGGAGCTAACATACCACAAGCATCTTTGGTGTTGGTTTTGGCCAATTCAACTTACCAAACAAAAGGAAGTGTCCACTTCCTTTAACAGCATAGGAAAGTCCAGGCTAGAGCACGTTCAGGTCTAAATTCCTTTCCGTGGCTCTAGCAGAGTCAGTGCCATTTAATCAAAACTACATGCCCCAAACTCTTGTTCCTCGGACAGATTCTAATTCCCCGGAAATGCTTTTCAGGGTAAGTATCTTGTTTCCTGAATAATGTTACACAGCTTTAGTAACTCTGATAAACCACGTTGTTGTCTGGAATCATCTGGGTTGGTCATCTCCACTGCCCAGTTTCGGTCCAGTTTTCTCTGGTGGGATGGCAAACATAATACATTTCACTTTTGTTTTTAGCAAGCATGCTGTAACTTTGGCCTACTGTAAGCGTTCTGAATAGCTCACTCTTCATTAAAATGTCGAGTAATGGTCATTTGAGGAGATGGAATTCTTCCCTCTTGTTGCTGACTCAGAGGAAACAGGTTCTTCAACCCCGTCCTACCCCTCCCCCATGTCCCAGCCACTGTCACACACCTGCCAGAGTCACCCAGCTCAGGCCATGCTTTCTGGAAAGACCCATCTGCGAGATCCCTAAACCAAGAAACTCTGAGGCATTATTCTCCTCAAAGTGAGGGGTACCCTTTAATCTTTCCTTCCACCATGTAGCTTCTATCCCCAGAGAGACAGAATTGACTCATGCAGGCTGTTCCAGAACCTCCGCATCTGTACTGTGGCACGTGTGTACATGCAGACACACACACAATGAGAGAAGGAGACAGACACACAGAAAATAACCAAACAAATGAAAAGGCTGAAAGAAAGAAAAGAAGGAAGAAAAAGGGAAGAAGGGAGGAAGGGAGGGAGGGGGAGAGGGAGGGAATCAGTAATCACTGTCTTTATTCCAGTCTATTCAATACACAGGCACTAAACAGACTGTTACAGCAAGTGTAACTGATAATCACACGATAGCAGGCAGTTTCTAAGTCTGAATCTGCCAAGTTACAAACTCTTAGAAACTAATTCGACAAGTTAAGCTGTATTTCTGGCTTTTCAATTTGCCTTACTCAGGGAATGTTGTTAATTTAGGGTAAACACACACACACACACACACACACACACACACACACACACACACACACACATTGTGCATATAGAGAGTCAAGATTATCATCATTTGTTTCGCCAAAAAAATTAAAATAAAGTCATTATGAGGCAGGGTGGAGCTTGCCTTTATTCCTAGAACTGGGGAGGCCAAAGCAGGAGGAACTCTGAGTTAGAGGCTAGCCTGGTCTATGTAGACAAGGCTACACAGAAAAGACTTTGTTTCAAAAAACAAAATAGCATTATGTTTGATACACTAAACATAAAAATAACATTGAATATTATCCTAAAATCTTATTTGATTTGTTTTCTTGAACTTTTGAAAATTTACAATAAATAAGGTTCAAATAGGAAATAATATATAATTTCTGACTTTGCTGATTTATAACAAACAAAACTGTGACATGAGAAAAAAGTAAGAGTTAAATTTCCTTAAAAAGAGGAAGAGAGAGGTTTGTTTTCAAAAAAGAATAGGGAGGGAAAACCAGCGTCAAACTGTCTACAACTTTCACATGCTGAGCATTGTTGAAGTGAGCCCCGCCTTCTGGGTGTCTACTACCAGATTTCTTGTTTCTTCTTTGCTTACTTCATGGATTTGTGAAAAGGAAAGTTCTTCTCAGACTCAAGTATGTTTCATTTTCCTTTCATGAGTTTGTTCCCTGATGTGCATCCAGTTTCATGGTTAGAGTTACAAGCTGCTCACAGAGAGAGAAGCAGGAGGCTGGCCGGAAGCAGGAGGCTGGCCGGAAGCAGTAGGCTGGCCGGAAACAGGAGGCTGGCCGGAAGCCGCATGAACTCTGCTGGTTAAGGACAGGGCTGTGTCCTGGACTCTGCTTCCCAGGCAGTTCTTCCCCTGCAAGACGAGATGCTTTGAGCTCCAACACATCAACACTGCATTAACACCATCATAGTTAGCAATTCTGCTTTCACACCGTGGAAACGTGCTCAGAGTTGTCAAAGGACAAAATTTAGTTTGAGCATCTTATTTAACTCGTTGTCTTTGGGAGACTAGATGTGAGCAACATCTTACTTAATAAAACAGAACGCAGGCTGGGGAGATAGCTCCCCATATTTTAATAATTTATTTATTTTCATTTTCTGTGCATTGGTGTCTTGCTTGCATGTATGTCTGTGTGATGGTGTCTGATCTCGGTGTTTCAGACAGTTGTGAGCTACCATGTGGGTGCTGGGATTTGAACCTGTGTCCTCTGGAAGAGCAGTCAGTGCCCTCAACAGCTGAACCATCTCTCCAGCTCACAGCACCCACATTTTAAAACCAGGCCAGAAGCTCCCGCTTGGGTGACAAGTGAGTCCAAGGGCTTGCTGAACAGCCAGTCTAGTCCAATGGAGAGATGGTGTCTCAAAAATATACAATGAGGAGGAAGAAGAGAAGAGGAAGAAGAGGAGGAGGAGAAGAGGAAGAGGAGGAAAGGAAAGGAAAGAGAAGACGGGGAGGAAGAGGAGAAGAAAGAGAGGAGAGGAGGAAGAGAAGAAGAAATGGCTTGGCTGAAGGAGAAAAAAACTGAGAGCAGAACAGAAAACAGATGGGTTGTTTCAAATTTTTTGTCCTTATAAGGCAGGGACAGAGAAACAGATGAATAGAAGGTAACTGATTGGCCAGGTGGTACATGCCCTCAATCCCAGCACTCCGGAGCCAAAGGCAGGTAGATATGAGTTTGAGGCTAGCCTGGTCTGCACTGTGAGTTCCAAGACGGGCAGGGGGCTACACAGAGAAACCCTATCTCAAAAATCTTTAGGAAAAAAAAAGGGTCTGATTGGCTGACAAAGATTAAGACAGGGAACTTCATTATCATCCTGACTGAAACCGGTTATAATCCCTCATTCCTTCGATTTCCCAGAGAGACAGATAAACAGTCCCACTTTGGCACGGGCACTCAGCATGAACAATTTGGTTTTGGGTTGGTCTGTTCAGCCTAGCAGAAGCTCAGACAAAGTAGTGGTTTCCTGTAAATGTCACAAAGCAGTGCTTTCTTATTTCTCATTGCCATGGCCACAAGGAGTCGCTTGCTAGAGGCAGAAGGAGAGAGAGCACACAAGATGAATCTTCCAAGCCAGAGGTCCATTCTCAGCAGGAAGTTTCTGCTCCTCCAGTTAGTGACCAAGCTGAAAGGTGCTGAGCCAGTATGGACAGCATGAAAAGAGTTAACAGGTACGAAGCCTGTGGTATTTTGTGAAATAAAATCGTATTTTTAACATTGTATTTTGTTGTTTTTATTCTTTTTTTAAAAGATGTATTTATTTATGTATTTTATGTGTATGAGTACTTTGTCTGCATGTACATCTGCACACCAGAAGACGGCATCAGACAGTTATGAGCTGCCATGGGGGTGCTGGGAATTGAACTCAGGACCTTTGGAAGAACAGTGAGTGCTCTTAACCACTGAGCCAACTCTAAAGCCCCAACTGCTTTTATTCATTATTTAATTGTAAAATGATGGATTTCCTTGCAACATTTTCAGGTATTTTCATCACTCTACCATGCTCCTCTCCCTCCTCCCACTGGTCTTCTTCCTTTCGCTTCTGTGTGAGCATGTGTGTGTGTGTGTGTGTGTGTGTGTGTGTGTGTGTGTGTGTGTGTGTATACACACTCATTCCACCTCCCACACTGTCCGTCTACTTATCTCACAGACAGTCACAGTGTAAACCAGGCTGGCCTCAAACTCACAGAGGTGAATCTGCCTCTGCCTCCTGGATGCTGGAGTTAAGATGTATCACATACATTTAAGTCTAGATTCTGAATCTGAGAGAAAACAAGCAACAAAGCCCTTGCTACTTGTCTTTCTGAGCTGGGTTTATTTCACTTAACATGATGACCTTCTGCTTCCTATACATGATATGATTCCTGTCTTCCTGACAACTGAATAAAACTCCATTGCGTATACAAGCCACATTTTCTTTACAGACCGGAGATTCCATTTGTTTTGTATATTCCAATCTTTGAATTGACCTCCGCCTCAACTAAGCCATGACCCGCTGGATCAGCTGAAGGGTGAAAAAAATTGAGCAAATAGGGGGAAAGGGATTCTGGGGCACTAATCCTGCAGGTAGGTTCGCATTGACGGGGGATTTGGAGCAGCTGAAGATAGTAAATGGCCTGGGTGGCTTTTCAAGCCAGGACTAGACAAAGAACAGACTTGTCAGAACACTTTTATCTATGAAAGCTGTAAACCAAGTCACAGGTAGAGCACGCGGTAACCTGAGTGGTCCCAGGCAGAGCGGTCGCCTAAGTGTTAAGCAAAGGCAAGGGGCGGGACAGGAAGAGCGAGAGAAGAGCAGTAAACCCTGACTTATCCCTGTCTTGGGAAGTCAGGCACGCTCTTCTCGGGCGGCGGGGTTTTGAGAGTGTTTCTTATCTTTGAAGAGCTGTAAAGCCCTTTAACCCTTGCTTTTTCAACCATGAACACCTGAAGCAATGGATGATCAGGGTGCTCGATAAGCATGCTGCACTGCCACACTCTGCTGAGTCCCCATTCGGAGCTTGCTACAGGGAAATGTAGATTGAGATTCATTCAAGTTGACCAATCAGGGGCCGGGAGTGTAACCCTGCGGTGGAGTACGTGCTTAGCGTGCAGGAGGTCGTAGATTGGTGACCAATCACCACAATCTGAAGAAAGATGCTCAGGTCTTGATGAAAAGGAATTTACCAGTCTGTCAACCTGCAAGATCAAGTGGGATCAAGTTCCTTTGTCTGCAGCTCTCCAGAGTGATTTGTGGTTAATATTGTCATTAACTAACAATGCACATTGTGTCTTTATAGCTGCTGTGAACAAAAAAGAGGCTGCACCTGCAAAGAATGACAGACTGGAACTTCAATGACTGTGAAGAGGTTGACAGGTTGCAGGTTCAGAGCCTAATTACCAATTACTAAGGTTACCAATTATCCTGGGTTATCTCCAACCTCTTTAAATAACTACTATTGTCCACCTCCGTATGTAACCTAACATCCCTGGGATGTAGAAACAGACCCCTATTTCACCAACTCAAAAGCTAAGAATGCTGTCAGGAACATCTGAGGCCCAGAGCAGAGATTTCCCGATGCTATCACACACACACACACACACACACACACACACACACACACACACACACACACACACACCCAAACCTGGTATATACCCGCCAACGTATTTGAAAAGTGTCTTAATTTACAACTCCTCTTGCTCTGTTACAGTATAAACTTCATAAAATTGTTACCATGTTGGAACACAGAATTTGAGATAAACTAAATTTGTGTCCCATGGCTAGGTCAAATCACATTTGGCTCCAAAACAAACTCTCTCATCCTCCAGTGGTTAGAGTGGGTTGGGTGGGTTGGTTGGTTGGTTGGTTGGTTGGTTGGTTGCTTGCTTGCTTGCTTGCTTGCTTGCTTGCTTGCTTGCATGGTTTGGGTTTTGGTTTGGATTTTTGTTTTTGGCTGGTTGGTTTTGTTTTTCAAGACATGATTTCTCTACATAGCCCTGGCTGTCCTGGAACTCACTCTGTAGACCATGCTGGCTTCGGACTCACAGAGATCCACTTGCCTCTGCCTCCCAAGACCTGGACTTAAAAGTGTGCACCTCCACTGCAGAGAGAGCTGGGTTTTTGTTTGGTACTGTTATTAGGGGGCTGTGGAACCTTTCAGAGGTGGAGCCTGGTTACAGAAGTAGGTCACTAAGGGTGGGCTTTTGAAGGTTAGAGCCTGGCTCTGGTGCCCTCAGTGTGCACTGAGATATGAAGAGCCACACTACCACAAGCTCCGAATGCCATCAATGCTACCAACCCTTTCCCACCATGGTAGACTTAATCCTTTGGAACCACAAGTTCAAATATACCTTTTCTACTCTTAAATTGTTTCTAACAAATTTTTGACCACAGTGACATACAAATAACTAAAATGTGTAAAGAGTGTTGTTGTTTTTTTTTTTTAATTAGGATGGTATTTTTCTCTTCAGAAAAAATAGAGATCTTTTATTGTGTCATGAAAACATCATAAATTGGTTTTATATATGGAATCTTGTTTCTGGAGCTGGTCAGCTCAGGTTCTATATCAGCCTGCTGAGTCGGTCCCTTTTCAAAGACATGGTTCTTACCTAGTATTTCTGATATCCTTAGGTTTAGTTTGGTTTGGTTTGGGCTTTTTTGAGACAGGGTTTCTCTGTGTAGCCCTGGCTGTCCTGAAATTTATTCTGTAGACCAGGCTAGCCTCTAACTCACAGAGATCCGCCTGCCTCTGCCTTCTGAGCACTGGGATTAAAGGAGTGCATCACCACTGCCCGGCTTATATTCTTGCTTTTAGCTGAGTTTAAACAGCTGGGTCAAAGTAACTGAATTTGAAACGAGTTCAATATCATTTCCTTTATAGATGAATTTGTCTCTCTTGGCTGCAGATACTGAACAAGCAACACGGGGCCTCATCTGAACCCTACAGGTTTATTTTTCAACCAAGAAATTTCTAATTTCAACAAAAATCATTTTCTAACTTAACAATGTTGGTGGGGACAAGCAACAAGATGTGTAAACCTCATCCTGATTCTGTAATGGGAACCCAGAGCAGTACCCTGGACCAAGTTCTGCACAAGACACGGGAAGGTGGGAATGCTGTTTCCCCACCATTGAGTTTCTTCTTCTTTCTATAGAGACAGAGTTCTACACTGGTATGACTGAAGATCTGGCAGGTTCCCCAGGGCCCTTCACAGTAGATCTGAGTCCCTTCAAAGTGAGGCCAGCATTTTCTGAAGTGTTAACATCTGACTGTTGAGAACAGTCTTCATTGCCTCAGTAGATATGCAAAGGGGAGAAAATATGATTTTAATTTTTAACTAAAAGAATTACTATAAAAACCATCAATCTTGGGCTGGGCTCATCAGGTAAGAATGTTTGCTAGGTTAGCATGACGGTCTGATCTCAAATCTCTAGAGCGTATGTGGGAAGTCAGACATGGTCGCATACACGCCTGTAATCCCTGTGCTCTCGGCCTCAGGGAGTAGGGGCAAAGGTGCCAAGGCTTGCTGACCTAGGAATAATGCCAAGAAAACAGAGCAAGCACCAAACATGCCTCTGACCTGGGAGAGAGCATATGCACGCACTCGCATACATGCATACTTGCATACATACACACATACACACATGCACACATCCGTACATACACACACAGGAGGGGGGGGTTGACAGTCATAGCAAAGGATAGACCGTTTTTAAAATCATCAGTCCCAGCCCGGTGTGCACACTTTAAACCCCAGCACTCTAGGTAGAGGCAGGCAGATCTCTGAGGTGGAGGTCAGCCAGATCGACAGAGCAAATTCTGGGATAGCCAGAGCTACATAGAGAAACCCTGCCTCCAGAAAACAAAAAGAGTCTATTATATTATTATTATTATTATTATTATTATTATTATTATATAGATAAAATAATCAGTCCTCTACCCTTCCTTTTTCTGCCCTTCCTTGATCAAACTCTTGAATGTCACAAATATTCCCTCCTCAATCTTCTATTCATTTTTATCTCAGTTTTGCTTCTACTGTTACATATGGGTTTCTCACCATTTTCATCTCTATCGTCTTTCCGTTCTGATGTGTAAATGCAGCTTTTACCTAGCACCGTCTTCGCTCTCCCATTCCCCAAGCACCCACATCATTCTATATAACAAGTTTTGATTAAATCAATATTTTATATTTCTACTTTTTTCTTCTACAGTCCACACACCAGGCAGGCGCCCTGCAGTGAGCTAGACCCTCGGCGCTTCTGCTTCTTGCTTTGAGAGGTTCTCCCTAAGCATCCAGGCTGGCCTCTCTGCAGCCCAGTCCAGGAAGGTCTGGGACTTCTAATCCCCTGCTCAACCTGCCAAACAGACAGGATTATAGGCCTGTGACACCAGGTCCAGCTCTATTTCCATTATTTTGGGTGTAGAATTAGTGTTCTGTCTCACAGCCAAGTAGTATCCTGTGGTTACATTTCCTTTCTTAAATCTCATCTCTCTTGACTAAGATTATGGGTTTCCCCACCTAGAATATGTGGTCTCACTATAGCAATGAAGATCAGTTATCAAAAAACGAAGTCAGTTTTGGCCCTCCTGGGTTTGTGGTTAGAAATTTTGTATCCACTCTACCTATTTTAGAGATAAAAAAAAAAAATGAGGTTTTAAGAAAATAAACAGCTTGCCTAAATTCACACAGCTTTTAAGTGGTAGGTCTAACCTTAAGGTTGAAGGCCTATATTCTTAATAACTGCCTTTCCCAGGATACAGTTTTCCAAGGAGTCAATCTCATGCTATAGAACCTGGGTATTTTGAACCAATAGTCCTCAAACTTCAGTTGGTCTAAGCTTGTTCAGACAGCTGCCTGGGCCTCATACCCACATCTCCCAATTCCTTAGGTTAGAGGAAGGTCAAAGAGTTTGCTTTCCCACCAGCTCAGAGGCTAAGTGCTGTGAGTGCTGCTAGTCAGCAGCTCTTCTCTGAGGGACACTCACCCCTCAAGCAAGAACTCCCAGTCAGGCTCCCTTCCAACTTGGCCAGGTCATTGCATCCTGACAGAAAGATGAATGTGTGAAACCCTACCAGTCCCTACCTCACACCATTCATTCCTCCAAAGAAATGAATTGGCTCGACCATGCAGCCAGACGGAGAGGGGAGCTAAAAGGTTGTTCTGTCCTGTGTTGAGCTTAGGTTTAGTCTGAGAGCAGGCTGAGAGGCCTGGAGAAACCCATTCTAACCCAGAGTAGCATCATTACTATCAAAAGGTTGCCAGCTTCTTCAGGAAAACTGTCACATAAAGCTAGAGTAATGGTGATGCTGATCATCTAGGGGTCCCCTAGCTCATTCCCTGGCACAGACAAAGATCTGAACACCCACAAAGACAGAAAATCAAGCGAGAAGAGGAAAACATCAGATTTGTCTTTTGGGGATGAGAGAGACCCAGGGCTAAAAGTCTACTAAACAGAAGCTGGCTTGGGGATTTTATGGGGCCCCTAGGTCCTCCCCTTCCTCCATTGGCCCTGAAGAGAGAGAGAGAGAGAGAGAGAGAGAGAGAGAGAGAGAGAGAGAACATGTGTTAGTTTGAGCTCACAGGGGACTTTTTTCTCAGAGTCTCTTCTGGGAACAAGAAGCCAGCTTCCCATAGGTGTGCCCCACAGTATTCTCTTTTGTCCACACTTCTCTGTTTGCAAATGTTCATGGCAATGACTTGCTGGTCTGGTATAAGGCCTCTAGCTTCTGCTGCTCTATCTATACTGGCACCTACAGTTTCCAGGAGGTTTTTTTTCCGTCTGTCGTGGGGAGGATGTAAGAGTAGAGGACCAGTCTGAGGAAAGGGGGGATGAGTGGGATTGCGGTGCGTGATGTGATGCTCACAAAGAGTCAATAAAAAGTTAAGATGAAGAAGAGGAGGAGGAAGAGGAAGAGGAGGAAGAGGAAGAAGAGGAGGAAGAGACTGTTCTCACTTTCCTAGTCTGTGTCTCTAACTCTTCTTCACTAGGCCTCCATCAAAGACATCAGACAAAAAGCCTGGTGTCTGGAGGGTGGCCATCAATTTACAAAGGGCTGCAAAGTAGCCATTGTAAAGCTGAAGAGCAAACTAGTAAAGAGAAGTGTCATCTCCGTGCTTCTAAGTTCCTAATGAGGAACTGGGCTCTTCACCAATACAAGCTTACTACTAAAAGTCACCTATGACATGAGCTAGTTACAAGGAGGTAGCATTACTTCCACTTCCTCATCTCTAGACTGTGTTAGGAGTGATCTTCTGATAGCAGAGCCTTCTGGCAGAGAAGAAAACAATCAGATGTCCAGTCGCTAACACCAAAAGCCTACTGCATATCTTCTCATATGGAATCTAGATTTTAGAAATAGAACAAGCTTTCTCTAAGCAAGATCTATATTTAAAAATGGTTTTTTGAGATTTTAAAAAATGATTTGTTTTTATTTTATGTACACTGATGTTTTCTTGGCACATATGTCTGTGTGAGGGTGTTGGATCCCCTGCAGCTGGAGTTATAGACAGTGGTGAGCTGCCATGTGGGTGCTGGGAACTGAACTCAGGACCTCTTGAAGAGCAGCCAATGCTTTTAACTCCTGAGCCATGTCTGGAGCCCTGCCCACATTTTTTTTAGATTTTTAAAATCTTTTTTTATATGCATGAGTGGTTTTATTACACATATATAGACATGCACATGCCTGCTGGCTACAGAGGCCAGAAGAGAAGGCATCAACTCCCCAGAACTAGAATTAGGTTTGATTGTGAGCCGCCATGTGGGTGCTGGGAATGTTCTGGTGTCTCCTACAAGTGACACAAACAACACTTTTGTGTTTGCCTTCTTATGCTTAGCATGTCTTCAAGGTTTGTTCATGTTGAGATTTTTTTTCATTCTTGCCTAAGTAGGTGTTTCTCAACAGAAGACATGTAAAAGACCAACAGATCTATGTAAATGCACAAACCCACAAATTATCAGACAATAGCAAATTAAAACTGAAGTGAGGTGTCCCCTCACACTTGTTAAGATGTCTGTCATCAGACAAAAGGGGGCAGGGATGAAGGAGGAGGTGGAAGAGGGCAACTCTGCACTCTTCCTAGAAATGTACATTGGTGCTGCCTCTGTATAGAATAGCAGTTTCTACCCAAAATTAAACACAGGGCTGGGGATGTGGTTCAGTGGTAGAGTGCCTGCCCAGCATGCACAAGGCCCTGAGTTCAATCCACAGCACAGTTAAAATCTAAAAATTAAGGGTGGGCAAGATGGTTCAATAAGTAAAACACTTGCTACTTAAGTCAGATAATCTGAATTTAGTCCTTGAAAAACACAAAGTGGAAGGAGACTGACTGCACAAAGCTGTTCTCTGGCCCACACACACATATACACACACATATACACTCACACATACCACATACACACACACACCTCACATACATACACACACATACATACATACATATACACACACACATACATACATATATACACACATATACCACATACACACACACCTCATGTATATACACACACATACATACATATACACACACACATACATACATATATACACACACACATACATACCCACACACTATGTACATAGATATACACACACCATGTACACACATACATACACATACACCATATACACACAGACATACATACAAACACACCACATACACACACATACACACACACACCCTACATACATACACACATACACATGTACCAAATATGCACCACATGTACACACATACATCATGCACACAATAGTAAATAATTTTAATTGAAAACAGAACTACCATATTATTTATAAATATATATATATATATATATATATATTTCTAGGTATAATCTTTTTCAACATGAAATGACGTCAACATATTAAGGACTGAAGCACGATTCACAATAGCCAGAACACAGACTTAAATGTTCATCAAATGATGTATTGATAGTTAATACATGGATAATGAAATTTTAAAGGCTACATTGTTTTAAAAAAAAAAAATTAAAGGAATCCTAATACATGCAATAACGTGGACCAACCTGAAGGATGACACATTAAGTAAAACAAGAGAGGCACAAAAAGAAAGTTTCTTCATGGTCTCACATAACCTGAAAAGTCTGAGCTGGGAAGACAACTTGAGGACCCGAGGTCAAATCCCCAGAGCCCACCTAAAGCTGAGCATTTTACCATGTACCCACAAGCTGGAGGCCTCAAACCCACAAAGATGCACCGCTTCTCCTTTCCAAGAGCTGTCGCTGAAGGCATACGCTACCACACCTGACTCTGTACTACGTTCTTAGAATAGCCTAGGTCATAGATGTTAAGAATTCTCACTACTGAGATAAGCGATGCATGTGCAAACTGATTTAGCCACTCCAAAATGTGTGCTTTTCAAAACATGTTTACCAATATATAACGTTTTTGCTTGTTAATTCACTAAGTGTTTATGAAAATTCTAAAACAAATCATTCCCTTCTCTGGCTGAATAACATTTATATTATATTTATTATATTAATTTCTCTACTCACTCACTGATAAGCACTTGCACTGCCTCCACCTTTTGGTGGCCATGCATGCTGCCATAAACATGTGTGGGTGTCACAGTGTTGGTTACTACTGCTGTGATAAGCTACAGATGATAAAGCAAGTTGGGGAGCAGAGGGTTGATTTGGCTCATGCTTCCACATCACAGTCCATCACTGAAGGAAGTCAGGGCAGGAACTCAAACAGGGCAGGAACCTAGAGGCAGGAGCTGGTGCAGAGGCCATGGAGGAGTACTGTTTACTAGCTTGCTCCCCATGTCTTACTCAGCCTGCTTTCTTCTAGAACCCAGGACCACCCAACCACAATAGGCTGGGACCTCCCACATCAATCAATAATTAAGAAAATGGGCTTGCCACAACAGAATAGTATAGAAGCATTTTCTCAGTTGGGGGTTCCCTCTCAGATGACTCTAGCCTGTGTCAAGTTGACATAATTAGCCAGCATGATGAGCAACTATCTGAGGCCCTGCTCTCAATTATTGGTGCTATATACCCCAAAGCAGAATTGTTGGAGCACATGGTAATTTTATATTTAGTCTTTTCCCTATTTTTCTGCAGTAGCTACATCGTTTTGCATTGCAATCAGCAATGAATGAGTGTCTTAGGGTTTTCATTGCTGTGAAGAGAGACCATGCCCAAGGCAACTCTTATAAAATAAAACATTTAATTGGGGCTGGCTTACAGTCTCAGAGGTTTATTTAGTCCATTATCATCATGGCAGCATACAGACCGCCATGGTGCTGGGGACAAAGCCAAGAGTCCTACATTTTGGTCCTCAGGCAGCAAGGAGAGACTGTGTGTCACACTGAGAGTAGCTTGAGCATATGCGAGACTGCCTCAAAGCCTGCCTCCACAGTGACACACTTCCTCCAACAAGGCCATACCTATTCTGACAAAGCCATACCTCCTAATCGTCCACACCTGATGAGCCAAGCATTCAAACTCATGAGTCTATGGAGGCCATATCTATTCAAACCACCCCAACAAGGATTTTTTTTTTTTTACATACTCAACAGTACCTGTTGTTTTCTGTTTATTTAATAATGATAGCCCTTTTCATGGCATCTCATTATGGTCTTGCACATGCCTTACATTTGGGGAAGTTGAGTGTCATTACATATCATTGTTGGCCATTTGTGAATGTAACAGTACTAATTGTCTCCTTGACAAGGACTAGAATCACCTTGGGGACAGATCTCTAGGTATATTTTTAAGGTTTTTTTTTCTAGATGAGGTTAATGGAGGTAAGAGGACCCCCCCCAATTGTCCAATTGAATAAAAAGGAGGCATCCAACCTGAGGACCAGCATTCATCCCTCTCTGTTTCCTATGGAGGCAAGGTGATCGACAGCTGCCTCAAGCCCCTTCCCACCAGGCCTTCCCCACCAGCATGAACTGAGTCACAATGAACCCTTTCTTCCTGAAGTTGCTTGGGACAGAAGTTGTTTCATGTCATAGCAATAAGATGTAACTAATATAATAGGCCTTCTAGAAAACTATCTGTCTACTCAAGAGCTCTGCCTGGTTTTGAATTTTGCTGTTGTGTTTTTCAATATAATGTTTGTATTAATTCATCGAAATGTTCACACATGCATGCACTGTATTTTGATCAACTCACCCCCTACTCCCTCCCCTAATAATGCCCACATGCACCCCTTCATTGTGGGGTTTTGGGGGTTCTTTAATATCCTAGATATTAACCTCTTAGTAGATTAATGATGTAGAGCCATTTTCTCCTGCCTGCTAATAGTGTCCTTAGATAGACCAAAGTTTTTAGGTTTGGTAAAGATCAAGCTATCTGCCTCTTTTCTGGGGGAGGGGATCAGTCTATTGCTCAGATTATTGGTGTCATGTCCATAGATATTCCCGATTTGTGTGATCTCATAAGGCCTTTCACTTATATTTTCTTGTGTGAGTTTTATTTCTAATTTGGTCCATTTGGATTAATACTGTATGTGGTAGAGTGGTGTAAAGAAAAGATCTCACTTTAGCATTTTATTTAATATATCTTAAATAGTAATTTAAATATAGATGTCTTTAAGATCTATCAAGTATTTTCTAGGTTTATTTAAAGCTTCATATGTTTCTCTTTTTTTGTTGTTGTAGTTGTTCTTTTTCCTTTTGTGAGACTGTCTCAGTAGGTAGCTCTGGCTGGCCTGGAATCACTGAGTCCACCTCCCTCTGCCTTCCAAGGGCTGGGATTAAAGGCTTGTACCACCATACCTGGCTTGCAAAACAATTCTTACTTTAAACATGCATTCATGCTGGACAGTGGTGACACATGCCTTTAATCCCTGCATTCGAGAGACAGAGGCAGGTGGATCTCCATAAATTCAAGGCCAGCCTGGTCTACAAAGGGAATCCTAGAATAGCCAGAGGTACACAGAGAAACTCTGGTCTTGAAAACAAATAAACAAACAAAACAAAACAAAAAGTACATTGGCGGTGGTGGCACACACCAGCAAGCACTCAGGTGGCAGAGACAGGGGGATCTCTATGGGTTAAAGGCTAGCCTGGTTTACATAGTGAATTCTAGGATAGCCAGGGATATACAGAGAAACCCTGTCTTGAGGGGTGGGGCAGGGGGATGCCTTCATAGATTTCTTTAAGATCTAACAAAATTCTGTAGGACAGAAATTCTTCCACGTACTCCACCAGTACTCAATCTACACTTACAGTGGTCCAGAGCTCCAGTGTCACAGGACTTGGTGTCCTCTTCTGGCCTCTACACGCACCACATACATGCAAACAAAACTAATGCATATGAATTTTAAAAACCATTAAAAACATAAATATAACGACTATTATGCAGGAATTGCGTTTTAATTTAATTCAAATGTAAATAACCGTGTGTGACTAATGCTATCACATCAGGGGTTCCAATGCCTACATTTTCTATGCTTTTTTTCCAGAAAGTAAAATTTTTATGCCACACTCTAACTTTTTATGTGAAAGCCGTCAAGAACCTAAATTAATACTACATTGTTAGTTTAAGGTTAGATATAACAATTACAAAGTGAAAGACACCCTTCAATGTCCTATAGAAGTCCTATTAAAGAATCATACTTCAAGCCGAGCAGTGGTAGTAAACGCTTTTAATCCCTTCTTTGTTTTTCTGCACATCCAGTATTTTTATTTGCTAATCCAATTTTAAACACTTTTAAAACCTTTTTAAAATACAGTATGCTTCTTTAAGAAATAATAAGTCTAAAGTTTGTTTATTCTTCTCTTTTTTTTGGTGAAGAAGAAACTCAGAGTTAGGAAGAGCAGACCCCTCTTAAATTTCAGTTTGTTTAAAGATTTGTTTACATTTTATGAGTCTTAAGTGTTTCGCTGGTGTAAGCTCATAATATGTGTGCAGTACCCACAGAGACCAGAAGAGGGCATCGGTTCCCCTGCATTCGGAGTTAGAGATGGTCGTGAACATCCCTGTTCTGGGGACCAGACATAGATCCTCCTCAATGCAACAAATGCTCTTAATCACTGAGCCACTGTCTCTGCAGCCCTTTGAGCCGGTTTTGGTTTTGGGTTTTGGGGGTTTTGTTTTGTTTCGTGTTCATTTTTCCTTTTCCTTTCCCATTACATGACCCCTCAAACCATATCACTTTGCTTTGGAGGCTTAGTTGTGCCGATCAGGCTGTTTTTATCTCTATTTTGTTTTTGAATGGTAGCCAGATTCACAGAGCAAGGCAACCTGAATGGTTGGTAACATTACCACCCGGATGCAAACTTGAAAATGTAACTCGTTTGTTACAAGTAACACTTTCAGCTCCCTCCGGGCTTCCCTGTCTTGTTTGTTTGTTTGGAGCTGTGTTCAGAATACGGAAGGACTATTTAACCTGCTATGCTAGAGATGTAGTTTAATAGTAGAGCTGGCCTCACATGCTCAAGGCCCTGGATTAAATACCCAGCACTAGAAATAAACAAACACACTTTGTAGTTATGCGAAGTCGATGTCTCTGCCTCTTGAGAGTAAAATAACCAATTTCAGTAAAAGTCTTTTCTTTCAACAGTGTTTGATATTTCCTTCACAAAAGTAGTAGGTTTTTAAAAGTCTCCAAAATTCTATCTAAATGGGATCCTATTTGTAAATAGGGTCTTTTCACGATCCATGAGACCTTGCTATAGACTGAATGTTTGTGTACACACACACACACACACACACACACAAACACACACACACACTTTGTGGAGTTAAATACTAACATCATTGTAATCATATTTAGAGGTAGGCCCATAGGAAGAAGACTGAGTCATGAAGATGGAGTCTTCATAAATAGGACTATTGCCCTTAAAAAAGAGGCCTTTGCAAGCTTCCTTTGCCTCTGCTCCATGTGAGTGCACAGAGAAAAGATGGTCGCATATGAGGCAGAGAGCAGACTCCTGGTACTTTGGACTTCTCAGCCTCTAGAACTTGGGCAGGTTTCTGATGATTATAGTCACGTCACTCCAGTCATTTTGTTGTAGCATGCCCACCAGACTGAACCAGACCTTAGAACAGGGCACAAGGGACAAGCCTGCTGAGCACTGACCTTCCTCTCCTCCCATACCAGCCCCACACACCAGCTGCTAGTCCAAGGATGAAAGCCCAGAGCCATGGCATCTGGGTTCTTCATCTCTCTTCATTCCACATCTGGGACTGACAGCTCTCTCTTCCCCCAAGTATGTCACGACCTGAGCTTCAAGGAAAATCTTCAGCCCTTTGATTTACCAATGGAAGCTTAAGAAACCAAGAGGATACTTCCTCTGTTCCAAAATCTGGCTCCTACAGTCTTTCTGTGGGTACCAAACATTTAACATTGATTCTTCTTTCACTGCTATATAATGATCTTAGTCCTCCCCACGGCAACTAAATGCCCGAGCAGAATCAGCAAAAAGACACATAAGCACTAAGGGCAGACAGGACAAGCAGAAACACACTGATGGATTAAACAGATCAGTAAATAAATAATAGATGAATGGATAGATAGATATAAATAGGTGGGAAGGTAGGAAAATACACAGACAATCTATGTAATATTGTTTGCCAGAGCCTGACAAATACAGAGGCAGATGCTCACAGCCAACCATTGGACTGAGAATGGGGTCCTGGTTGGAGGAGTTGGAGAAGGGACTGAAGGAGCTGAGGGAGTTTGCAGCCCCATGGAGGGAGCATCAGTGTCAACTGGCCTGAATACCCCCCTAGAGCTCCCAGAGACTGGACCACCAACCAAAGAATACACATGGAGGGACCCATGGTGCTGGCCACATATGTGGCAGAGGAGGGCCTTGTTGGCCATCAGTGGGAGGCGAGGCCCTTGGGCCTGAGGGTGTTCTTTGCCTCAGTATAGGGGAATGCCAGGGAGGGAAGACAGGAGTGCATGGGTGGGTGGGGGAGCACCCTCATAGAGGCAGGGGGAGGAGGGATGGGATAGAGGGTTTCCGAAGGGGAGACCTGGAAAGGGGAAAACATTTGAAATGTAAAGAACAAAAATATCCAATAAAAAAAATAATCTTTAAAATGATGGATAATATTTCCTACATCCATTCCACACCCCAAAAAAAAAAAAAAATCTTAGAAACACACACACACACACACAAAAAGACTTATTTTGGGATATTGTAATTTTCATTGAGAGTTTTTTTAAAAAATTGAATCACAGACCAGCAAGATAGCCTAGGTGCGTGCTGCTAACAGTGGAAGGAGAGTCTCACTTCCACTAAGCTGATCTCTGATCTCCATCTATGCTGTGGTAGCATGCACATGCTGTGCACACACACACAACATTAATAAATTTAAATTCTTTTAATCTTACCAAATGAAGCCATTGTGAACGTTTTAAAATGAAAATTGAGCTTACTTTTTAAAACACAACCTTTTTATATCAAATTATGCCAATAATGGCAAAACTTTCAACTTTGATAGCAATAATGTCAATGTTTTAATTTTCTTTTGAGACAGGATATGGCTATGTAGCTTGGGATAAACTTGACGTTGTAACACTTCTGCCTCAGTCTCCCAAGTGCAGGAATTATAATCATATACCATCACATCTGCCTCCAAAATAATGACTTTTAAAGAAAGTTTCTTGAAATTCCAAAAATGAGGTACCTTTTAAATAAAAAATGCTCATGAGTTTTAAATGAAGAATGGTTGTGAGAGTACGTGCCAGTAAAGGATGTCACTTGGGGGAGGCATGTGTGTTCATGGGTACATTTATGCATGTGTATGCATTACATGATGGTTTGTATATGCTTGGCCCAGGGACTAGGACTATTAGAAGGTGTGGACTTGTTGGAGTAGGTGTGGCCTTGTTGGAGTAGGTGTGTCTCTGTGGGTTTGGGCTTTAAGACCCTCATCCTAGCTGCCTGGGAGTCAGCCTTCAGATGAAGATGTAGAACTCTCGCTCCTCCTGCACCATGCCTGCCTGGATGCTGCCATGCTCCTGCCTTGACGATAATGATCTGAACCTCTGAACCTGAAAGCCAGCCCCAATTAAATGCTGTCCTCATAAGAGTTGCCTTGGGCCAGGCAGTGGTGGCTCATACCTTTAATCCCAGCACTTGGGAGGCAGAGGCAGGCGGGTTTCTGAGTTCAAGGCCAGCCTGGTCTACAGAGTGAGTTCCAGGACAGCCAGGGCTACACAGAGAAACTCTGTCTCAAAAAAAAAAAAAAAAGAGTTGCCTTGGTCATGGTATCTGTTCACAGCAGTAAAACCCTAACTAGGACACATTATGTGTATATGTGAGGTCAGAAGTCAACACTGGAAATTTTCCTCAGTTATTCTCTACCTTATACATGGTTTCTCACTAAGCCCAGAGCTCACCAACGTGGCTGTGGTGGCTGACCAGTAATCCCCAGGGATCCACCTGTCTATTCCTCCCTAGCAACGGAATCAGAGGTGCACACTGCCACAGACAGCTTTTGCGTGGCTGCTAGGAATCAAACTCAGATCCTCACAATCATGCAGCGAGGATTTGTCCAACTGAGCCATTTGCTCAGCCCCTTCAAGTCATTTTATCTCTGTCTAGAATGCATAGCAGTGAAATATTTAAAGGCTCCATTAATTATCCATTGCCATTATTGATAAATGTAATAAGTATGTGTCTTCTGATAATATGGATGGTTTTCTAAGCCAACTGGACTTTCTCATGTATAAATTTTCAAAAGAACAATGAAATCTTTCATCCATAGAGCCTGTGTGTTCTGTTAAGACGGCTAGCCAGGGCTGGTTTAGATATAACTTCTAGGATGGCGCAGACCAAATAGACAGAGGTGTCCAACGTATCTGGGATCCCCTGTAGCTGTATACGATAGGAACCCTGGGAAGGACTCCACACACATATTCCTGACTGCCCAGCCCCATGGCTGGACCTTACTCCTTCAGGGTCTGCAACTTAAACTGACATACCAGGACTACTTATTCTAAACAGGCAATGACCCACTCACTCTGTGGCTGGCTGGAGGTCTGCATTCTGATAGTGCACAATCTCCTTAGCTCACATGGTGTGCTGTGGCACAACAGCACAGTGCCAATGGCATTGGAGATCTCTGCCCAGACATTCACCATAAGACAGTCTACCCGACTCTGCTGCCCTGTTCCCAACCACCAACTTGACAGTGATGGTGACTCCCCCTAGCACTCCAGGCCAGGCCACTCTGGAAGTTGAAGAGATTGGCACTCATAGACCCTGGTGTAACTCATGAGAAGCACAAATGGGAATTAGAGCAGGAACATCATATTTAAAGGCCAGATACGAGGATCCGCTGACTCTGTTGGGAATAGAGAAAAGCCCGACAGAGCTGGGTAGAGATATCGAATCTGAGAGAAGGAGATAAAAAATGGGTAAGCTAAGCCAGTCGGAATCATGTTGTGTGCCAGCTGAGCTGAAACACAGTCGGAGTAGAAAGACCTGCTGAACAAAGTGCAAGCCTCGCTATTTCCCACTGTTTGCTATGGTGGAACATCCCTGGTGAGGAGGAAGAACACATTTGAATGTGGGCAGCACCATCCCATCATGCTGGGGGGAGGGGGCTCAAATAAAACAGGGAAAAGAGAAAACACAGCGCGTGTAACCTATCTCTCCCTCCCTCACTCCCTCGCTTCCAGCTGCCACTACGAACTGACCCTCTGAAACTGTAGGCCCAAATAATGCTTTTGTCTCTTGCTTTCTTTTTTATTCAGTTATTTTGTGATGGCAGTGGAAAGTCTAAGGCAGGAAGTACTTGATGCCTAAACCAAATAACCCTTGGTTTTTTTGTTTGTTTGTTTGTTTGTTTGTTTTCTTTGCCACATTGATTTCAAGAGTACGGCTTAAGGGTGGGAGCAGGGTGGAATAAGAAGATTTGTGACTTTGGTTTGATGTTTGAGGGAGGGACATGCCTTTGCTCGCTGTCTCTGAGCATGGCTGGCAATGTATGCCACCCTAAAGATAATTGTCATCCCCCTTAAAACAAAGAGCACAGCCAACCTTGCGATAAACAGCAGATAGACCACAGGAGGCAGAGGAGGTAGAAAGCAAGCAAGCCAGGCTTTCATGACCTCACGGAGCCACTAGGTCCAGCCAGCCCTCCCAGCCTTACTTCTGGGTATTCCTGGGAAGCAAGTCAGTTTTGCTCCCTGGTTGCTTAGCTGACTTGTTTAGGTTGCACTGAAACAGAAGCAGTCCTTGGAGACCAAGGCCCACAGCGAATGCTAGTGCTGAATAACATCATCCAAGAATCCAGTCCAGACTTCTGTAGCCTCCCGGGCCTAGACAGGACAGTGCCAGCTAGGAGTCAGCCATCCAACCCTGATCAGCTTCAGAGCCACTTCCCAAAGGCCCAGAAGGTTCTGGAGTGCGCCCAGGGTCTGTAGTGTGCCAACCTCACCGATAGGACCTACTGAGTCCAGACAATCTCCTGGGCTCCTTCATTGCATTATTAAGTGTTTGACTGGCTTGTTTGCCGTCACAAGCATTTACTTTTAATTTAGACAATTTCCCCCTTTTTAATTTTGCCTGCCTTTGAAATAGGTCTGCAGAGTGATGCTGTGCTACAGGCTGCCCTTGATCTCTGTGTTCATTTGTTAGAGTATTTGGTATCTACAGCCAAGAAGCCGTAGGCACTGGATCGTTATGTTCCACTGTTTCCCTTTCCAAGGATTCTGTTAAAATCCATAATGTAATCAGACAAGCAGAACATTCAGGCATTCTTCTGAAGGTTAAGCCTTCTGCCTCTGCACCTCCAGTCAGTTCCTGCTTCATACCTGGCGTCTCCTAAAGAGAACGCCACCCTTCCACGTGTCCTCACTCAAGTCTCAGCCACACACAAGGCAGGACATCCATTAGCCCAGAGCACTTTTCCTTAGTCTCTCAACATGCTTCCAGGAGCAGCAAGCAACAAATAACAAACAAGCAACATGTGCAGAACACCAACAGATACTGTACACTTAGAACCTCAGGGCAGCAGAGGAGGCTGGTGTGGGCGGGAAGTACGCTGTGGGCAGGAAGTACGCTGTGTAAGTTGGTACGGAGGGGTAGTTGGTGTCGACGGTCGCTTTGATCTGCTGATCCCCTTATCGGATTTCTCTCTGTGATTCCGCTTATGGGGAGAGCTTTTTCTCTCTCATACTAATACATTTTGCAGGTCCTGGCTTATATCTATTAGACTAAACACACCCTGGGGAAATAGTGGCTAACTCCGGACTGTACACATCTGAACCGTCAAAGCGGCGGGAATCCAGAGTTCCGGGCTTCTCTGATTAATGTCAGCGACATGAAGCAACCCGATTCTCTGCAAACAGAACCACGTTATTTGGGCTCCAACTTCAATTCTAGACTTCAAAAAAGGATGCTAAGAATCACAGTGGAATTGTTTCCATCCTGGGTGTCTTACCTTTGAAAGAAAGAGGTGTATCACCTTTGACACACACCCGCATGCCCAAAGCAACTAGTCTTGCTGGCCCTGTCTCTCACCCCCAGCTGTTGCCATGGTTTGCTCAGAAGAGCAGCTATCCAGAGACAGCATGGAAATGGAGTGCACACTGAGTCGGTCCAAGTATCGGCTAGGATAATGAGCAGAGGTCTCAGGATTTTGAAAGCCAAAAGGCTCTCTCTTTTGTAAGGCTGCCCTCAATGGAAAGAAGACAAAGGGGGGAAGGCCAAAGTAATACAGACTTTGTCTTATTAACCTGGTGCACACGCCTGTGATCGGTGGCTTAGCTGGCAAATTGCAAGGACCTTGATGGGAGATTCAAAATGCAACAAGTGGATGTTGCTATGGAAACGGATCAAATGAACCCCAAGAATGAAGGACCTCAGCCTGGGGAGAATGCTGGAGGAGGGTAGATGCCGCTTTGAATGCACTGATGTCGAAAGCCTGTGCAAGGGGAAAAGCTTCAGATGTTCTTACTAACTTGGCGTCCTGAAGTCGACACAAGAAGTTTGCCCCCAGGTCAGTTGATTTAGAAAAAGACGATGACGTTCTCTGCCCCTCGGCTGAGGACCCAGGCTGCATGAATCTCTGTTAGCTCCAGAGCCTGCTGTCCACAGGGCCTGGGATGTGTGTCCCATCTATAAAAGTCCCCACCACCATCCCTCGGTGCCAAGGCTGGAAACTCTGGGTGAAACAAAGAAGAGAGACAAATTAGGGCTTTGACTAAGTCAAAGAGTGGGCAGTTGGGCCTATGGGAGGGTTTACTCTCAGGAAGTGATCAGATTCAAGGTCATATTCCCAAACCCTCCCCTCCAAAAATGCCTCATTTTCCAGATGAAGTTGGACTGTGTCAGAGCACACTGGATAAATTTAGGGTTCTCCCCTGAGGCTTGGGCTGGGGACAGAGCTGGACTTAATAACATCTGTCATCCCTTCCAGTCCTGTGATTCTGTGATGATTGGCTGGCGGGTACACTGGTTTTCCAGTACACCCATGATTACAAAGCACCCTTTAAATGCACCATGCAGATACTCCAAATAGCACAGTTGTAGATAATTACCCAGTTGGGAGATTATATAAATGCAATAACTAACACAAGAGAGGCTAGTCAGAGTCAGGAGACCAGAAAGCTTCTCTGAAAAGGAGAAGTCAGCCCCTCAGGGCCTGAAGGAAACACACGTGTCTTCTACTTCAGTCTACTCTATTGTGTGCACAGATGGAGTTCCAAGTCTGGTGCTCTCCAAGTCACAGTACCAAGCCTAAGGGTAACCATAGCAGCAGCAAACAGACAGGCACGCTGAGTTCTAGGCTTTATCCGAAGCTGAGCACCCCTCATGCAAAAATCCAGAATGCTCCAAAATCTGAAACAGATTGAATGCCCATGAGACACTACAAATCTGATGGTTCATTCAACACAA
Organism: Uromys caudimaculatus; assembly: GCA_028551405.1. NCBI lineage: Eukaryota > Metazoa > Chordata > Mammalia > Rodentia > Muridae > Uromys > Uromys caudimaculatus. Next base: position 59,201,957 of record CM052714.1, read on the forward strand.
ACTTTGTTTCAAGCCTAAATTTATCCAAAAATACTATATTAATTTGCTTTTGGATTATATGTATAAAGTATATATGAAACATGAGTCTTAGGCTTAAAATTAAGTATCAGTCTCAAGCTATTTTCCTACATGCAAATATTTTGTACTTCTGAAACATTCAAAATCTGGAGTTTGGAAGATAGTTGATAGATCAGGTAAAAGCTGCAAGCATGAGCACTAGAGTGGTGGTTTGAATGAAAATGGCCCAATGGGCTCAAAGAGTGGCACTCTTGGGAGGTGTGGCCTTGTCAGAGTAGGTGTGGCCTTGTTGGAGGAAATAAGTCACTAGTGTTGGCCTTTGGTTATCAGACGCCCAAGCCAAGCCCAATGTCACTCTCTTCCTGCTGCCTGGGGATCCAGATGTAGAACTCTCAGGTCCCTCTCCAGGGCCATGTCTGCCTGCATGTCACCATGCTTCCTGCCATGATGACAATGGGCTAAACCTTTGAACTGTAAGCCAGCCCCAATTAAATACTTTTCTTTATAAGAGTTGCTGTGGTCATGGTGTCTCTTCATAGCAATAGAAGGTGACTAAGACAGGATCCTCATAACCCATTGAAATACTGAAGGGCATAGAACTCCACATGTAATCACAGCAGACATAGGCACCTCTGAAGCAAGCTAACTAATTATTGAATTGATGAGCTCTGGCTTCTGGTGACAGATCCTGCCTCAGTAGACAAGGTGAAGAGCAATCAAGGAAGGGACTCAACAACTTCCGGCCTCCATGTGCTGCATGTGCACCATACACATGAGCACCTACATGTGAACATGCACACACACACAAATTAGACATAAAAACTCAGAAATCTAAAGTATTTCTGATCCCACGAATTTGAAGGAAGTGCTTTCAACTGTGTATAGAACACCCATTTAATCATCCACTAACAATGCCCATAAAGGAATGGAATGGATTTGGAGTTATAACTAATAATGTGTTTAGAAAGTTAAGATGATATGTTCATATTAGTTTATATGATATGTAAACTATAATAACTTAATGGATTTTGGTTGCCATAGTCTGATTGATCAATTTTAGGTTTTATATATAGGTCAGTGATAAAAAAAACTTGCTTATCATATGCCCAAGATAATCTAAGGTAGTCTCAGTTTTCAGCATCTTTAGTTTAAAATATATTGTGACTCTTATACAGCTGTTTCCACTTCTTGCCCCAGCAACACATAAAACCTGCCATAGGAGTTTACATCTGTAATTCAAGCACCAGAGATGAAGAAGTAAGAGAATCAGGGGTTCCAGGTCATCCTCAGCCATATGAGTTCAAACCATGCCTGGAATACATGAGACTCTGACCCAAACACACATAAAAAACTGTTTGAACCTAAGGTTAGCCAGGCAGAGTGGGTGGTACATGCCTTTAATCCCAGAACCGGGGAGGTAGACGTAGGTGAATCTCTGTGAGTTCAAGTCCACCCTGGTCTACAAAGCAAGTTCCAGGTCAGCCAGGGCTATATAGTGAGACCCTGTTTCAAAACCAATGGCTAGAGAGAGGACTCAGTGGTTAAGAGCGTTGACTGCTCATCCAGAGGACCTGAGTTCGATTCCCAGCACCCACAGGATGACCCACAACCGCCTACAACTCCAATTCAAGAGGATTTGTGCCTTCTGGCCTCCATGCCTTCTGGCCTCCATGCCTTCTGGCCTCCATGCCTTCTGGCCTCCATGCCTTCTGGCCTCCACAGACCCTATATACTTGTAATGCACAGACATCCATGCAAGCAAAATTCTCATAGACATGAAAGAAAAACAAATAAAATTGCAAAAAAAATTAATGAACAGACAAATGAAAGACAAACAAACAAAAAAACCACTAAAGGCTAGAGTTGAAGCTCAGTGACACAGCTCTTACCAAGTCTATGCAAAGCCTTGGGATTAATTCCTGAGACTGCCAAGAAACAAAACAAATGAAGTGATCAGTAGTTTCCTGTGACTACTGAAGACATGTTTTCATCATGACAGAGTAGGGATCAGAGCTAATCTGTGATGTATAACTCAATTGAAAGGCCAGAATGATGTCCTCGTAGACCTGTGGAGGCCCAGACCACATTTTTACTCCTGGGCACAAAGGAGACAAAGCTCCCAGGATTGGCTTGGTCTTGTACCAACCACGACTCAGCTCTGGTATTTAAAATTCATCCTTCCCACAGCTTGTGACCACTCAGAAGAGAATGATAACTACAAAATCAGGATGATGTCAACCAAAGGATGGGGCGGATTTGGAGGTTGCATACGACTTGTAATGTGCTTGGAAAAATTAAGGTGATATGTTCAAGTTAGCTTACATGGTATGTAGACTATAAGTACTCCGTGGATTTTAGTTACTATAGCTGATCAGCTTTAGATCTTAGATATAGTTCAGTGGTGGAACACTTAGTTAGCATGTAGCATGTGCCTGAGTTCAATCCCCAACACTGAAATAATTAATAATGATGATGATAATAATAATAATCTTGCCACAATCAATAGCACATACCTTTAGTCCCATCTACTCGGGAGACTAAAGCAAGAAAATTACATCAGCCCTGGAGTTCAAGGCCAATTTGGGCAATAAGGTGACTCTACCACTCAATATGGTAATAGTAACACTAATGATGATAACCATAATAGAATTAAAAGTGTGTTTTGGTCACTGTGAGATCTGAGTGTCTCACAAGAATGCAAAAGAAGCAATTCCTCCTAGGAACAACAGAAATAAGGGCATTTGTGACTTGTTCCATCTCCTTCTGGACAGGCCTCTCCTGAAGGCATTTCTAGTAGAATGTCAGTTTGACTCCTCTGAGAGGGCACGGCTGTATGGAGCCACACAGTATGACAGACAACTCCAACCACTGTCTCAGGCAGGCTGGACTGAAACCAACTGGCCTACCTCCCTGAGACAAGAAAGAGAAACGAAAATGTCTGTCATAGGCATCTCCTGAGGTTCACAGAGATAAGATCTTCAGGATAAAACCTTGCAAGAGCTCTGAGATTCTTGGGAGCACAATGAATGGAGTTGCTTTCATCTTCCTTATCCTCTAAAGAGTGGGCGTTTAATATTCCAAAGCAGGCCAATTTGTCAAACAAAATGATAAATGCTCATGGCTGGAAATACCCAACCACACCAGAACATTTTACTTCAAAGGTTAGATGCTCCTTTATTATCAAAGATTACCAATATCAACACTTGAGGTAGAAGCCCACAGCTCATTAATGCTGCATATAATTGCACCAAGCTGTCCACACTAGCTTTTCCGCTGGGCTAAATCTGTTGTTTATCTAAACTCACTGAAGGGAATATATTTGCATATTTTAGTGAGAGTAAATGTCTAATAGAGTAAAAAGTTTACCTCCAAGGTAGCGGTCTTCTCTTCCAGCCTTGGTCTCCAGGTATAAATCCGTGCCAGCTTCTATTAATTTCTAGTCACTTGACTTGCACAGAGCAAACACTACAAGGAGAGGGAGACTTGGCTAGAAAATGAATCAACATAGAGAATTTACTTAAGAGAAATTTAAGTCTTTCTTTGTTTTCCAATTCTCCATAGCTAATAGGCATGAACTCTATGCAAAATTACAGTAAGAAAATTGTTGTCTGAAATAATTAAAGTGTCTTTCAAGGCATTATCTCAAGTTTACAACAATTATACCATCCTCCCCAAAGCCAAGCCATCTAGAATTCCACTGAATAGTGGCATCATCTGGTGGACACCGGCGATACTGCAGCCCCCTTCCAAGTTGGTTGTCAGCCTTCCATGGCAAATGCTAATTTCCTAAGGATTCTGTAAACTATTGAAATAACTTCTGCTAAGCATCCTGAAGTGAGCCTCAGGTTTCCAAATTATTACGGTACATACAGATGAACCTTACCAGATAATTGACCTTTTCTAGACATTCCTAATTGTTTTGTATACAAATTTGATTTCACCCCAAAAGGTCATGAGCTGCCTGAGATACAATCTTTCAACTTTTTCTTATCCTTTAGACTTCCAACTGGATCTGTGGGTTCTTGCTTGCAACTGGGCGGGGACTAGATATATAAAGAGAGTGTGCTCCTAAAGGTGTGCAGAATTTGTAGGTCAGATGCCTGCATAACTGTTACGGGAAACCATGCCACGGGCTAGAGAGAGTACATACACACCTCTTTGTGTGACTGTATACATGAGGCCAGAGGTGTCAGATCTCCCTGCTGGAGCAGGGTTAAAGGTGGTTATGAGCCACCTGACATGGCTGTTGGGAACTAAACTCAGGTCCTCTACAGGAGCAGTACACATTCTTAACCCCTGAACTCTCTGTCTCTAGCCCATGGCATAGTTTTTAAAACCATAGTTTGAAACCAACTAAAGTTGTCTGTGTAGTGCTAAGAGCATTCAATTCCAAGCACCAAGTGATGGGTCACAGCCATCTGTAACTCCACTGGCGGGGGATATGACACCTCTCCTGGCCTCCATTAGCACCAGACACAAACAAAGTACATATACACATGCAGACAAACATCATAGATATAAAATAAATCAATCCTTGGGGGGGGGGGGGGAAGGAGTCTCTCTTGCTTATCTTGGTAACTGTGCTTCTGTGCTGACGAACCAGTTGCAGAGAGTTTCCGAGCTCTTCCTGGACTTTTATGGGTGTAAAACCTCAGCTAATCTTTCCCTACTTGGCCCTTCCACCTTGATGACCTCTTTGTAGTGACGAGCATAAAAGCATCCTACCAAAGGACCCATGCCTCATACTCAGCAGCTTCTCTCAATAGATGCACTCAGTGAGGAGCTCAGACCCACCTTCTCCAGTCAAGGATCGGGGACATGCCCTTCCACATCTTCACAGATGCTGCGGAGCCTGCTCGTTAGTTTCTCCAAAACAGATCCCAAACATAAATCAGATGAACTGGCGTCCTCAAAAGACAGAACCCTGTTGCATTCTGGGTAGCCAGAGGTTTGGTGGACCTGAAACACCTCATGCTTCCTTCATTGAGCTGTCACTGGTCCTCCACCACCATGCCTTCCAAAACATGATGTTTGTTTATTCTAGAACCTTCTGCAAAATCTAAACTCTGTATTTGTCATTAGGTAGGCCAAGATCCTTATGTGGACTGTTTAGCCCAATTGAGGCTGTGTCATTAGAGTCAGGATGCAGGTCCTACCTGCTCCTGGCAGGGCCAGGCTAGTGTGCCCCAACATTGGAGTTTCCCTGGAAGGGATGTCTAAGGCTGCCCAAAGGCCTGGCTGTGTCTCAAGTTCCAGTCAAGGCATCACAGAGTCGTGCCTTGTCTTGTTGGTGCAACCCTGGGTACACTACATGAGTTCTGCTTTGGCCATCAGTGGGTCAGGCATCATCAACAGCTCATAAGGCTGCTATGTGAAATTACTGTCAGCTAGACCGCTCCCTCCAACGGCAATCTTCCAGCAACCACTGTAGACCTGTGCTGCCCACAGCTGAAGCCACAAGCCCTGCGTGACTGTTTTACATTTAAATGTAAATTAATTAAAATGAAAATTCAGGTTCTCTGTCTCACTAGCCACATTCTGAAGAGTCACTGGCCACATGGGACTGATGGTTATCAAACTAGATATTTTCTTGGTTGCAGAAAACTCTGCCGGAGAATTTTCAAGATCTCAACGCCCAGGTTTCACTCCAGAGCAGTTAAATGGGAAACTGCCATTAAGAGGGGTTTCTTTTGTTTTGTTTTTTAAGATTTTTTTTTTTAAATTACGTGTAAGCCTGTGTGTTTATTTGGGGACATTGGCATGCAGGTGCAAGTGCCCACAGAGGCCAAAAGAGGGCATTGGATCTCCTGGAGCTGGAGTTATAGAGTGTTGTGAGCCACCCAGTGAGGATGCAGGAAACCAAACTTAGGTCCTCTGCAACAGCAGAATGTGCTCTTGATTGCTAAGCCATCTCCCAATCCTTATTTTGCTTTTTTGATTTTCATCTGTTTGTTTTAAATTTGGGTTTTAAGTACCGCAGTGGTGGCCAGTGTCAGCTGCAGTTGAGAACCACTGCCCTAGACACACTCTCAACAGTAATGCTATGTTCCTAAAGATTCCACCAACAAATGCTGACCTTTGACCCCTGACTGGGAATGCTTCAGAGAGGGCTACCCACGCCCCCATCCATGGCCAAGGTATTTGTTGCCATTAACAATCATTTGACACCAAACCTTAACTACTGCTCAGATGCTTACATATACTGACTGGGTTTTCTCACAGCTTTAGTAGATTGTAAGTAACTGTAGGACAAAGACTAGCCAAGCCAACAGAGAGCTGAGGTAAGGTCTTGGAGCAATATAGTTCCTGGCATCTCTGTTAGCTATCCAGCCACAGGAGAGCAGGGTGTGCCTCTGTCTGTGGAGAGCTAAATGTTACAGCTAAAATGTCCTCAATGAAGTAAGCATAAATAGTGCCTTAAGCCTGGGATGGACTGGTAAACGCTTCAGACTTCAGCTAGCAGAAAGCTACTGAATCCAGAATTCTATGACTGGTGCAAAAGAAGTGGGAAGCAATTAGAAGTTCAATACCCATCCGAAAAAGGGCTAATATCCAACATATACAAAGAACTCAAGAAGTTAGACTCCAGAGAACCAAATAATCTTATTAAAAAATGGGGAACAGAGATAAACAGAAAATTCTCAACTGAGGAAACTCGAAGGGCTGAGAAGCACCTAAAAGAAATGTTCAACATCCTTAGTCATCAGGGAAATGCAAATCAAAACAACCCTGAGATTCCACCTCACACCAGTCAGAATGGCTAGGATCAAAAAGTCAGATGACAGCAGATGTTGGCGAGGATGTGGAGAAAGAGGAACACTCCTCCATTGTTGGTGGGATTGCAAGCTGGTACAACCACTCTGGAAATCAGTTTGGCAGATCCTCAGAAAATTGGACATAGTACTACCTAAGGACGCAGCTATACCTCTCCTGGGCATATACCCAGAAGATGCTCCAACATGTAATAAGGACACATGCTCCACTATGTTTGTAGCAGCCATATTTATAACAGCCAGAAGCTGGAAACAACCCAGATGTCTCTCAACAGAGGAATGGATACAGAGAATGTGGTACATTTACACAATGGAGTACTACTCAGCTATTAAAAACAATGACTTAATGAAATTCGCAGGCAAATGGATGGAACTTGAAAATATCATCCTGAGTGAGGTAACTCAGTCACAAAAGAATGAACACGGTATGTACTCACTGATAAGTGGATATTAGCCCAAAAGTTTAGAATACCCAAGATTCAATTCACAGACCATATGAAGCCTAAGAAGAAGGAAGACCAAAATGGGGATGCTTCAGTGTTTCTTAGAAGGGTGAACAAAATACTCACAGGAGGAAATATGGAGACAAAGTGTGGAGCAGAGACTGAGGGAAAGGCCATCCAGAGACTGCCCCACCTGGGCATACATCCCATATACAGCCACCAAACCCAGATGTTATTGTGGATGCTGGGAAGTGCTGGCTGACAGAAGCATGATAAGCTGCTCCCAAGAGGCTCAGGCAGATGACAAATACAGAGGCGGATGCTCACAGCCAACCGTTGGACTGAGCATGGGGTCTTGGTTGGAGGAGTTGGAGAAGGGACTGAAGGAGCTGAGGGAGTTTGCAGCCCCATGGAGGGAGCAACAGTGTCAACTGACCAGAATACCCCCCTAGAGCTCCCAGAGACTGGACCACCAACCAAAGAATACACATGGAGGGACCCATGGTGCTGGATGAATATGTGGCAAAGGAGGGCCTTGTTGGCCATCAGTGGGAGGAGCGGCCCTTGGGCCCGAGGGTGTTAGATGCCCCAGTGTAAGGGAATGCTAGGGAGGGAAGATGGGAGTGGGTGGGTGGGTGGGTGGGGGAGCACCCTCATAAAGGCAGGGGGAGGGGGAGGGGGAGGGGGTTTCCAAAGGGGAAAACATTTGAAATGTAAATAAAGTAAATATTTTTTAAAAAGAAGTTCAATACCTAGCAAGTTTTCATAGTGTCTTCTCATGAACTCCCCACTAAGATTTACCGTTCCCTGGCTTGTTGGTGACATCATTGAGGCTTGGCGAGGTAGATTCTGCAACTAAGCCTTTCCCTTTTAGAATAAGAAACCTGTGCCTTTCTCTTGCCTGGAAGAACCAATGTCTCTCCCAGCACAGTGTGAATGAAAATGTGAAAAACCCACATTTGATGAGAGTATCTGCGTAGGTCAGCTTTACATTGCTGTAACAAATTACCTGAGATGAGCAACTTTAAAAGAAGAAACGGTGTTTGGATTTGTCAGGTTTTCTACAGTTTATTGGCCTGGTTGCTTTTACACCTATAGGAAAGCAACCATCATGAAGGGGAGCCTGGGGGTGGGGTGGGGAGACAATACTGGTCTCATGCAACTGACAAGGGAAGGGAAAGAGAGGGAGACAAGAGACTGAGTTACCAATATCTCCTCAAGGGTGTGACCCAAGTCACCCAAAGGTCCCACTCCTATTTCCTGCTGTTGGCTGCTCTGGAAATCATTATGAAGATCAGGCTGGCCTTGAACCCACAGTGATCCGCCTGCTTCTGCCTCCTGAGTGCTGGGATTAAAACCACAAATCACTACACCTGGCTCCCCTCTTGAAGGTTTTTCGCCTCCCAAACTATTGAACAAATGTTTAAGGAATGAGTCTTTGGGAACATTTATCCAAACTAGAGTGGAAGTGTTGATAGACCATTAAATAAGATGCAACCTGGTCCATTAGGGCAAATGAAAGATATCAGACTTGAACTGAGTTTAAAATCATAACTTTTATAAAGCCAGAGAATGTGACTAAAGGAAATCAAGGCAGCCCATTTAATGTGGAAAGGCTCATGGCCTTATGTCTGAAGAACTGCTCACCAAGTAAAAAAGAAGGAGACAATATGTGCTCATTAGTGATAGCAGACTATGAGCATGACGTTGTTCTAGGAACTGACCACATGACCCAGCTAACTAATCTGCATGGTCGGGTCATGATTCTCATCTGGCCAAGGAGGAAACAGAAACTCAGGCTAAGCCTGCCCCAAATCACTCAGCCAATGAGGCAGATTATCAGTGTCTCGTGGATTAGTTACCTTTCATTGTATGAAGTACTATGACCAAGGCAACTCAGAAGGAAGCGTTTATTTGGAGTTCTGGTTTCAGACAGATTCCATAATGGCTGGGAAGGCCTGGCAGCAGATGGCCAGAGCAGAAAGCTAAGAGATCACATCTTCAACAACTTGCCGGAAGCAGTAAGAGAGCAGGAAGTGGAGGAAAGCTATGAAGCTGCACACTTCCTCCAGCAAAGCTCCACCTCCTAGAGGCTTCACCTCCTCAAATGGCAACACCCACCTAGGACAAAGAGATGCCTATGTGAGTCTATGGGGACAGTAATCATTCAAACCACCGCATCATGCTTTTCAATTCAAAAAACTGCCTGAGAAAGATTGGGTAATCATGGCGCCTCCTTAAAAATGGCCATCCAGCAAACCTGAGTGTACAGCCAACATTTACACTACCTGATAGTAATCTATCCTTCACAAGGCTCCAGAACCTTCACCTTTATAAAATAGATATGACTGTAGTGCCTCTCCCTGAACTACTGTCCATACTGAATGACAAAAGTTACTTCAAGGGCTTAGCCTAGTCTCTGCTAAGCAGAAAGTTGTCAGTAAACTCAAGCAGTTCTAGTATTAAGGGCATCTATCTGAGTAATGCTTAGTCTCTGTCCTAGGTAGCATTACTATTACTATGATGAAACGCCATGACCAGAAGCAAGTTGGAGAGAAAGGTGTTTATTTGGCTTACACTTCCATATCACAGTCTCTGAAGGAAGCCAGGATAGGAACTCAAGCAAGACAGAGCTGGAGGTAGGAGCTGCTCCAGAAGCCATGGGGGTTGCTGTTTCCTGTCTCATTCCCCATGACTAGCTTAGCCTGCTTTCTTACAGAACCCAGGACCACCAACCCAAGGATGGCACCACCCACAATGTGCTTGGCCATCTCCCATCAATCGCTAATTTAATTCTACAGGCTTGCCTATAGCTGGATCTTATGAAGGCATGTTCCCAACTGAGGTTTCCTCCTTTCAGGTACCTCTAGCTTGTGTCAAGTTTAAAAAATTGGTGAGCACAGTGTTTTGAGAGGTGGTAATAACTGAACCCAAATCAATAGCATCAGAGATTCTGGGGTGCCAAAAAGTCTTCTGAAAAGCACTGCTCTGGTTCAGACTGCTTTGGATGTTGACAGAGAGGAGTCTTTTAGAGCTAAGAGGAGTTTGGAGATTTCTCTGCATCCCCCTCATGGGCCACTGAGGAAGGCTCAGGCTGGGATCCACTTCTACTTTCAAATGTTTAATGTGTGTGAGTCAAGGATTTTTCTCCGAAAAGATGGAGGGAGGCAGGGAACATTTTAAAACCATTGGAAATGCAATCTTCTCCTTTATCAGATAAGAACTGAAGTCTGAATCAATCGGCCTGGGTTCCACAGTAAGAGACTTCCCAGCAGAACTATTAACAAAACCAAAAATCATGAGGCAATCACATACAATGTACAAATGTGCCATACCATACAGCAACTCATAAAAAACAGCAATTATTAACCTGTCAGTGTTTAAAAGTCACGCTTCTTCATTCCGTTCAGGGGCCCTTTTGCCACAAAAGACCACTTCAAATTCATGACCTCCTCCAGAGGGCACTATTTCCATTGCGTTTCATGAGAAGGGCACCTCCCAAGGGTCCAGCAGTCAGATCCCAGAAGCCCCTGCTCCATTCAGAAAGGATGAGAACAGCAATGAGGAGGCTGCTGTGGGTACCGACTCTGAGTGTTCATATCAGAAGGGGACAGACTTTGCTGTCACAAGCTGCAAAGTTCATCTTTAGATTGTATAGGTTATAGTCCCTTGGTCACAGCCTCAACTGCCATGGTGGCCCCAAAGCAGCCATAGGCCATTAAGAAATGGACCATGAGTTTTAATAAAACTTTGTTAGCTGGGTGGTGGTGACGCACAACCTTAGTCCCAGCACTTGGGAACCAGAGCCAGATAAATCTCTGTGAGTTCCAGACTAGCCTGGATCACATACTGTGTTTGAGGTTAGCCAGTGCTCCACAATGAGATTCTGTCTCAAAACAAAACAAAACTCAATATGATTGAAAGATACTGAAATTTGAATTCTATATAAAGTTGATATGTAACAAAATAATTTTTAATCTTTTTATTTATTTTACGTGTATTAGTATTTTGCCTGCATGTATATCTGTGTGAGGAGATCAGATCCCCTAGAACTAGAGTTACAGACAGTCATGTGATGTCATGTTGGTGCTGAGAATTGATCCCTGATCTTCTGGCAGAGCAGCTAATGCTCTTAATGGCTAAGGCATCTCTCCATCCCAATATATATATATATACATACACACACACACATACATATGTGACAAGGTTTCACTGTGTAGTCCTAGCATGTCTGGAGCTCACAGGGATGCACTTACCTCTGCCTCCCAAGTGCTGGGATTAAATATGTTTGCCACCATGATGTTTGTCACCATAGTTGGCTGCTGCTGGTGGTTCTTCTTCTTCTTCTTCTTCTTCTTCTTCTTCTTCTTCTTCTTCTTCTTCTTCTTCTTCTTCTTCTTCTCCTCCTCCTCCTCCTCCTCCTCCTCCTCCTCCTCCTCCTCCTCTTCCTTCTTTTCTTGAACAATTTGAAAATGCAACCCAGTTTTGCTTTGTGGTCCTCCTCAGACAGCCAAGCCTGTCCCCTGATTTTTCTGATGCCCAGTTCCTATTTGTTCATATTGTCTCTCTTGAGCTCTGCAAGAGTTTTGAAAATATGCTAAAGGAAGTATCAGATCCACTTCCACAAACATGAGTGGGGGGGGGAACAGGTTAATTTATATTCTACCTCTGAATCTCTCTAAAGCTACTTTGTCTCTCTAGAAAAAACCACAAAATAGACAGGAATAGCAGCATTTGTCTGGGAATCCCAGTCCTGAATAGGCTGAGGCAGGAGAATTGCAGTTTATAGGCCAGCCTGGGCAATAAATGCAGTCAGTCTCAAAATTGAAGAAAACAAATTAGTAGGAACAAGAAAAAATACAGGTTAGATAAAGCAGAAAACCCTGCAATGGTTCAAGTATAAATCTACTCGAGGCCATGCACACGCCCATCCAGTCTTGTAGACTAGTAGCACCATGATTCTTCCCACGTTGGTACCACCAAAAAATGTCCCTTCAATAAACTAGAGCCTTCTGGATTCTAGAACAGATATGCCAGGTTTGCCTGAGACAACCCATGTCAAGACTCTAAGAAATAATGTGTGGTTTGTGGGGAGACAGGTGACAAAAAAATGTGCATTTTAATTGGGAGCTATTGTATAGAGTGGTCAAGAAAGAGGCAGAAATGTCCAGATGCTTTAGACAGTGTTTCAGTGATAAGCAAAGGGTGAGCCTGGCCACAGGTGGCAAGAATTATAGCAAAAGATGCACACAAATGCTCATTCATAGGCAGGTGGGGGTGGATGGTTCTCAGAGAGAGGGCACCTGTCCTGTGAACTGGTGGTTACTTCTTTTGTGTAGGAGCATGTGTATACATGCCAGGGTGTGTGTGTGTGTGTGTGTGTGTGTGTGTGTGTGTGTGTGTGTGTGTCTAAAGACGCCCATGCATGTATGTACGTGCACATGTGTGTGAAAGAAGTCTTAAGTTTTTCTCCTCAGGAGCTGTCCAGCTTGGATTTATTTGGGGTTTTGAGATAGGATCTCTCTTAGCTTGGGGCCCAGTGATTAGGTTAAGCTGGTGGCCGGGCATCTACCTGCCTTAGCCTCTCTAGCATTGGTATTAGAGTCCCCTGCCACCATGCCAAGCCAGCTTTCTAGATGGGAGCTAAGGACTGAACTCAAATCTTCATGCAACAGTAGACATAGCAGATGACTGAGCCGGCCCCCCAAACCCCTTCCTTCACCTTGGGAACAATCATTTTGTCTACATGGATTCTGTTTAGTATAAACATTGTAAGTCTCTGGTCTGCCAGATGGTTCAGTGGGTAAAGCACTGGCTGGCCCGCCTCACTACCTGAGTTCCATCCCCTGAGCCACATGATGGAAGGAGAGAGCCGGTCCTGGCAAGTTGTCTTCTGGCCTCCACATGCTGCCCCCCCACACACTCACTTGCACACAAAATAAACAAATAAAATATAGTAATTTACAAAAATATATTGTAACCCTCTAGTACAAGTGTTCAGTAAAGCACAGTAAAATTTGGGTTTTCTTATCTTTTTTTGTTGTTGTTGTTGTTGTTTATTTATTTATTTCATTTATATGAGTACACTGTAGCTGTCTTCAGACATATCAGAAGAGGGCATTGGATCCCATTACAGATGGTTGTGAGCCGCCATGCGGTTGCTGGGAATTGAACACAGGACCTCTGGAAGAGCAATCAGTGCTCTTAACCGCTGAGCCATCTCTCCAGCCCATCTTATTTTTTAATAGACTATTTTTAAACTGTTTTAACTTCACATAAAACTAAAAGTGGTGTATGCATGAGTTCCCACATGCCCTCTCGTACACCTGTCCCTCTCCTCCTCCCTCCCCAACTCCTCCCTCCCCCTCCTTCCCTCCCCCCCCGTGTCTATGTATCTACACTTGCACATACAACCTCAGTGCACAGCTTACATTATAGTCCCCTCTGTATTGTACACGGCAGGATGTGCCCTGACACACACACACTTCATTTAAAGTATCATACCATGCAGTTCCACAGCCCTAAGAAGCCTGTGTTCCACCGATTCCCCAGCTCTGTTCCCAAACTTTCCTCAGTCACTATCTTTTAATGATTTCCGTCCTATTTGTCTTTTCCGGACTGTCATGAAAGTTTTCTTTTGAGGAAAAAAAATACGGTCTGTCTTCCTTATAAGCAATACATGCAGGTGGACAACAAAAGATTCAATTTGGGACGGAAAAGAAGCTGCTGTCCTTCGGTTGGTAGCTGATCAGTTCTCAGCCATTTACACTTGCGACAAGTCTGGGTGTGATGTCCGTGGGAGACGTTGCAAACGAGGCGCTAGCGAGACAATTAGGTAAAGAGACCAGTAAACACCTGCAACAATAAGAAAGGCATCCGGGTGACAGGCCAGATCTGAATATGCAGATTCCAGAGCCCCTGCCAGCGGGGACAGCTGAGAATGGATGAGCTCCCCAGGGGAGAAAGGAGCCAGCGGGGAGATTAGAGAGGCTAACCTTAGGGAATTGCTTCATTACAAATATTTATTAGGACTTGTGATGAGAGAGGTCCTGCAGAGAGAGCTGACCTACGGGAAGGTGCAAACAAACACAGCCAGGATTTGGTCCGGGAAGGGCGGGAAAGAACCCTTTAAGAAAGCCATACCAAGTAAGTAAGCAAACAGAAGGAGCCTTGGGGAGCGGGTTCTGGGGGGGCGTGAAGAACAAAGCCAGACACAGAATTAACAAGGAGTGATCAGGAAAGAAGCAGGCAAATATGATAGGTGGTTTTATTCATGGGTGCTCGTTGTGTCTTATGGAGGTGAGGCAGTGCTGTACTATATCCCGTGGGTATCATACACCCAGCAGGCCCTGGGGTATTGGGTTGGAGATGCTCGTAGAGCCCAAGCCTAGCACACAGGAAGCTCTGGGTTCACTCTTCAGCACCAAAACGGGGGGGGGGGGGGGTTGTTGATTAATCAAAACCCAACCACCAAACATGACATTTCTGCAGTGAATTAGGTGACCATTGATATCAAATAGAGCACCGGAAGGCTATAAAATTTCAATTCTATCTTAAGATCTGTTCTTTTTTTTTTTTTTCTTTTTTTTTTTTTTTCAGAGGTTTTTGGATTTAAAATCATGAGAGTTCTGAGCTCCCTCCACCCTCTTTCACACAGAACAGCCTGGTCTTATTTTTATGCCTGGAATGAAGTCTTCACACTGCCACAAACAGTGAAGGTCCCCAAGTGGCTTCCCACATGCCTTCTTCCTTTAAACTGGATTATAGTTGGCTGAAATACAGATCTCAGATCTGATTGTCTTTGGGTGCTTACCACGGAACGCAGTGGCTGGCACGGGGAAGTGTCCCATTAGTGGCTGGCACACAGAAGTGTCCCATAACTTTAGCTGCCCTGGATTTGTTTCAGGTTCCCATAAACTCACTGCATGGGACGAATCCTTCTCCCAGCTTGGCTCTTCCGGTAGCCCAAGCTCCCAGCCTTGTCGCCCCGAGCCCCAGAATTACTTCTTTATTGATATGCAGCTGGCACATCTTATTTCTCCTCTTAAATCCAAACTCAATAACCATCTGTTTGTTCTGGCATTGCAGCACTAATTGCCATTCCTGATTTTGTTTGATATGTTTGACCTGGTATTTTGGTACTAACTCTTAATTGTGTTTTTATTTAATATGGAAAGCACACATAAAGCAAGTGAAGAAAGGGTGCTATATAAATGCAAATTTCGTCCTATCTCACTCCAGATCTCAGAGACTTACCAAACTTGGTCCTACTCTGGAGGGAGTTTCCCTCTACAGGGTTTAGGGCATCCTCTTCCCCTTTCCTCAGCATAGTTCCTCAGAGCCAACTAATGAGAAGGTAGAGCCCCGCCCGTCCCATGCCAAAACCACCAAAATTCTACTGAACAATATGAACGAACCTTATACTGAGCTATGACTTTTTTTTTTAAATCTTGCTTTTGTGAGTTGATTGAACATTTTACATGTAACTTTTACATTTAAGTATCACCTTACCTATGATGGTATTATTTCAAAGTTTAAGTTTAAAAAGACTTTATTTTAAATCTCTCTCTCTCTCTCTCTCTCTCTCTCTCTCTCAGAATAAAATCAGCATTACAAAACTATACCATTAATCAAGAGATAACCAGTACAATTTGTAAGGTTCTACTGAAACTTCTCAAGATAAGGTCTGGGAAACAAATGGCTCATTGGGGAACGTATTCACCAAACAGACATGAGGACCAGAGAATCTACACAAATCTGAAGGGATGACTTAACATCTGTTGTCCCAGCACTCCCAAGGCAAGATGGGAGATGGAAACAGGAAAAGCCCCGGAAGCTCCTGGGCCATCGAGGCTGGCATACACAGCAGATAACAAGAGACCTAACATCTGATATCCGGGGTTCTCATCTGATCTCGAGCACACTGGGGTTCATCCTCACCTGGTTTACACAAAGCATCGTAAGAGATACATATGTATCTGTCTTTCTAAAAGGGAGAGTAAAAAATTTACCATTAAAGCATGGATGCACTTAGTAACGAAATAGATCCCTGACTTCTGAATTGTTATATTCTGAGGCCACACCTGGTACCAACTCTCTACTCAGACAAGCTGGCCCCTGCCCCACATAAGCGATTAGTGCTTCCACTGTCCTAGGTCTGAATTTTGAACTTGTCACCCTAGCCTGTTCCTCTGACCGCATTCCACACAGCTCCCATGACTCCCAGCTCTTTATGTCGCTCGTTCTTTCCCCTTCTTGAGGCTTGACTCTCTGATTATCTTCCTAGCAGTGGCCTTGGCCTGCTCTCCATCTAGCTATACCAGAATGAAAGAATGGATTTATTTTCTGTTCTTCGTCACTGCTTCACCCTGCTCTGTTCTGGAACAGTCTAATAGGTTATACACGCTGCAGTGTGAACAGCATATTTGGTTCTCATCACTAGGGATAGGAAACACTTGTCATTTCAGGAATCTTTATATCTTTGATGGTTTCATAACATTCTTTGTACCCGGAGCTGGTCATGGGAAATAACTAACATTCTCCATTTGGGGGCATGGCTGAGCCAATGAAATGCCACCGATATTATAATGAAGTCCCTGTTGCTGGATATGAAAAGAGCTGCCACATTAAAGAAGATATTCCTTGCTATTGCTATTTCATATGCACATGTCACCACGAGACTGAACTGACCTTTTCTATCGGTGGCCTCCAAGAGACACAGTCTAAATCACAGTTAGAGAAATAGAGAGAGTGATTACATGCGAGATGAAAATCCAATCTTTGTTCACTCTGGGATGGAAACAGAGACAGCAGTGTGACCATGAAATGGTGAAGGGGAGACAAGGGAGCAGATTAGAGAGGTAATCACAGGGTCAGGCTCCAATCAGTAAAGATGAAGCCTGCCTTGCCTCAACCCAAAAGACCAACAGCAGACACATAAGTTGCAGCACCTGAAGATCATAAAGACTATCCAGAAGAAGGGGTGGGGCGGGGCGGGGCATCTCCAATGCCCTGACTCCAGAGGCTGAGGCAGGAGGATTCGAATTTCAGGACAGCCTGGGAGGTTTTTGCAAAATCCTATCTCAAAATAGAATTCTCATAAAGAGCAGGGCCAAGGGCTGGAGAGAGCACCTAGGAGTTAAGAGCACTTCTTGCTTTTCCAGAGGACTTGATGTTAGTCCTCAGCACACACACCAAGTGTCTCACAGCCAACGGATACCATCTTCTGGCCTCCATAGGCACCCACCTGCACACCAATGCTATATACTCACACAGACAAATACACATGCATAAAAATAATAAAAGTAATAAATAGAGGGTTTTTTTTAAAGGGCTGAGGATGTATCTGAGTACTAGAGCCCCACCAAAGGTACTGAGTCCAATGCCTAGTGTTGGAGGTAGGAAAGAGGGAGAAGAAGGAACATGAAGATGTCAGGGGCAATGATCCAGGAAGTTAAGAGGGATGGTGGCTAAGAGCCTTGGTTAATGAGCCAGTGAAGAAGCTCAGGGGCTAAGGGTACTTGTCGCCAAGCCTCACTACCTGTAGGGGTCAATCTCTAGGAGCCATGTAAAAGTGGAAGGAGAGAACCAGCTTTCAAAAGCTGTCCTCTAATCTCCTCCACGTGTAAGCACACACAAAACAATTCAATGAATATAAAAACACAAACCAGCCTCAGTTAAAACTCAGAACATACGCTCGCACCCAGGTACAATGTGAATGATGCTGACCGAGCTATGACTTTCTGAGTCTCGATTTTCCTATCAAGAGACAAAAGAACAGATCGGGTGGCGCGCGTGTGTGTGTGTGTGTGTGTGTGTGTGTGTGTGTGTGAGAGAGAGAGAGAGAGAGAGAGAGAGAGAGAGAGAGAGAGAGAGATGGGAACCACAGAAAGTACTCCTGTAGATGGTGAGAAGCAAATGACGTCATGCATACAGACTGCTTAGCCAAGGGCCTGGCACCAAGAAACTATTAAACAAACGGCAATCAATATGACGCCAGTAATCAAGGGTTGAAGTAATAACAAGACAGGAAAGTAATTGCTATGTGAATTCCTCCTGTGGTTTGTTTTTTTTTTTTAACTTTGCTTCATTTATTATTATGTGTGCGGTGTGATGAAGGGTTGAACATGCCTCAGCATGTGTATGGAGGTCAGAGAACAACTTGTGAACATGAACACCTAGGAAACGAACTACAAGTTAGCCTAGTAACCTAGTGTGCCAATAGGCGCCTGACTTAGGAGTAATAAAGAACTGAGTCCCAGTTAAATGTCAGCCAATCGCACGCAGGTGGCTAAGGGCTTCTGTAAGATCACCAGCCGTCTCCTCGGCTCCACCTCCTGGACCACGTATCTATGTTCTGTGCGGAAATTCCTTCAGACCACAGCCCAGGAAGAAGCTCTCTGAGCCTATCTTGGTTCTGTGATGCTCAACTCTGGAATCACAAACACAAGGCAAATGAAGCACTACAGAGCTAGATTCGCTGTGGTTCCGTATTTTAACCCACCGGCCTGCAGCTGGGCGTGAGATTGCCCCGCAGACTGACAGCTAATTGGAAACTCATTCCTTCAAGTAACAGGGCTGTGTGCTGTGTTGGTTCAAAGACCATGCAACACCTGTGTCCTCAAGGTGGCTTTCCGGAACTGCGCCTGGGAATCCTGTCTGGTGCGCAGAGGCGCTTAGCCACTATATGAAACTGTGGAAAACACAATGCCCACATCTTGGTCCCTTAGACCCTGTCATGCCCTGCTTCCCTTTGGATTAGTACAGCCATGGTGCCAGCACCTCTCTGAGTAACTAGTGTGTTCTAATCTTATGGAAAGTGTGTCTATTAAACGGAAGCCTGCTTTTCCTCTTTGCTCTGACCTTTTGGGAAGTCAGAACTAAACCAGGATGCCTCCGAGCAACAAGGCAGTCCCTTTTGTTAATACAGTTCACTAAAAATAGATTCTGTCTAGTGTGATCACAATATTCCGAGTCTAGTAGACCAGACCCAGGGCCAGGAAACCACAGATCACTAACAAATCTGGCCAGCTGCCTGTTTATTGCCCCATTAAAACGCTCTGGTGCATTTAACGAAAGAGCAGACCAGGACAGAAACTATACAGCCCCTAAAAGCAAACAACTTTCTGTTTTGTTTTTGTGTTGATGTTGTTGTTTTCAGATGGGATCTCATAGCCTAAGCTGTCCTGGAACTCACTGTAGCCAGGCTGATCTTCAAAGTTTCAAGGCTCTTGCCTCCCCCTTGAAGGCTAGGAATGCAAGCCTGCTTGCCAGGCACAGTATATCTGGCCCTGTACACATTTACTTACCCCATGTCTACACTTTTCTTCTAACATTGGTCTTTTGATTTTTACTGTTGTCTGTGTTTTGAAAGCAATCTAAACACACTTTGAAGATGAACAATCTAATTTTAGATTGTTAATTTTAGAGGAGAGGAGACTCTTCTAATTCTGTGTGACACACAAGGATGCACGCATGCATGCTACACACCTTTCCTTCTCCACGCTGTATTTCAGCTTTACATCTTAGAGATTCCTCTTTGCAGACAACATGATGGCACATTCCTTTAATCCCAGCACTTGCGGGGCAGAGACAAGTGGATCTTTGTGAGTTCCAGGCCAGCCTGGTCTACAGAGTGAGTTTCAAGACCATTTCAAGGGCTTCACAGAGAAACCCTGTCTTGAAAAACCTTTTTTTAAAAAACTAAATTGCTTTTCTTAGTAGATTTTGTTAAAATGTACCAATTCCCACTAAACGCTAAAAGAAAAAACGCTAGCAAAGAGAAGAAGGGTACTATGGGAGAGGCAAGGTTAGGACGCTCGGAGGTCACTTGGGACAGCTCCTACTCAACGCCAAACTCGCCACGGCAATTGGATCATCACCATGACAGTAATAAAAAATAAAAGCCTCTGCTTTTGTAATGAAACACACATGCAGATAATAATTGCTGTTACACGCTAATTGCCTAGACTTGTTGCTCTTCGCAAAGGTGAAGAATCGCTCCCGCTTTAACCTGCGCATGCGCTCGCATGTAATTGGATGAGGAGCCTAGAAGCATTTCGATTTTCAAGGCGGCTGGTGTTTGGCTCTCACTAGCACAGCACGGCTTTATTTTTCCTCTCTACTTTACTGCTATGGGATGTCCACGAAAACTACTAATGTAAGGCTATGTTTTAGATAAAAGTTACATGGTTTCCAAGATCAGCTTTTTTTTTTTTTTTTTTTTTTTTTCTTTTTTGGTTTTTTGAAACAGGGTTTCTCTGTGTAGCCCTGGAACTCACTCTGTAGACCAGGCTGGTCTCGAACTCAGAAATCCACCTGCCTCTGCCTCCCAAGTGCTGGGATTAAAGGCCAGCTTTTAATTAACAAACTGTTGTAGGCCCTTAGCCTAACAGAATCCCAAAATAGTTATTAGTTGGCCATCAGGATAAATTACAAACCAGCATCCTATTGAAACTGTACCATGGTCTTAGTCTCTCACACTGTCATCAGTGCAAAAGACTTGATTGAGCAAGAACGTTTATGACTTCTAGTTTAAGATAAATAATGAGGCCCTTGAGGGGTTAGGAAAATAGGTTCTGAGAAAGTAATTTGAGGGACTTCTGGCCTGAAGTTGGTGTGGGTATGAAGCAACGTCATTTGCACTTTTATCTTCTGGTTAATATTGAGAAAAAGCCATGTGTGCCGACTTCTTATGGGACTTCTCCCTCCTGTACTTAAAGCGATCAATGTGTTGTATTTTCAAGTGATTCTTAAGAAGACCATGAAGGTTTTTGCCTTGTGAAAATTAAAGCTACTGTCATGAAGTTTAAAGTCTGTAAAGTAGACTGCTTCATTTCTTCTTTGGAATGTAAGAGAATTTGAATCACTAACATCCTTGGGCTATGTTTTCCAAGCATATAGGCAAAGCTGGAGGTAGCAGACAGCCACAATCCTTTTTGCCACAAAATGCTCACATTTGGCAAGTGGCAATGACATGGTCTGTCATTTTAAAACAATTGCCAAACAGCAAAGGGCACAAGCAGAGAGCATATCAGAGTCTCAGCCATCCTTTCCAGCACTGTCTATGGCATTCACGTCATAGTATGCTGCCAGAAAAAAAAAAAAATCCAAATTTCCATGTCCCAAGGGAGCCATGACTTTGGGGCAGCAGTGCTGACAGTCAGTAGGATCAGAGCCGTTAGCTTTGGGAAGACTTTGATGTCCCTTTACATGGTTTCTTCTTCTAGTCCAATAGAATGGATGTGGCATTGTATTTATACAGGCAAAGAGATGAGCACACTTATAGTATAAACAAGAGTCTTTGCACAAGTTCCAGCTATCAACAAGTCCCGAGTTTCCTGGAGAGCCTTCCAAGCCAAGAATGTTTTCCTTCTCGGGCTTCCACCTGGAGAGCTAAAATAACAATCTTGTTAATGAGAGCACAATAGGACTAACTGTGCTGTTTTGCAGTGTTTCCACAAGGCGTACCTTTTAATTGCCTGGTGCTGGCAACTTAACAGACTGTAATGAATACATTGTTCCTCTTTTTTTCCCTTGCACTCAGCCCCTGAGTTTCTATGTACAGAGTGGAGAAAACCCTTGTGAGATGCTGAGAAAGCATTTAGAAAAAGGAGCTTATTTTGATCCAGGAGGTATGTCTTCATAGTTTGTGTTCAGATGAGAGAGAGAGAGAGAGAGAGAGAGAGAGAGAGAGAGAGAGAGAAGATTAGTCTTAGTCCCCCATCATCTGGGAGATGAGATCTGTTGAGGTGTCTGAAGCATTTTATGAATTAAAAGAATGAGACTATTCGGAAACCTAAATTAATTTAATCTGTTTGCTTTGGTTTGATGCAGCAGCTGTAGAGACACACCCTATTTGGAAAATCTTCAGCTTCAAGGGTCTGAGCTTCAAAGAGAAGGATTCGGGCTGAGGTGCCCTGCTTGGGTGAGGAAGGGAATCGGTTTTCAATTTCCCGTTGTGGAAGTCTGGCATGACCCAAAACTGCCTTGACTCAGACAAGGTGGATACTACACACACTTGCCCATCTCACCTTTTATTAAATGAGAACTTCCCAGGCGAAGCAAACATAAAGGAAAGAAAGGAAATTATTCTCCTGATTTCTTTCCTCACTCACACACGTTTTCATTAGGGGGGAGAGATAGCCCTGGGGTAAAGATGAAAGCAGCTAAAAGTTCCTATTGGTCATGCTCCATTAATGGTGACTGACACTCAGCTGACCATCAGCACTTCCGTAAAGTTCAGGAGTTCCATAGCAGGAGCTTCCCTGTTTATGGTTAGAATCGGGGCCTCCTTTGGTGCTGATGATGTGCCAGTCAGTACCCGTGGGTGACTGTTCCAGAACCTCTTAGACACCTCTGTCTCAGAAAAAGCAGGATAGACTGACAGAATCTTTACAAGAACACCATTTGAGTGTGCACACAGATCAGTTTTCCAAAAACTCAGTAGGATACTTAAGAGGTAAGCAGGTTAACTTGGTCTGTCTCCAAGTTAATCAAGAAATCAGGGAGGCTTGCCACAGGCTGATGGATGGGGAAACAGTCCAGCGCTGGGTTCAAAGAGACAAAAATGAAGTTTGCCTATCATGGTGCTTTATTCAGGGGATCAGATAACATAATTTACTCCTGCCTTGATCTGGAAGAAAAATAGGTTGGGCAATGTGGAAAAAAAGGAACTATTGAAATTAAGAAGAGGCAGCCAGGCAGTGGTGGTGGGTCCCAGCACACAGGAGGCAGAAGCAAGCAGATCTCTGAGTTTGAGACCCACGTGGTCTACTGAGTGAGTTCCAGGACAGCCAGGGCTACATAGAGAAACCTCTTGAAAAATAAGCAAGCAAGAAAGAAAGAAGAAAGAAAGAAAGAGGGAGGGAGGGAGGAGAGAGAGAGAGAGAGAGAGAGAGAGAACAGATAAATAGACAGACAGACAGACAGACAGATACAAGGAGTTGTCCACAAACTGTCTCACCACCCAAGGCAACTGGCAAAAGAGCTTCAGGACTCCACTTGCCTTCGCCCCCTGAGGTTACAGACATCGTTCCCTTTTCACATGGGTTCTGGGAATCTAAACTCAGGGCCTCCTGCATTTTACCCACTGAGACATCTCCCCAGCCCCTAAATATTGATTTTAAAAATCAAAACAAACAAACAAACAAAAACCTACCACAGCCTTATGTATTTGAAAAGAAGCGATCATTTACTGAAATGGAAACAAATATGTGACATTTATTTTCACAGATCCGTCCTTCCGTCTCTGCAACAGACATTCCCTTTCTGTTCAGACCAAATGGTACGAACCCCATAGGCAAACACTTCTATTCCCTGCAACAGGACTGGTTCAGACAGATCCATTGGCCAAATACCTCCCTCCTGAAGGGTTTGATGGGCAGTTTCATAATTTTTTCCTTAATTTTAAAATGTGCATTCTTGTGTGTGAATGCATGCATGCGTGAGTGCAGGTGCGTGTGTGTGTGTGTGTGTGTGTGGGTGTGTGTGTGGTGTGTGTGTGTGTGTGTGTGTGTGTGTGTGTGTGTGTGTGTGTGTAGGTCAGAGGACTTGTAAGAGTCAGTTTTCTCCTACTTCTAGTGAATTCTGGGGATTGAACTCAGTCATCGGTTTTGGCAGAAGGCATCCTTACCTACTGAGCCTTCTTGCCAGCCCTATGATCCTTTACTTCGAATATCAAGTGTTTCTATTCAGTGAGGGGAAGTGAATAAAACCAGGAATATCAAAAGGATGGAGAGAGAACCTAGAAAAATTCAGAATCTCAAATATTAAAAACAAATGAACAGGGCTGGAGATATGGCTCAATCGTTAAGTGCACTGACTGTTCTTCCAGAGGACCTGAGTTCAATTCCCAGCAACCACATGGTGGCTCACAACCATCTGGGCTGGGATCCGATGCCCTCTTCTGGTGTATTTGAAGACAGCTACAAGCCGGGCAGTGGTGGCGCACGCCTTTAATCCCAGCACTTGGGAGGCAGAGGCAGGTGGATTTCTGAGTTCGAGGCCAGCCTGGTCTACAGAGTGAGTTCCAGGACAGCCAGGACTATACAGAGAAACCCTGTCTTGAAAAACCAAACCAAAAATGTTATGTTATTTGTTATTTATGAGTACACACCCAGCACCAGGGCAGATGCCCCAGCATCTCCTCCTTCCATGTCTTCCTCATCACCCCATATAGACCTGAAATTCTTCCAGGGACAATGAGAGCTAGGTTTCATCCTCATGGCCACCCTGACAATTTACCTTCCGTGTCTCTATTGTGCTTTGGTCAACAATCCTCCTATACACAGCTCCAAACATGATTGAGCAACAGTAGTGGGTTCAAACCAAACATCTCTCCAAAATCAGCCGTGGGCCTGTGCTGGTACCTGTTCACAACTGCCACCTCCATCCAAGCTTAGAACCCAGCTCCAGAGCATTCAGTTATCTTGGTTTGCATGAGCTTCAGTGCAGTCGGTTATTGGTATTAAGAAGACCCTGAGCCCACAGGTATGTCCACCTCTAGCTGTGGGCTCCTTTCCCATCTAGTGCAGGGCTCCTGAGTTGCTTCCTGAGCAGCAGGGCACAAGGCACCATTTGAAAGGCTCTCTCAATCTGAGAAACCTCCATTCATTGCCAAGGAGCAATGTTTCCAGTGTTTCAAACCCAGAACAACCAGTGCTCAGATTCAGAAAGTAATTTCTGCTGCAGAGTTGGAAGAATCAGGTCCCTCGGATTTTCGCATGGGCACTTTGAGCCTAGAATAATAAGTAACGGGTCATATAGAAAGGAAGTTAAGCACCTGAGCAATGAAGAACTCCAAGGAAAACAGTAGGGAGCCAGGTCTGATTTTCATTCAAATCACAGAAAGGCAGGAAAGCCTCTCTTTCCTCTCTGTAAAATGGGGCCCATAAATCCCACCTCGAAGCTATTGTGAAAACAGGATTATGTAGAACAGTTAAGAACTTCCCTTCTCTGCCAGGCACTTACTGTGTTCCCCTTGCTACTATATCAATAGCCTGCCTTCCTCCTTCCTCAACTCTTCCTGGGGAATTCATTTTGAGGTGGTGTTTCTGTGTATGTGTGAAACTTTCTTCAGACAGATCAGGTTGAATGGAAAATGAAGCATTTCTTCTTTGAACACTTACCTGACTAACACCAGGTCTTCCTCCTCCTTCTTCTGCCTCTCCCCCTCCTCCCCCTCTTCTTCCTCTTCTTCTTTTCCTCCTCCTCTTCTTCCTCCCTCTTCCTCTTCCTCTTCTTCGGCTGCTTCTGCTTCTGCTTCTTTAATGTATGTGAGTGTTTTGCCTGTTTGTATGTCTGTGAGCCAGGTGAATGCCTGGTGCCTGTGGAGGCCAGAAGAGGGCAACAAATCCCCTGGGACTGGAGTTACTAACCTTGTGAGCTATCCATTGCATGCTGGGAATCAAAACCAGGTCCTCTGGAAAAGCAACCGGTGCTATTAACCTCTGAGCCACCTCCTGCCCCTTAGCACTGGATTTTAGTAGAAATCTCACTATGCACAGTGAAACGCTCCTCATTAATTAATACTTCTCCAGTAATGTATATCAAATACATATGTAACTTACATATATGTAAACTTATATATTTTTTTCTTTTTTGTGTATCTACATGTTAAGAACATCAAACTGTCTAATTCTCTGAGATCTACTGTGGAAATTTTCATACTGAATGCTAAGAGCCAGGCAGTGGTGGCGCACACCTTTAATCCTAGCACTTGGGAGGCAGAGGCAGGCAGATTTCTGAGTTCGAGGCCAGCCTGGTCTACAGAGTGAGTTCCAGGACAGCCAGGGCTACACAGAGAAACCCTGTCTCAAAAACACCAAAAAAAAAGAAGAAGAAGAAGAAGAAGAAGAAGAAGAAGAAGAAGAAGAAGAAGAAGAAGAAGAAGAAGAAGAAGAAGAAAGGAAGGAGGAGGAGGAGGAGGAGGAGGAGGAGGAGGAGGAGGAGGAGGAGGAGGAGGAGGAGGAGGAGGAGGAGGAGGAGGAGGAGGAGAATGGCAGTTTATCATACTGAATGCTGAGGAAAATAGAGATGAACGTTGAAAAAAACCCATCCTCATTAATTTAGGAACCCACTGTCAAAATAGCAATCCTGATACTGGAGTGTCCATTGCAAGTGATAGAATCCCAACCGGGACTAAGACTCAGGCTCAATAACAATCTAGTGGCTTGCATACCCCACAACGCATCAATGAAATTCACTGAGGGCAAAAAAAATACAGCCAGAAAGGAAAGAGTAGTCTACCTGAGCTGCCACGGGCCACTATACACCCAAATAGCAACTTCATTAGCACAATCATTAATAATAATTAAAGAAAAAATAGACACAAACAAAAAGTCTTGAGTTGTTTGTTATGGCTTGACTATGAAAAGGCTTGGTCCCCAACAGGGGCTATTATTTTGGAAGGTTCTAGGAACTTCAGAAGAAGGCAGATTATTGGGAGCAGGTCCCGCCAAAGCTACCTCTCTGTGCTTGTCAGCCCTGGGATAAAGATGCTCATCTGCCTCAAGCACCGGTGTTCTGTTCCAGTGCGTGGGGCCAAGCAAGCAGGAGTGGGCGGAGCCCAGGAGTGGGCGGAGCCCTCCAAGCTATAAAGTACCGTAAATCTTCCTTTAGGTTGCTTTCCTTGAGTATTTCTTCACAGTGGCACCGAACTCTTAACACGCCGATAAAGAAGTAATGTTTGGATTCTCAGGGAATCAAAGGGAACAAAGGCTTTCAGACCCAGTGATCTTCCCAAGGAGACAAAATGCTTCCACTCAGATTAACTCTAGAATCCGGATAGAAGATCTGGGCAGTAGGAAGCAAAAAGGACTTCCTTTCTCCTCCCCCTCCCTGGAGCTGGCCTCGAGCAGGATGCCTCACAGCACCTTATTTCTGTCACAAGCACAATAACTGCTTCCACATAGTCCTCACGGCTTGGCATGTCTGTCCCTTGTTCTAGGATACACTCTAACTCATGGAGAGTGAATTCCGGTGCACATAAGCAGAGGCCAGGAAAAAAGCAAAGTGTGCATGCATATAGAAAGAGAAGACTGTGACCTCAGCTTCCTAGCCTGCAAAGTATTGGGGGGAAGTGGTCTCCAGAACCCATGTAAAGGCTCTCTGGCGCTCACGGGTCAAGCACCCTACACTACATGTTGAGCTCCAGCCCAGTGAGAGACTCTGTCTTAAAAAAGCAAGATGGAGCTCTTGGAACAATATCCAGAGTTGTCCCCTGGCCTTCACACACACGTGTACACTCATACATCTACACACACACATTTAGTAAGAAGTCTAGGGATGCATACCTGGCGTAGTACAAGGGGAAAGGTTTGTTTTGGCTCACGGTCTTGGAGCCAAATGGGTTTCCATTGATGATAGATTGGCCCCATTATTTTGGTTCCTGTGGTATCACCTCAGTAGAAGCATGTGGCAGAACAAATCCACTCACTCTGCGGCCAGGTACAAGAGAAAAAAACGAGAAGAACAAGGATCTGAGAGAACCTGGCAAAGTGAGGTCCTTGAAAGCAAGGGGTTTTGCTCTTGCTCAGGCGAGCATAACTCAAAATGCTAGGGTCCCAGACAAATCAACAGCCACCAAAGTGACCCTGGACCAGTGGCTTCTGAGCCCCACATCTTGTGACAGGGACAATGGGACTGTAAATTTTAGAACGGAGTTTTAGCATAAGGGTGTAGGTGCGACAGTTCCCAATATAGCTGGCGGAGCAGGGCCAGAAAATGGAGTGTCACCAAGCTGTCCGCCCAGAGGCTTTTTATGTGACTTATGGCAGAAACTGGGCTGAGGCATGTGAAAGCAGCTAGTCGAGTTGTCCCACCCAAAGTGTCCTGATATCTCTCAGTTTCAGGTATGCCGGTATGGGGTTTCCCTGTAGAGATACTTGTTTAGATTGTTTCCCAGCCAACGCGCTTGTTTAGATTTTATAAAGGAACAGAATCAAAGATAGTTCCAGCTTCTGGCCAAGGACAAGAATTAAAACTGTTCAATTTGGGGATTCCTACCCTAAAACTACCTGTTCTCATCACAGGGTCCCACTACCCCCTTTAGAACACACGTGTGACTCTGCAAGAGCCCATCTCTTAATGAGACCACCATCCCTCAATAGCCCTGTGGCCCGGAGTCCAAACCTCTGAGTCAATGCTACAATGATGCTTATACATTTTTACTAGAATACCAAAGCATCTTTCCTGAGATGTGTCACTTTGTCTCATTTGGGAATGTCCAGTGTTTTTGACAACGTTTCCCAAAAGGTTAGCCACTAACCGGACAAAGAGTCTTAGAAAGCTGTTCAAGGAGCCTGTCTCCTCTCAGTCACAGATATTTGATCTAGGTAATGGTATATCTGTGTTACTTTGTCAAATAAAGCTGTGCACCCTTTCAGCCATAGTCTTTACACTATTTATTTGTCTATGGGCCCTTTGATGTCTTAATTATATCTGATTTGTCTGGCTAGAGTTCAGCGGCTGGCATCTAGGGGCTCATCTCCCTGTTCTAAAAGAACCCAGAGCTTTGCAAACACCAGAAAAGCAAAGTGTCCCAGGAAAAGCTTCCACAACCAGCCCATCCACAGATAGCTCCCCAGGGCATCATCAGGACAAAGAAACCTGATCTTCCTCTGCGCTGACCCACCCCCACCTCTTTACCATGAAAGCCTAACTCCTTCTTACTTTAATTAAGTTTCTGACATTCTGGTGAAGGCTTTGTGCTCAAGCAGTCTTGCAGAAAAAACCCAGAACCCTACAATGACAGCTGTAAGCCCAAGAACATGGTCATGCACAGACTTTCCCACCTTCTCCCCTGACTATGTGAACATAGACTATTTAAATGTCAGTGATCTTAAATCTTAAATGCTAGACTCTTTACTCGAACTTTTACATAAGTAAAGACCTTAGTTGTATCTTTCCCTGTGCCTACCACACCCCCACCACACCCATACCCATCCCCCCTCCCTTTTTTGCTTGTTTTTGTTTGGGTTTGGTTTTAGGGCATCTATGTTTTTTGTGTGTGTTAGAAACTGAACCTAGGGTTTCAAGTATGCTAAATACACATGCTCTTCCACGGAGATCTGCAATCCCAGGCTGGATGCCACAGAATGCATGTGGAAATTAAGAGGACATATTGCAGACGTCAGCCTCCCTCCACTGTATAGGTTCCGGGGATAAAACTCAGGCTGTCAGGCTTAGCAGCAGATAGATGTCCTTGCCCTTACTTGCTGAGCCATCTCACTAACCCAATCTCAGTCTACCTTAGCTTTATGTTCCCTCCATATTACACCAGAACCAGTCTTTGGCTGAGAATGGAGCTCATGGTGAAAAGCTTACCCAACATGTACAAGACCATGGAGTAGAACCCAACAGCGCAAGAAAAACAGCAAATGGATCATCCTTTAGCTTCTCAAACGGAGGTGGCTGCTCTGGTTTTTAAAACATGATCTTCTAAGGTCTCTACAAGATCTCTGGGACAGCTTCAGGGATAACCACTCAGTACGTGAAGTCCTGAACCCCACGGATGGTTTCTGAAACTGGAGCACTCTATGCCCTACCCCTAGACAGAATGGGAAAGAACTTGAAACTGCTCTTTAAGACATCAGGATTATCACTGATGGATCAGGGCTGTGCTCACCTCCTCACTGAACGATGCTTCCATTTCGGGCTCTCAGTTGCCAAGACGGAGGCACTGATCAAAAGCCCTCATGACACCTTCATTCCCAGGACAACAAAGCCTCTAATTTCTAGTATAACCCATGAGGAAAGCCTCAGGTCAGTTGGAACGCTTCAGCTCTTGAGTCTGACCCATAGCAATCTCTTGCATTTATAAAAATCATCCTGGCTTATGAAGCCCCTCATGTACATTTCTTCAGGAGGTATTTGAGACAGACAAAATGCTGGGAGGAGACCTGGTTCTGATAAACCAGCCTGCCTCCATCTTAGGCTTGAAAGTTACCTCATATTAAAGAAAAAAAATTATTCCTCTTTATGATTAAATCTCTGCTTCTCAAGGGTTGCGTTGTGCCCCACCTGTTACCTTAAGTACAAATGGCTCTGCACTGCCTGTTCCAGGAAACAGCAACCATGTATTCATTTCAAAAGTTGTGATAACCATTATACAACCCTACCTTGTTTCAAACTGTTATTACGACTACTTTGTGACGACTACCTTGCTATGACTACCTTGCTATGATTATCTGTGATCACCTTGCAATTATGTCTTTGTTTCAGGAGGTAGTTCTGACTAATTTTTTATGCTTATTTTCTGCTCCTGTACCCCACCTATTTTGTCCCCCAAATTCCCCATTCAGAAACCTCCTCCTCCTGAGCTATAAAAAACCTTGTCTTCCTCACGTCCAAAGCTGGCCTCTTGAACCCTGCCTTAGAGGGAGGCAACCCATGAACCCAGATAAAAAGCTTGCTTTAATTAGTTGCCTGCCTTAGTTAATTTGGCCGTGGTGATTTGGGTCGGTGGTCTTTCTCTTCGCATCTTTGGATTAACAGTTCCCCCACCTTCCCAGCTCATACTCTGGAAGAACACTTTCTACTAAATGTCACCCCGACAGACCTGCATGAAATTCAGAGTCACTTTTAAGTATCTGCACACTTTATGCAACAAGTATTTGCAAGCGTGGGTTTGTAGCTGGTTCCTAGCTACTATGAGGATACTATGGAGAAGAAGCAGAAGTCTCAGTCCCTCTCAATTCTTGAAGACAAGAGGTATACGATTCTGCCATCTCACAAAGGAAATGTAGAGCTGGGGCTTCTAAAGATACAAGATGCTGCTTAGTTAGCAAAGGCTGCTGTGAGGAAGTGACAGTCAAGCTGAGCTGTAAAGAACCTCAGCTATCAGGCAAAGAAAGAAATAAATGTTGATAAAGAGGCTCCACTAAAAACCATCGCTATAAGGCGTGTGTGTGTGTGTGTGTGTGTCTGTGTCTGTGTCTGTGTCTGTGTGTCTGTGTGTGTCTGTGTCTGTGTGTGTGTCTGTGTGTGTGTCTGTGTGTGTGTCTGTGTGTGTCTGTGTCTGTGTGTGTGTCTGTGTGTGTGTGTGTGTGTGTGTGTGTGTGTGTGTGTGTGTGTGTGTGTGTGTGTGTGTAGTGGCTGGAGAGACAGAGTAAGAAGAGGTAAAGAATTAAATTGCGATTGATTGATTGATTGATTGATTGATTGATTGAGTCAGGGTCTGGCTCTGCAGCCCAGCGTGGCCTTGAACTTTTGACTCTCCCACATTAGCCTCACAAATGTAGGGTTTCCAGGTGTGCTCAGCCAGATACAGTTTAATTTGCTATTGAAGCAGTTGAGAGACAAAGCCTGCCAATACAGGAGAGGTGAGTGGGGAAGGGAGATGAGAACAGAGACTTGAAAACAATATTCAAAAGTACAGCTGTCTGGAATAAATATGGTATTTTGGCTGAGTACATTAAGCTGTCCTCATTGAAAGAGCCTGGAAGGGCACTCTCTGACCTCCCCATGGCCTCCTGCCTCCCACCCCTTTTTCTCCCTCAAAGCAAGTCACAGAAATCAGAATTCCTCAGGTCAAGTCATGTCAGGTCACAGAAAATAAACTCCACCCCCAAATGCAGGCACAAAACCTAAAATATTTCTTTGGCTCTGTGTAGGAGCTGATTATGAGAGATTCCCTGAGTTGTTCTGTCTGGAAATAGGTCATAATATAGAAGGGATTTCAACTGTCTCTGTTTCTATTCTTTTTCATGTGCTCCTGGTCCAATTCTTTGCCCTGGGACACAAGAACTGGAATATTTGAGCAGGTGCCCCCAGGATCTCAGATCTACAGCTGTAGCTATAAGACTCTCAGTCCAAAAAAGGGTCTCAACTAATCGTGGAGGAAAAGATGCTACACCAAAAGGCCCAGAGGAGCCAGAATGGACAGCCTTGCCAAGTGTCCCTGCTTAGCCTGCCACCATTGGTCGGTTCCTTTTCATCCAACCACATTCTCTATGGCTGTCTGCTCTCCACAGGATTTAAGCATAAAAATGGGCAGTTGTTCATGGGTCTTGGTTCTTTGTGTCTGGGAGCTCCCATGTGTATAGAACGGTATTTCATACATGTTCTTTGCTTTTGTCTTCTGTTATGCAAGAGTCAGCTGTGACCCTGGTGATAGATGAAGCAAGATATTACACATTTTCCACCCCTAGAGGAAGATTCCAGAAATAAGAGCTTAATGATGGCTCAGACGTAGGGACTAAAAACGAAGGAGCTGTCAAGGTCTCACTTTCAAAGAATATTGTATATTTGAATGATGTTCACTTAAAAGTATGTGTCGGACAGGTGTCTGGTATCACGACTAATCCTCCCAACAGCAAGATGGCCTGCCTGAGTGCCATCACAAAGTTCCCACAATCAAGTCTATGAACTGTTCATATCACTTTTTTAAAGGTGTGTGCATATGTATACATTATACATGTATGTGCATAGGGCCATGCGTGTGTATGTGTGTGTTCATGTGTGTACACATGTGTGTATATGTGCGTATGTGCATAGGGCCATGCATGTGCATGTGTGTGTTCATGTGTGTACACATGTGTGTATATGTAAGTGTGTATGTGCATAGGGCCATGCGTGTGCATGTGTGTGTTCATGTGCATACACGTGTGTATATGTAAGTGTGTATGCACATGTGTGTATGCACATGTGTGAGTGCATGCATGCATGTGGATATCAGACAACTTCCCTGGAGTTCTCTCCTCGCACTGAGTTTTGAAGCAGTCACTCTCCGTCTGTCACTGAGTACTTGAACCGATGATTCTACGATGTGTGTAGGTTCTGGAGATTGAGCTCAGGTCATCAGGCATGTATGGCAGAGAACCTTTATACCATGAGCTATCTCTCTCCCCTCTGACCAGTTTTGACAGTCTGTTGTACACAGGAGACCCTCCCAGGTCTTACATTTTTGTATCTGATTTGTCTTTATTGCTCTAATTGCTTAAGTAACTAGCCCAATGATGTGTAAGGGTCATGATCCATCACTATAGACAGAACTAAGTAAGAACAGAGATACTGTTGCTCAGAAACGGATATGTTACATGTAGACATTATACTGAATTGCACAGGAAAAGTAAAAACATCACTCAGACAAGCTCATCAGCAGTGGGGACGAAGCACTGCTAGAGGAGACGATGAGACACATTAGCCACAACTACCACATGGCTTGATTTTGTTTGGTTTGGTTTGCAGTATTGTGGATCTAAGCCAGGGCCTCATCCTTCCTTGGCAAGGACTCAGCTACTGAGATATACACCCAGTTCTATTTGAAATGTTTTTATATTTTACAGGTTTTAAAGGTAACTTCACCAATTATGGTGTACATACATGCCATCTCAACACTCAGGATGGCAAAGTCAAGGGTAACCTGAGCTTCATAAATAAATATAAACTAGAAAGAAAGAGGGAAAGAAGGAAGGAGGAAGGGAGAAAGGAAGGGAGGGAGGGAGGGAGGAAGGAAGAAAGCATTTAGAATCCGAAAGCAGAAAATTGCATACTGAGGAATAAAAATTCTTCCAAGTTCTAACTGATACCATAAATCAATGCCTTCTGTTTATTTCAGCCAACAAATGCCTATTAAGTAAATTACCTCAAAAAGTTTCTAAAAGTTGTGAGTACTGACTTCCACACTAGAAGGGGGGGGGTAATAATAATAGTAGCTCCTTTTAGAATTGCTGCATAGATTCATTTATATGAAGTGCTTAAACTAAAACTGGACCTGGCACCTGGCTGCCTCCTCAACACAATCTTGGGCCTTTTTCTCACAATTAACTGTAATTTAGCAGATCTAAATGGCTTTCCTTTCCTCGGAGTCATCTTGCATGTATTTTCTTCAACAGAAATACCATTTCTGCCTCTGTCTGCTTTAGTTAGCTGTCACAGCCGTCACGTGTCTGGGCAGACACAGCAGAATGGGATTCAGGAGCCCGAGTTGACCACTCTGTGTATATGGGGGGCTAGGGAGGGG
Organism: Uromys caudimaculatus; assembly: GCA_028551405.1. Taxonomy (NCBI): domain Eukaryota; kingdom Metazoa; phylum Chordata; class Mammalia; order Rodentia; family Muridae; genus Uromys; species Uromys caudimaculatus. The sequence continues at coordinate 59,236,156 of CM052714.1, forward strand.
TGCAGGGTAGTAGGAGTTAAAGGCTGTGCTTGCATAAAATCACTGTGTTCCAACAGGACCAGGAAAGCCTAGTGCAGAGGGAACTCTATTCTCCTCGATGTAAATTTGACTTTCATAAGACTATTACATTCTATTTTGGTCTTAGAATTAAAAAAAAAAAAAAAGCTATGAATTCATTCAGAAAATTTAAAGAAAATATGCCACAAATTACTAAAAGCATGAAAAATTAGCTGGGAGTGATGATTCACGCCTGTGATTCCCTCCACATGAAGGCTGAGAAAGGAGGATTATAACTTAGAAGCAGCCTGGGTTTCACAGTGAGACTTTATGAGGGAAGAAGGAAGGAAGGAAGGAAGGAAGGAAGGAAGGAAGGAAGGAAGGAAGGAAGGAA
>CM052714.1:59237046-59255981 GCA_028551405.1 Uromys caudimaculatus
ATGGTTTGGATGGGTTTTCTTTATTCTTTTTATTATTAAATGTATTATATTTATAATTATAGCTCTTTAAAGAGTTTTATATAGGGGCTGGAGAGATGGCTCAGCGGTTAAAAGCACTGACTGCTCTTCAGAAGGTCCTGAGTTCAAATCCCAGCAACCACATGATGGCTCACAACCATCTGTAATGGGATCTGATGCCCTCTTCTAGGGTGTCTGAAGACAGCTACAGTGTACTTACATATAATAATAAATAAATAAGTCTTTAAAATAAAAGAGTTTTATATTTATTTTCAACTAGCACATTGAAACATAAAAGTTGTCCGTATTAATTGGGAAATGAAATGTTTAGAAGATGCACGCATTACAGAATCTTTAAGTCAGGTACAACACACTTCATCAAAAATTTGTTGTTCTGCTGGGCAGTGGTGGTGCACGCCTTTAATCCCAGCACTTGGGAGGCAGAGGCAGGCAGATTTCTGAGTTCGAGGCCAGCTGGTCTACAGAGTGAGTTCCAGGACAGCCAGGGCTACACAGAGAAACCCTGTCTCGAAAAAACAAAACAAAACAAAACAAAACAAAAATTGTTGTTCCTATGTGCACATGTATGCATACATAAATCAATGAAAAAGGTAGTAAAATTCCATGTATTTCAGGCTGACCCTGAAATCGCTATATAACCAAGAATAGCTTTGGATCCTCCTGGGATTGACAGACACTTCCGTAACTAGTGCATTTGGTTTTGTGGATCAAACTCAGGGCTTTGTGAATGTTAGGTGTGGTGGTTTGAATAGACATGGCTCCCATCGACTCATGTGTTTCAATGCTTGGCCCATAGGGAGTGGCACTATTAGGAGGTGTGGCCTTGTTGGAGGAGGTGTGGCCTTGATGGAGGAAGTGTGTCATTGTGGGGGCGGGTTTTGAGGTCATATATTCTCAAGCTACACCCCACTGTGGCACAGTCTCCTGCTGTCTGTGGATCAAGATGTAGAACTCTCAGCTCCTTCTCCAGCACCGTGTCTGCTTGGATGCTGGTTGAGGACGTGCTGGAGATGTAGAGGTGAGCTGACATTGAGCACGGCCATGGATGTCATCCTGGTAACGCCTTTCCTCCATGCTGTCACAGGGGGCATGAAAATACGCCAACAGACATCAATAGCAATTTCAGGAATTACAAGAGGTTCTGGGTAGCACTTACATTTACTGGAAAAAGACATTATTTTCTGTTGAATCCTCAAAGGCAGCCCAAGTCTTTATGAGGTGTTTTGATATATAATCCTGACATTTCCAATTTTCCTACATCCAGGACAAAACTGATCCTGCAGCCTCTGACTTCTTGGCTATAACCTATCTCCCTGAGACCACTAGTCCAAGTTCTAGCCAGCTGTATAAAATGCACTCTTGTCTTAGGATGAGATCGTTCCCACTCATATTCTCCACAGACTTTCCCTTCCTCCATCTGCCAGGGCCTGGTCCCTCCTCTCTGAATCTGCCCTCATGCAGTCATTCCTTATCCTCCTGCAGTACTTTAAATAAATAAGACCCATGCACTTGGAAAGTTTCTGGCAGTCTTCCCATGGCTCTCCTTGATCCAACCAACCTGCCCTGGCTTTGTCTTTCCAGCCTGGGCTCAGTGGACCTGTTTCTCTATGGGGCCTCTGTTAAGCAGGTTAAGTCACAGTGGGATGTGCTTTCTCTCTCTCAGGATAACTGCCTCCTAAGCTGCCTTGTAGATTAATTGATGTGGTCAAGAGTGCAGGAGTGTAATTTGCTTAGCAGTTACTATCAGGGTGCAAAAGCTGGTGAAGACACTATTTGCTTTAAATTTTCTTTGTCAGATTGTAAATAGTCTTTCCTGGTTTGTTGCTTCTTTACTGTTTGCTTTTTGAGACAGTTTGTGTGTGTGTGTGTGTGTGTGTGTGTGTGTGTGTGTGTGTATGTTCTTTTGTGAATTGTGTCTTTTGATAAAGTGAAATTTTAATTTTCTTTTATTATTTATTTTTATAAAAATTAAAAAAAATTAAATTCTATGTATTGTGTGCCTGTGTATTGATTGGTTCATACATATGAGTGCAGTGTCTGCAGAGGCAAGACAAGAGCATGGGATCTTGGAGCTGGAGTTGCAAGCAGTTGTAAGCCACAGGATATAGGTGCCAGAAACTAAATTTGGATCCTCTACAAGAAGCAGCACAAGGTTATCTGTCCAGTCACCTCCATATTTTCTTCCAGAACTATGTAGAATGGTCTTTATGTTCAGGGCTATGACTCCTCTCAAATTAACTTTGGCAAATTCTCTGAGGTCTGAGTAGAAGCTTACTCTTTAAGATATAGATAGCTTGATATGGTTTTATTGTTAAAAGACCCTTTCTGTTGACTTATCGTTCTCTCCTATGAACCAGGGATGTTGTGAATGAGCTTCTGGATTCACTGCCTCTTCTTAAAGACCATAAGAGTGAAGTACCACAAGCTATCCATGACATCCCTGCTCCCAGATCATTTTAGTTGTTCCAAGTTCTTTGCATTCGGATATAATTTTAGAAGTACCTGTCAGCCTCTGTTAAGGTGCCTGCTTCTGGTTTGGGCAATCTTGGGTCTGAACCCAGAGCCTCACACATGCTGAGTACAAACTCAGCCACTAAACCACTCCCTAATCCTGCAGCCCCTCCCCCCACATCTTTTCTCCTGACAACTTTCAGCCAGTTTGTAGACCTAAGGACCCAAATCTGTTTCCTTAGCCCAGCAGGACCTCCGTGGTCTTTTGGGCCTTCTCTGGAAGCATCTCCACACAGAACGCTATGGAGAATGCTGTGGAGGCCTCAATGCTCATGGCTTTCTTTCTCTCCTGCAGCAGAGACCTGCACTGCCCTGCATCCAGCTTCAAACATGGCCACTTCTTAGCTTCATCCAGCAGACTGGCTGTTTATTGTGGAGGGCCAATGCAGTCCACTATAGTGAGGAATGGGTACCTTAGTTTCCCCTTGTCTGTAGTTTCACTTTCTCAAGTTTCCTTTTTGTTCTCACAGTCAACAGTGAGCTGAAAGCATCAATTAGATAACCTGCCTTTTGAATGAGAACATTCACACCATCCTTATTCGATTAAATTGTTACAGTTCTCTTTTCACTATTAGTTACTATTGCTATTGCCTTTGCTTAATTAATAATGACCATAGGCGTGAGTGTAGAGGAAAAGGTATCATTTACCCAGCATTCAGCACTTCATGAGTGTGTACTGAATGTCTTGGAACAGTCACTTGAGAAGGGGAATGCCCATAGACACCTTAATTTTTTATAAAATAAATCTGTAGTTGGCATTTCTTACTTCTCAACTATGGACTTTATAAACTATGTACTATAGTCTTACACAGTGGTATATTAGTTCTCTATTGTGGTATAACAAATTGCCCCTAAATTTAATAGTTTAAAACAATGACCTTAAAAAATAACCACCTCAGCCTCTGTGGGTTGGGATTCAAGAGCAGCTTTGTTGAACGTGTCTGGCACAGGGTCTCTCCTGTGGTTGTGGTCAGGATGTTGGAAGGGGCTGCAGGCAACCGAGGTCTTAGTGGGGGCTGGGGATTGGCCTCGGTGATGGCTCACTCCTGTGGTTATGGCCTCTGTTCCTCCCTGTGCAGCCCTTAGCAGCCTGTCAGCTAACACAGCTGGAGCACAGCACTCTGGAGAGAAGGAAGCGGCAGGGCTCAGTAAGCTCCACCTTCCCCACCCAGCACTTCTGCCCTCTAAAAGCAAATGGAATCATCTGGTCCTTTTCCACACATGGGGGGAGCGCAAGAGGCTCTGACCCTTAAAGGGAGGGCTCTCAACAATTTGTGCTCAGGTTTGAAATCAACCAACACAGCCTTTAATGCCCCAACTAAGTTATGCAAGATAAGCATCATAAAGCAGCATCACAAAGCTTTGAGTGTTTGTAATTCTTATGCCCGAGGTTGGCTGTGACTCTGCTAGTCTCAGGACAGCGTTGTTTAACCAGCAACAGCTAGTTAGGTCATGTAGGAGAACTTGGGATGCTTATTTAATTTTGACTTGAGGTTTATACCACTAGTCTAGAATTACTATTTTAAATTATATATTACTGAAAACACATGATTGCATTTGTTTCTGGACATTATAAAAATGTATTGCCATTCCTATTTCATTCATACTTTTAAAAGGGATTTCATATGTGACTGGTAAACTCAATTGTCCCCACACTTAAAGTACACTCTCTGTGTGATACTGGCATTAATAGTTCTTGTCTTATGTAAATATCCTCTATGTTTTCACTATATTTTACAAATAATCTGAGTATATTTGTTGCTACTACATTTTATAAGGGTTAATCAATAGAACATTATTTTCAAAACACAAACAATGTTATTTTTCCTTGTTTTCATTTTTTTACGTATGTCTCTTGCATTTCATCCATTTAAATGTTTTTCATCTGCAGGTTTTTTGTTGCTGTTGTTGTTCTAGAAACTTCATTGTTCTGGAATTAATTTGTATATGTGTTTAAAATTCACTGAGTATCAGAGGAATGGTTTTATTCTTCTAAATTGTCTGGTCTCATTATAGTAAACATGAAAGATGTTAGTTTTATTTAATAAAAAAGTGCTAGAAAATTCTATATTGCTTTATTATTTTTTTAAAAATGAATTTGGCATGTAAAATATTAGCTCCCATATATGAAACGTCAGCATGCATCACTAGTTTTTTTTTTTTTAATTATGTTGTGCATGAGTGTGTGGGTACATGAATGTAGGTCTACGGTGTGTGTGTGGAGGTCAGAGACCAACTTCTGGGCAGCTGGTTCTCTCCTTCTACGACCCATGTCCTGGGGTCTGAACTAAGATTGTCAGGCTTGGTGGCAACCACCTTTGCTTGCTGTACCACCTTGCCATTCACACCTTCCCTTTGAAATGTTTGCACGAGGTAGGGTGGTACTAAGGAACCCCATATACAGGGAAAGCAAATACTAAGCAATTACTAAGAAACCCCGTATACTGAGAAGCAAAGAAGCAGTTGTCTGTGTGAGAAGCTATTGGCTTATTGAAGTCTTATGGTCTATTAAATAGGTATAGTAATATGGTGTTCAGAGGGCTAGTGACAGTGTACAGATATTATATTACATCACTTGATAAATGTCATCATGGGGCCTGGAGAGATGGCTTCACTGTGCAGGTTTGTGCCTGCCTTTAGTCCCAGCACTCAGGAGGTAGAGACAGGGGGACCTCAGTAAGTTCAAGGTCAATCTGATCATGACAGTGAGTTCCAGAGTTGCCAAGGTTATATAGTATGACTCCATTAATAATAATAATAATAATAATAATAATAATAATAATCAGCAACAACAGGAAGAAAGATAGAAAGAAAGAAGAAAGGCAGACAGAAAGACAGACAGACAGACAGACAAAGGGAAAAAGAGTGCCAGCTGTTTCTTCCTAGCACCCAGGTCAGATGGCTCCCAACTATTTGTAATTTCTTTAGGGGTTGATTGAACACCCTCCTCAAGCACCTGCACACACGTGTGAACATAGCACACACGTAGACACACGCAAATACATACAAACACATCTAAGTTATTTTTTTGTTGTTTTGTTTTTTTTTCGAGACAGAGTTTCTCTGTGTAGCCCTGGCTGTCCTGGAATTCACTCTGTAGACCAGGCTGGCCTGGAACTCAGAAATCCGCCTGCCTCTGCCTCCCAAGTGCTGGGATTAAAGGCGTGCGCCACCACCGCCCAGCCCACATCTAAGTTTTAAAAGATGCAGTTGTGTTTATTCTATACATTACATGCATAGCAAGAGTAGAAGAAGTCAAGGCAATACAGTGCAGCTTCCAGGTAGCTGGCTCAGGACCAGTTCCCAAATGATGGAGCTAGGACCATGGGGGGGGAGGGAGGCTCTCCAGAAATGCAAGGAAGAGCATTTAGCAGCTGCTTTCCATTGCTCTGGTAACTCTTCCTTTGGAGAACTACGCATCCCTTCCTTTCATGGGCACCAGCTTGACCAGTTCTCATTCCCCAAGCCTCAGTGACTGGATTAATGATGGGCAGGAGATTCACCACTCCCCAAACAGAATCTTCTATTGACATTCTAATATATGCATGCTGGGAGACATGGTAATTTTTTTTCTCCTCTAAGGTGACCAGTGGAGAGGTGGGGTTGGGGAGAGGGGAGAAGAGGGAAGTAACCCCATCAGGTTCGAACTACATCTGAGCTTCCCAGTTGTGCGAATCAATACATTTCAACGTTTGGCTTGTGCCAGGGTTGAATTCTCCTTCCTTGCAGCCTCAGCTAGTATGAGATTGAACTGTTATGGGAATTACAGACAAGCACATATCCCTGTCCTGAGAGAGCTTTAGGGCCAGTCAGAGGTACAGACATTCAATAGCTGAACAAGAAAAGCAGCGAACTATGACAATCTCTCACTGGCTTCAAGCACTGAGAGTCCCAGAAAAGGTCTGAGAGTCTCTCCTCTGCGCAGAGACTGTCATGGAAAACTTTGAAGGGACAGGAATTGGAACTAGACATTGATGGACAGTTCAGTCAAGTGCCTTTGAGGGAATTTCACAAGCGTGGCAGTGGGTGGGTTACTGTGGGGACAGCCAGGAGAAGGGCAAAGGTGCAAAGGTGAATGAACGATTTTGTTTCATGTCGCTAGAATTTCAAACACAGCATTGGGTATCACTCATCTGCAGACACAACCAGTCGCCGCAATGATTAGTAGTGTGTATTTCTTGTTCTACCTGTCTCCCCTTTCCTCTCTCCCTTGCTCCTCTCTACCCTCCTTCCATTCTTTATAGTCCCCCTCCCTCCAGAGTTTCTCAGTGTAATCCTGACTGTCCTTGAACTCACTCTGTAGAGCAGGCTAGACTTGAACTCAGAGAGATCTGCTTGCCTCTACTCCTCAAGTGCTGGGATTAAAGGTGTGCAGCTGTAGAGATAATGTTTATATATACTGTGTGATGATATGTCTCTGTCCTTCCTTGCCTGCCTAAGGCACCTTCTGATTGGTTAGAATAAAAAGCCTATGGTAGACTAGAAGGTAGGATATCTGGCAGAGAGAGTAACTCCGGGAAGGAGTCAGGCTCGGGAAGATTCTCTCCGAGAAAGTCAGACATATGAAACTGAAGGGAGATAACCAGCCACTTGGCAGAACTTAGATAAATGGGATAATTGAGTTAGGAGCTAGTTGGAGAGCAAACCTAAGCTAAGGCCATAAGCACTGTAAGTAAAAGTAAGCCTCCTTGTCTTATTTATATGTATGGGGCAGACATAGAAAAGGTCCAAATGGATACATAGATCACCACTGCTCAGCACATTTTTTAACGTGCATGCAAATGTGTGTGTGTGCGCGAGTGTATGTGGTCATGACAAGTGTGCAGGGGTCACACTTTGTGGCATGAACTTTCTCCCTTTACTGTCATGTATGTTCTAGGGATTCAACACAGGTCACCAGGCTCGAGGGCAAGTGCTTTACCCCTGAGCCACCGGCTTTTCTGTGGGTTTTGGAGAACCAGACTCCTCCTCATGCTTAGGGGGTAAAGCAATTACTCCCTGAGCCATCTCTCCAGCGCCTCCTTTAAAAAGTGATGTGTTTGTTAAAGGAACCCGGTGCTTCCTCTCATGAGCTTCCTTCATTTCCCAAACGGCTGACAAGTCTTCCTAGGGTCCATCAAAACCCTCCGTGGTGTGCGTCTTGCTTCCTCTGCCAGTATGTTTCTGTAAAAGAATACTTTAGAATCGGCACAGAACTCTCCCTGTATTCCCCACCAAAGAGACACAGCATCTGGCTGCCTCCTTCCAGCTCTGGGGAAGCTAGCCAGCAGATTCTAGTAAAAGCTGCTGTTGTTTTGTATGCCCTCTTGAGGACTCCAACTTGTGTCCATGGGGGCTGGGCTGGTGGGCAAATCTAATTCACAAGCCAGATTGCACTTAGTGTCACCCTGCCTTTGGGACTAGGGAAGCATTGTTACCAGGCCAAGCTTGTGTCTGACCTTTGAGAGCTTCCCTTGGGTGGTAGAATTTCCCAGGGAGCTATTCAGCCCCTCACCTCACTCCCCACCCCCGCCAGGCAAATAAGGTTCCTGCTGGCTCATCCCTTCGGTCTGTCAGAGGAGGCCAGGTCTTTGAATGAAGTGAGGACCGTCTGAAGGGATTTGTCAAGATGTGTGATATTAGATTTCTTTAGCAGGAATGCCTGTCACTTTGCTATTTTCTGGTGAAAAAAAAATTTCCACAGATAGTGTTGAAAATATATAAAATCAAAGGGAGAAGGAAGGCAATTTCACATGAAAATATGAAGAGATAGGAACTTGTAACTGCGTGAGCTAAGGGGACTTTCCCTCCTTTCATGATCTCGGATTAGACGGCAAGCCCTTTGAACTGGATAATTTGATTATGTCGTCAGCTCTCTTGGGCAATTCAGGTTTGTCCTTTAGATTTTTATGACTCTCTCCAAGATCATCTGAAGATAACAGTGTCTCCTTTAGACTTTTAAAACCTATGCAGAAGTGAGATTATGGCCAACTTTAAATATAAGATTATTTTATGTGGACTTGTCAATGAGCATGGTATGTAGCTTAGATTTCCTTTTATTCAGCTGATGAAGATTTCTACTTGAGTGACTAAGAGTCATGTGAATATTCTGTATTTGATGATTTGTTTATTTTTTAAATGTTAGCTTTATTTCAGTTTTATTTTTGGTCAACAAATAACAATTCTATATGTTTATCAGGTATAATGCGATGTTCTGATGCATGCATTTTGAAATTCTAGGTTTTATTTTGTTAAAATGTTGTTAAACCCATACAAAAACACATGAAAATCACACGCATTTAGGGGGCATCATGTAATGTTTCCATGTAACATTTTTGTCAGGCTGAATTAATTTTTTTCATTTATTGTGACAACTCTTACAGTTTTCTCTTCTAGTCCTTCAAAATGGGCAATCCGTTCTTATCTAGAGTCACCCCATATGAGGGCACATCCCAGCCTCTTACTCGGTGGTACCCATTATTACGTATGATGGAGATTCTCTGCAGGATTCAGGCAGTCTGAAACAGACGCTCCTCTTAGCCTTCATCCCCCACTTCCCACCTCTTGTTCAGGGATGTTTCATCTCTGTGTCTGCCCTGAGGGTCTCGTTCCGCATCTGGCAAGGGTCTGACCCTCTTCTTGCCCTGATTTCCACATTCAGGAAGGTCTCCTTTCCCATGAGACATTTGTTCTGCTCATGGTGCTACAAGGCTTAGAGAGGTGTTAGCTAGTATTTTACTTTTTTTTTTTTTGCACATTGTTCATAAAAGTGGGTTTTTCATATTTATTTATTCCATCTTGGGCCCTTTTGCCTTTTCTCTCCTCTTCCCTGAAAGCCGAGGCTGACGGAACACCCCCAAGGGAACGTTGTTAATATATTGTTGTTTCTACAACTCCAAGCTGGTGCCTGGCTCATGGCAGGTGTCCGGTGAATATTACTGAATAAGTTAATGAGTGAAAATGGACTCTGGGAATTTCCTCCCTGTTTCCAGCCTCAAATTCCCTAAATAGGGCACCCTTGTTTAGGCTGTTCTTAATGAAATTCTAAATATCGATGACAGCTGACTTTATTTTTGTTAGGAAAAGGCTCAGCTAGATTTAAATCACTAAATTCAATGTAGAGGTCAAATGAGTGTCAGCTTGGAATATTTTGGCCAAGGACTATGGTTCAGAAAATAATGGCCAGGATTAAAACTAAGGACAACCTCTCTGCATTCATTTCCTGTAGCAGCGGTCCAAAATTGCCACAGTTGGGTGGCTCACGACAGAGATCCATTACTTCACAGTGCAGGGGTCTACAATTCCAAAGTCAGTTTCTCTAGCTTAAAGTGAAGGTGTGGTCAGAATCCATGTCCTATGAGGCTTTGTGATGGAGTCAGGGCCTCGTCTCTTCCAGCAGCTGGTTGACTGCTAGCATTGCTTGGTAGGTACTCCTAGAATATTTACTAATCATATAAATAATCGGATACTAGAGAGGTGGAGAAATGGCTCGGTCGTTGAGAGCACTGGCTGCTCTTCTAGAGGACCCAGGTTTGATTCCTAGCACCCACAGACAGCTCACAACCATCTATAATTTAACTCTAATTCAGGGGATCCTATGCCCTCTTCTGGCCGGCACTGAGACCAGTCACACAGGTGGCACACAGAGATACATGTAGGCAAAAGATCCACACAGATTAAATTAAATTAAGAAAAAACAAGAGAGTGGACACTGAGGATGGAAAACTTATTGATTGATTGATTGATTACTGCTGGGGACGTAACCCACATTCTCATACCTGTTAGGCATAGCCTCTACCATTGGGCCTTTCCCTAGCCACTGGAATATAAAAATTTAAAACAGAATATGCCACTGCTTGTAGTTTACCGCTTGTAGCAGACACTGTATCTGCGGGCTAGCAGCCACTCAGCTGCCTGCCTCTCCTTTTAGACTTAATGCGGAGAGGCTGGAGTTCCCAGGCTGAGGTTGCTAAGCTCAGTTGTAGTGGGCGGGGCTGAGTTCCCACAGTTGCCCTGTGAAACAGAAAGAAATGCAATTCACATCATTTCCGGTTCTGGAATCAAACCCAAGCCTCATATATACTGAGCATGTGTTTTACTGTCGAACTAAGTGCTTACCCCGTTTCTCTCCCTTCCTACCCTCCCTCCCTTTGTCCCTCCCTCCTCTATCCCTCCTTTCACTACCCACCTTTTCCTCTCCCTTTTCTACTTTTCTTTAAATAATTTTTACTAAATTTTAGTCTCTCTCTCTCTCTGTCCCGCTCTCTGTCTCTCTCACCCCGCACCCCTCCATCCCCGCCACCCGCGCGCATGAGCTTGCACAGAGGCACGCTATGGAGGTCAGAGGACAACAGGTTGAAGTCAGTCTCCTTTTCTCACGTGGGCTCTGGGGATCTGAGTCCCTTCATCAGGTTGGTGGCAAGAGCCTTTACTCACTGAATCATCTCACAGATCCTATGTAGGGGTCTGTTCTCTCCTTCCACTTTTATGTGGGTGTAGGGATCAAACTGGCAGGACAGGCACCTTTCCTGCAGAGCGTCTCACTGGCCCCTTGCTGAGTGTTGCTTAGTGCTCTGAGCACACAACATGGTAATGTTTAAACCTTGCACAGCTTGGTTGAGTAGAAAGTGCTAGCACCCGAGTCCAACCTTTCAGTTAGGATATGGAGACTCAGAAATTAAGCAGCTTTTCCCGTGATTAGTGTCAGTAAGCATAGGAGCAAAAATTCAAAGCTAGTTTATCTGAATTCTAAGCCCACCTTCTAGCTACTGGACTTAGCATCTTTCAGGAAAATATACATTGTTAGAAATATATTTGGTGGTGGTGGTGGGGGATGGCTCAGTTGTTAAGAGCATAAAAGCATTCATGTCTGCCCCAGAGGACTAGGATTCAATTTCCAGCATCCACATGGTGGCTCACAACCATCTGTGACTCCAGTTCCAGGGGATCTGATGGCTTCTTCTGACCTCTGTGGGCACCAAACATACATGTGGTACAAAAACATACATGCAGAAAAAAGCGCCCATACATATAAATAAAAGAATAAGTACACTTTGAAAAGTGTACCTAACAACATTTGTATGTGTTTATTGTAAGCTACAGGATATTTTGAAACATGTATGCATGTAGAAAGGCTCAATTGAACCAATTAATATTATATGCATTACCTTAACTATTTATGTCTTTGTGCATTGTATTAATAACTTTTGTTTTGTTTTGCTTTTCAAGATAGAGTTTCTCTGTAGTTCTGACTTTCCTGGAGCTGGCTCTGAAGACCAGGCTGGCCTCAGACTCAGAGATCAACCTGTCTTTGCCTTCCAAGTGCTGGGATTAAAGGCATGTGCCACCATGGCCTTTAAAATGTACTTTCTCTGTCATTTTGACAATAAAACTCTTTGTAGTCACTATGTTATACAATAAATGAAACTTTTTTTTTAATGTCTTACTTTTCAAATACTCTAATTTCAAGCGTATGGCTCCATAGATTTCAAGACACACCATTATTTTATAATCTGATAACAATGAGAAGCAATGCTTACTGTTGGGTGTGTCTCCATTTCTAAGATGTGATATGTGACGTGCAAGCTTTCAAGTCAGTAAAATCTAAAATCGTGGGATTGTGATTTTAATGTTATTTCTCTTCACAGAGTAGAAATTAATTCCCCCTAATGGAACTAAGAACCGATACTGTATGCCCCACTTCAATGGGCGGTGCCAACACCGTGGCTCCTCAGCGGGCCTGGCACATCCTCAGGGGCGAGCTCCAGCAGGCAGGACTATACATAATTTCCCACTTACTTGCAGAAATACTTGCAAGGTTGAATTTGTTGCTGCAGTTGGGCAACTCATTACTATTCCTGCCAATGGTCCCAGAAGCCTGGAAGCACCAAGCTGCCTAGAGCTACTTGGGAATGATAATAGAACAAGAGACTCGGGGAATAACGGATGAGACCCTCTGAGACGCGCGGTACTGCACGTCTGTGGTGTTGACTGTAGGACGGAGATGGCTAGCTGGTCTCTCTCCGCCATGATGGATCGGGCAGGGGCGAGAGCAACGTTTTACGATTTCTAGGAAATACCAGCCAAAAAAATTATAGCTGAAAAAGGAAATTAAATCAGTCTAGCAGAATCATTCCAGGGGTGTAGAACAAGGCCAGCAAAAGACAATGACACTGAGCCTTGAGAAATGTCTGTAGAGGGAAGGGGGGGAAGGGGAAGGAAGAGCAGAAAGTGAAGGAGAGGAGGGAGAGAAAGAAGAGGAGGAAGCCCAAGGAAGACCTACGGAAGCCAAAGAAAGATAGAAGAGCTTTTTCTTTTTCTTTCTTTTTCCTCTCCTCTCCTCTCCTCTCCTCTCCTCTCCTCTCCTCTCCTCTCCTCTCCTCTCCTTTCTTTTCTTTTCTTTTTTAAGGCAGGGTTTTTCTGTGTGGCCCTGATTGTCCTGGAATTCATTCTGTAGATCAGGCTGACCTCAAACTCAGAGATCTGTCTGCTTCTGCCTCTCAGTGCTGGGATGAAGGCAGCAGTTTTCAACCTGTGGGTTGTAACCCCTTCGGTGGGGGTCGCATATCAGATATCCTGCATATCATATTTACATTACAATTCATAACAGTAGCAAAATTACAGTTATTAAATAGTTACAAACTAATTTTCTGGTTGGGGATCACCACTGTGTAAGAGGAACTGTATTAAGAGGTTGCAGCATCAGGAAGGTGGAAAACCACTGGATTAAAGGCATGCACAACCACTGTCTGGATGGATTTGTCTTTTGTTTGTCTTGCTTTTTGATATTAGGACTCTCTTGATAGTCCTGGCTCTACTGGAACTTGTGTAGACCAGACTGGTCTCAAACTCACCGAGATCTGCCTTGCCTCTATCTTCTAAATGGTGGGATTAAAGGTATGCACCACCGTACCCGGTTTGTCCTTTTAAAAAAAAATGACTTATTTGTATGTGCATTGGGATTTTTCCTGCATGTGTGTTTGTGTGAGGGAGTCAGGTCCCCAGGAACTGGAGTTACAGACAGTTGTGAGCTATTATGTGGGTATTAGGAATTGAACCCAGTGGCTGGAAGAGCAGCCAGTGTTCTCAATGACCAAGGCATTTCTTTAGCCCCAGGAAGGGATTCTTAAAAGCAGTGATGGTCCAGGGGAGCATATACTATTGGAGTCATTTGATGACAGATTGTTTGTTGGGCCTGGTTAATGAACATGGTGCCTATAAAAATAGGACACAATCTGAAAGTAGACAGCCCTTTTTCCCCTTTATTATTTTGTTCTAAAGGAAGGGTGGGGTGTTCTGGCTGGACAATATCTCACACTGCTAGTTTTGTCTTTTGGTCTTCTGTGCGTGCGTGTGTGTGTGTGTGTGTGTGTGTGCACATGTGTGCGTGCGCATACATGTGTGTATGCAGAAGTATGCATGCTTTGGTGTGCTTGTGGAGGTCAGAGCATAACTGTGGGAGTCATTAGTTCTCTCCTGGAAGTCATGAGTTCTCTCCTGGATCAGGGGATCAAACTCAGGGTCTCAGACTTGTTGCCAAGAGTCCTTACCTGCTGATCCATCTCCCCAGCACACGAATATTGCATGCACACCTGCATGCATGCTAGCATGGGAGAAGACCCTAAGACAAAGCAACTTGTTCTTGACTGTTCTCACTGAATAGTTGGTTGAATTTGTGCATGGATATCTCAGGAAGTCAGAGGCTAGACATATAGCACCCTGGTTCAGTAAATGGCAGCTACTGTAACTACCACTCAGTTTTTCCAATGAAATTATAAAAATGGGTATTTCACATGTTCATGTCAACTGTCCATTGTTTTCTGTGTTGAGGGGAAGTGAGAGGAGTTCCCCTTTTCCCTGGTCTGTCTGAATTCAAGCAGCCCTGGCTGTGTGCCTGATCTCCAGGTGGATATCTTTGTTCCCATGGCGTTTGCTTAAGCTGTTCCAGGGACTACAGCCGTGTCTGTGTACCTTTTTTTCTCTGAGTTGTGACTTGAACATCTTTGTATAGCAGACATCCAGTGCCACATGTCATAGAATTCAGCTCAATAAACTGAGAAATCAGTTCACTGAGAGTTTAGCACTCCCCGCTTTCTCTTGTTCAAGGTAATACTGCAGGTCAGGGAGTGACTGTCCTGTTTCATCTTAAACCTTTTCCCAACAGTCACACTGGGGCCTCTGAGCACGGTGCATCGCTGGGGGCATTCTTAGCTGTTTCAGAAGACAAGACACAGCCTGTCTAACTTGCCAGGGACTCATGGAACAGACGCCTAATCACATCTGGGCATGTAAGGCTCGCTTCATGTACCTTAAGTTGCAACTATCTCTTTTAATATTGAGATTTTGGAGATATTTCTTGTATTTCCAGAAGCTCAAACAATTAGCCACATAGGAACTAGCAATAAATCTTAACTGGTGGCAAGATGATCAAATATTTCCTATATTGTTGTTACTGTCTCCAGTGGGCAGATACTGTATATGAAGATGGAAGGGTGGTCTTAGTTAGGGTTTTACTGCTGTGAACAGACACCATGACCAAGGCAACTCTTATAAGAACAGCATTTAACTGGGGCTGGGTTACAAGTTCAGTCCATTAGCATCAAGGAGGGAGCATGGCAGTGTCCAGGGCCAGTGTTCTATATCTTGATCCAAAGGCAAACAGGAGAAGGCTGGCTTCCAGGCAGCTAGGAGGAGGGTCCCAAAGCCCACCCCAAAAGTGACATACTTCTTTCAACAAGACTACACCTACTCCAACAAGGCCACACCTCCTAATAGTGCTACTCCTTAAGCCAAGCATATACAAACCACCACAGAGGGTTTTAATTGTCTTTAAAAGCTTTGTTCTCTTGTGTGGGACTTGGTGGAATGATAACATTTTGTCTTCCTTGAAGGTCATCATGAAGTACCTATGTTCTCCTAACCTTGCCTTTCAACTAAGAGTAACATTGTGATTCTCAGATAGATTGTATTTTTTTCTTGGCAATGGGAAGGTGTCTGCCCTCCCAGTTTAGAAATAACCGGGTGCCTTTTCTTTCTTTGGCAAATGTTACATCAGTCTTGGTTTTCTTTATTTGATGAAAAAGCATTGAAAGGAAAAAAATGATAATGATTACCACACATGATGGGTAGGTATTTTTACAGCAATCTCACACTTGAAAATAATTTTAGAATACATTAGAAAGCTGTAATAGAAAAAATATACCAAAAAGGGAAGAAGAGAATTATTGCAAGAAAATGTAAAATGCTATAATTGCCTTAAGAGAAAATTCCAGAGTGTAATTTAATAAGTCGGTATCAAGTTGTTTTTGTAACTTAAGAAAAAAAATGTAATATATTCTACCACTGAGAATAGCTCACAGGAACTTAACAAAGGACGTGGAAACCGTCTCCACATTCATTTACATACTATCACACTGATTTGTGCTACTTTGATTCCATGCCTACTTAATGTTTATTTATTTCAATCTTAACACGGCTTCAATAAAGTCAGAAAAAAGATTATACTAACATAGTAGTGGTAATTTTTATTGTATAAGGCAGGTTATTGATTCATATACATATGTATAGTGTGTGTGTGTGTGTGTGTGTGAGAGAGAGAGAGAGAGAGAGAGAGAGAGAGAGAGAGAGAGTCTTGATATGTATCAGAGGTTGTCCTCAAACTTGTAATCCTCATGTCTCAGCCTTTTGAATGCTGCTGGGGTTATAGTCATGGACCGCATAATTTAGCTTAATTCTTATATCTTGATGACGATTTGGAACAAATGTTTATTTAGGATAGTGATAAGCTGGGTACTTTGGTTAAGAGGGGGAAAAAAAGAAAAAAAGAAAGAGGAAGGCAAGAAGGCTCAGGAAGTAAGGGACTGGCTGCTGTGCCTGGTGACCAGCCTTTAATTTCTGGGATCCACACGGTGGAAGGAGAGGCCAGACCCTCTTCTTGTCTTTTAAAATGTTTTTTGTTTGTTTATTTATTCGCATTATTGAAAAACACATTAAGTAGGGCAACAATAACACCAGCAAAA
Source organism: Uromys caudimaculatus (assembly GCA_028551405.1). Lineage (NCBI taxonomy): Eukaryota > Metazoa > Chordata > Mammalia > Rodentia > Muridae > Uromys > Uromys caudimaculatus. The sequence continues at coordinate 59,253,594 of CM052714.1, forward strand.
CACAGGCAGAGTCTGCTAGCTGTTCCCACACACTCTCCTGTTCTTCCTCAGCGTTAGGAAGATTCCTACCTGAGGGTAGGAATCTTGGGTCCACTCCCTTCACTCTTTCATACTGAGGCAGGTATGATCATGAAGTGAATTCTCTTGTATTCCTTTCTCCTCCCCTGCAGTCTTACCTACAGTTATAGCAGTAACTTCTTTTTTTTTTTTTTTTTTTTTTTCTTCAAAGAGTAGCTTTCTTGAGTTCAGGTGAAAACTATCCATTAGATTTAGCAAAAACAAAAACAAAAAACAAAAACAAAAAGAACAACCAAACAAAAACACCCAGAGCAACAACAACAACAACAACAAAAACTGTCAGTGATCTTTGAACTAGATCTCAGCTTATTGTGAAAGTTTTTTTTCTTCGTCTAGTTGTCTGAGATTAGAGTATAATCTGTTAAACCTAAAATATTAAATTTTTTTTGCTTAATGCATTCTAATAGTAATTACATTCCTGTTGACAAAATGATAACTTTTTACTGATTGATACTCTCTAGCCAAAGGTTGGTAAACTCTCAGTTGCCTTTGTGAGTACAGAGTATCAATGGGAAGAGCTGAAGTTATGAATAACATTGGTAAGCTTATCTATTTTTTTAAATTGTGCATAAAATTTTATCTCTTAAACTTATTTCTAGGAATTTATGTTGACAAAAATATGTATGTACTGTGGAGTATCTATCACAGTATTTATTATATACTATGGTGAATTATGAGAAACATGTCAAAATTAAATACAGAATTAATAAATTTTGAAATTGCTTGTATACATTTCTATAATAATTAAAATGCTATTTTCTAGGCTAAAACTTTAGAAGCCAATATTATCATCATCTTTTAATTTCACATTATAAATATGATTAAAATAAATTAAATCACTTTGTAAAAACGTTATGCAATTGGAAATTCTTTTTTTTTTTTTTTTGAGCCTATGGAGACCAGTTTTATTTAAACCAACATAGTTACCTTCATAGGTTGACTTCTATTTAATAAAACTAATAATAATACATTGGAAATTATTTCTGACTGATCAACTCTTACTAGGCCATTCATTTTTTTCTCCTTTGAAATGACAAAGGAAAGTTGACTTCAGCCAAAATAGCACACAACCTAATCTCATAAATCACACGTTTAATGTTACTTGTTTTCAGTAGGTTTTGAAAACCTTACTACTGTCACACTCAACTAGAAATAAGTTGACAACTCCTGACTAAAATTCAGAGAAAATAAATATTAGTCTTCAAAGATAGGACTCACCTCCCTAATGTGACCATAAAATTCAAATGCCTCCAATGTTCTCCCTTGAAGATATGTTAGCTTCACTCTGAGCAAAGAGCAGCATTCCTTTGCATTTCCCAAGGCCATTACACTGAGATTCATCACTATAACACTTGCTGAAGTTACCCCTTAAATATTTTTTTTCACCAATACAAAGTGTTCTTCCTTATCTTTTTTGATAACTTTTGGTTAAAAGTTGATTTTTATTTGATATCAGAATGGGTACTCCAGCTTGTTTCTTGGGACCATTTGCTTGGAAAATTGTTTTCTAACCTTTTACTCCGAGGTAGTGTCTGTCTTTGTCACTGAGGTGCGTTTCCTGTATGCAGCAAAATGCTGGGTCCTGTTTACATATACAGTCTGTTAGTCTATGTCTTTTTATTGGGGAAATTGAGTCCATTGATGTTAAGAGATATTAAGGAAAAGTGATTGTTGCTTCCTGTTATTTTTGATGTTATTTTTATGTTTGTGTGACTATCTTCTTTTGGGTTTGTTGAAAGAAGATTACTTCCTTGCTTTTTCTAGGATGTAGTTTCCCTCCTTGTGTTGGCGTTTTCCATCTATTATCCTTTGTAGGGCTGGGTTTGTGGAAACATACTGTGTAAATTTGGTTTTGTCATGGAATATCTTGTTTTTTCTATCTATGGTAATTGAGAGTTTTGCTTGGTATATTAGCCTGGGCTGGCAATTGTGTTCTCTTAGGGTCTGTATGACATCTGCCCAGGATCTTCTAGCTTTCATAGTCTCTGGTGAGAAGTCTGGTGTAATTCTGATAGGTCTGCCTTTATATGTTACTTGACCTTTTTTCCCTTACTGCTTTTAATATTCTTTCTCTGTTTAGTGCATTTGGTGTTTTGATTATTATGTGACTGGAGGAATTTCTTTTCTGGTCCAATCTATTTGGAGTTCTGTAGGCTTCCTGTATGTTCATGGGCATCTCTTTCTTTAGGTTAGGGAGGTTTTCTTCTATAATTTTGTTGAAGATATTTACTGGCCCTTAAAGTTGGAAATTTTCACTCTCTTCTATATCTATTATCCTTAGGTTTGGTCTTCTCATTGTGTCCTGGATTT
>CM052714.1:59256081-59267588 GCA_028551405.1 Uromys caudimaculatus
TTCTTTATTGTTTCTGTTTCCATTTTTAGATCCTGGATGGTTTTGTTCTATTCCTTCACCTGTTTAGTTGTGTTTTCCTGTAATTCTTTAAGGGATTTTTGTGTTTCGTCTTTAAGGACTTCTAGCCATTTGCCTGTCTTCTCCTGTATTTCTTTAAGGGAGTTATTTATGTCCTTCTTAAAGTCCTCTATCATCATCATGAGAAGTGATTTTAGATCTAAATCTTGCTTTTCTGGTGTGATGGTGTATCCAGGACTTGCTATGGTAGGAGGATTGGGTTCTGATGATGCCAGGTAACCTTGGTTTCTGTTGCTTATGTTCTTGCGATTGCCTCCCTCCTGCCATCTGGTTATCTCCAGTGCTACCTGCCCTTCTTTTATCTGACCGGAGCCTGTCCTACCTGGGATCCTGGTTGTGTCGAAACTCCTCAGAGACCAGCTGTCTCTGGGATCCTGTGATTCTGTGATCCTGTGATCCTGAGATCCTGGGTGTGACAGAGCTCCAGGAGTCAAGCTGCCTTTGCAACCTTGAGATCCTGGTGTGACCAAGCTCCTGGGTTCCTGGGATCCTGGGCATGTTAGAGGCCTTGGAGTGGAACTTCCTCTGGGTGTTGTGGGACTGGCTGAGGAGTCCGTGCCCAAGGTCTGCTCAGGGCACCGGCCCAGACTGTAAGCAGAGCTAGCGGTAACTTCTTTTGCTCTCTTCCTGCTCTGTGAAAGCTGCCCATCTCACCACAGAATAGGAAGGGGCCGGCATGCAAGTTGTCTGACTAGGAACTCAGCCATGGATCCAAATTATGCCCAAGAATGAAGCAGAAACATATTGCTAATCAAATACCTATCCTAATCTGCTGAATGACTACAAGAATACAAATCAGTCCTATTTAACTGGACTGGTGCGGGCACTGGCTGCTTCCCAGCACCCACATTGCTGTTCACTACCATCTGTAACTCCAGTTTCAGGGGATCAGATGCCCTCTCTGGTGGGCTTGTGGCATACAAGTCCTGCACAGACATACATGCAGGCAAAACACCCATCCATATACATTTTTAAACATATATGTATCTGTGTGCGTTTGTGTGTATGTATATGTATGTATGTATGAATGTATGTATGTATCTACTCTACAAATGTAAGCATCCAGAGAATATTGGTTTGGCAGGATGCCATGGGTGTACCATTGCTACCCTGTCTAGGTTTCCATACTCCTTAGTCTGCTTCCATCTAATTCCTTGAGCTTATCAGCTCCTTTATCTTGCTCTAGATAACATCCTGCCTGTCTTCCCTGGTCTTTCATTTTCTGCCTACTTTCCAAGCCTGCCCAGGCTTCTTGCATCTAAAACGACCTCTCCTTAGTCATCTTTCCTCCTCCTTCCGATTTCCCATGCCTTCAGTCTTCAGTCCAGTGATGCTGCTTGCCAGATCATCCTCACTACAGCTCACTGCTCCCGAGGCTATGAATTTATCAATGTAGTTGTCCTTAGTCGTGCATCCTCTGTTGGATGATGGCTCTTCTGTCAGAAAGGACTCTGCTCCCTGCCCAGGCTTCCCTGTGGTCCTTTGGTCTCCAAATCCTCAGGGCAGTCTTCTTCTAGTCTTCCCTTCTTCAGTCAGGAGAGACTTCGGGATCTGCAGCCCTTAGGGTTCCCCTTTTCCTGGGTAACCTCGTTACTTCACACAGACTGTGATGGATCTCCTGGTCTGATACCAACAATGGTAATAGATGATAGTAAAAGCATGTTATTATTCAGACACTGGACCATGCAGTCCTCTTGCCTTGATTCTTATTTCTCATCTCTCATTAGAGGACAGGCACTATTTCAAAGGTTGCTCATGGGTAATGAAACAGAAGCACAATGTATTCTAGGAATGTACCCAGCTGGTACACTGGAGAGTTGGGATTTGACCAGGAGGAACTTTGTGACGTTTTAACCCTGTGTATCGGCTACTTTTCTTGTTACAAAATACCTGACAGAAGGTACATGAGGAAAGAAGGGTTTTTTCTTTTTCCTTTTTTCTCTTGGCTTTTAGTTCCAGGGTACAGTCCGTCATAACAGAAAGATGTGGGGCAAGCACAGAAGGTGGCTGGTCACAATGTATAATACTTGTGCTCAGCAGACTTACTGAACCTACAGAATAGTACATGTTCACATTAGGGTGGGTCTTCCCACCTCAATTAACCTATTCTAGGTCTCCTTCAAATACATGCCCAGAGATTTTTTTCCTATGGCGATTTTAAATCCCATCAATTTGACAATCACAATTAGCTCCTCTTCATCCCTGGCATGAATCTGGAAGTTTCTTGGCTACACATCAATCCCTGAGTGATGGAGTCTCTCTTCTATTTCTCCCCTTGAAATGGCTTGCCCTTTAGACCTTTTCTCTATGGAATCCGCTATCACCATTACATGAGTTTGAGAACCCCTCAGTTTTAATCTAGACTCTTACGATGACTCCTTCTGATTCCACTACTTTGTCACAGCTGCCTTTAAAGTCTCCTCCTGCTTAGCTGCGGTGTGAACTTTCTGCAGTGTCTGCTCGGTTCTATCCCTTCCAATCGAAGAATCCTGGTGGTGGTCTGTGGCCTGTCTCCTTTTCTGCCATCTTGGGCAAACCTCTTCCATGGATGGTTTTCTAGCTGGGACTTTTATTGCCCAGTCCTGGTAGGAAGGACTGAGGAATTGACGCCAAGGAATATGCAAAATGTCACTTAGGAGAAATAAGTTAGGCTTCTGCTATACAGCATGGCTAGTAACAAATGTATACTTGAAAACAGCCGGGAGTCTGTTTGTTTTCATTGCAAAATAATAAGGACATGTTGCACATTTATTAGCTCCACTGAAGCATTGCGCCGTCCCACAATGCACGTGTACTTCAAAGCAGCATACCACGAATAATAAATACCAGCAATGTTTGCAGAGAGACATACACACACAGAAACACACACTGGCCTGCGCGCACACACACACGCACAGAGAGAGAGAGAGAGAGAGAGAGAGAGAGAGAGAGAGAGAGAGAGGGAGAGAGAGAGAGGGAGGGGGGCATGGCAATACATTTAGGAGATATGTAGCAAGATCCTGGATCAGTTCGTAGGTGGGCATGGTGGCCTACGTTTGTAATCGTCGATGATTACATGAGTTCCAGGTTACATAGAGAGACCTCATCTGAAAAAACAAAAGCAAAACCAAACAAACAAAACCCTCCAACAGCAACAGTATCTATCTATGTATCTATCTATGTATCTATGTGTATCTATGTATCTATGTACCTATGTACGTATGTATGTAAGTATGTATGTATGTATGTATCTATCTATCTATCTATCTATCTATCTATCTATCTATCTATCTATCTATCTATATTTATTTAATTTACTATTTGCAGTACTGTGGATCAAATCCAGGGCCTTGCTCAAGCTAGTCAGTAACTCTTAACACTGAACTACACCAATAGACCTTAAACACATTTATTTTCTGCCACCCTGTACCACCAGAGTCTGGAAGAGGCAAAGAAAGCCATTACCCTCCTAGAGGTTGTGTCAGGAGTGTGGGACTGCTAACTCTTGATTTCAGATTTCTGCATTCCAGAACTATGAGCGAATAAATTTTTGTTGTTTTAGTCGCCAAGTTTGTGGTAATTTGTTATGGCAGCCACAGGAAGGGAATCTATTTGCCGAGGTAAAGATCTCACCTCTTCCTGCAGCCTACTCACTGACAAGTAATTTGACTTTGAAAAATGATTATCCTGGTCAAGTCAGCTTCAAAATGTGTTTTTCCATGAGTGTAAGTTTCCCAGAGCTGAAGTTTTAGGAATGGGGGAGAGAAACTATGGAGAACTGACTATTCCATCAGTCAGAAAATGCCTCTTGAATTTACACTGACCTGGTGTGTTTGCCATGGTCCAGCTTCTGTTCTTAGATTTATGAACCCAGAAACCTTATCCACATACTTAGAGTAGAATGAGGTCTTGGGAGATTGCTTGTAATTCATATGACATCACCACAGAGAGATGTATTAACTAGAAAGACAATTCATCAACTAAGTTGGGAAGCACAGCTAGCTCTGTAGAGACCGGGTGCTCACACACCATTAAAGCCTAGCCCCTTTTAGACTTAGAGTATTGGCCAACCCAATTAATAAACAAACATTTCTTGGCACTCATGTATACTCATATCCTCTTTGGAATCTTTGGTGTCGCCTTGACTTGATTTATAATCACTAGGCAGGGAGCGAGTGAGATCGGATGGCTCAGTAGTTACGGCACTGACTACCAAGTCTGATGCGCTCCATTCAGTCCTTAGAACCAAGCCTCACTAGTTATCCTTTGACCTCAATACACACACAGACATGCACATACACATAAATAAAAATGTAATAAAAATTAAAAAAAGAATCATTTGAAGACTGGTGTAGGTGTGTCCATGAAGGAGTTTCTACAGAAGATAAAATGAGAAAGGAGAGAAGACTCATTTATGGGTCAGGAATTGGACAGAATAAAAGGGGAGAAAGCCAGCAAGCTAGGACAATCCCTTTCTCTGTTTACTGACCTTCCACAAAGTGAATTATTTTGCTCTGTTAAACCTTCTCCACCATGATAAAATGAATGGGACCAAACATATCTTTTTTCCTTTGTTTATGTCAGGCATTGGGTCACAATGAGAAGAAAGGTAATGTACGCTTCTTCTCTGGCATCCCTGGAGACATGGTTCCCATTTCTGTTCTATCCCCAGCTTCTTTCAAGTGGAATGAACACAAGCAAGTGTGATGCCCATTACCTCCGGGCCAACAGGAAGGGTGTGCTTCTCATACGGTCTCTCTCCCCACCCACCAATTCACTGTATAGTTCCCTGGGGCCCCCAGGAAGGTGCTGCTACAGTCTGAAATGATTCCAAGTCCTTGAGTGACTGTGTGGAGTGCAGTCTACTTCCTCTTTAGCCCTCACCAGAATTATGATGTGAAAGAGACAGAAGCATTTAGAGCTTTAAGCCAATGAGATTGTGAGGCCACCCATCATAGCATTGGTTGTCACTTAGACACGTACCCTAAATAGCATACTTGATAGCATGAAATCTGAGTGAGGGATTTGGGTATAGAAAATGTTCATCAAGATGGTAGAAAATCAGATAAGTTGCTTCTTCCCCACAAACAGAGCCCGGTTGTCCAGAGACTCTGCTGTGCTGTCCTCGGAGCTAGTGATGCTCTACTTGAATCGTGTGGAGTAAACACCGACAGTTCTTGCTCTTTGGGGCTCCTTTACGTCTGGTCATCTTCTCAGTGTCCTCTTGCTAGACTATCTTTTCTTTAAGTTGAGTTTGTTGACGGTGTTCCAGGCTGAGACTGTGCTTAGAGCCATTCCCAGCTATGCTTTCCTTCCTTTTTAAAAAAAAGACAAGTCAAAACTGTAGGAAGTGAAGGAAGCCCGCGTGAATATACTTTATTGACAAGGACCCCAGTGCCTTAGACCCGTGGGAATTGGAAAAAACTTCCTCTGGTCCCTGTGTGAATGTCGGCAGAGTTCACAGAAGACCTTAACCGCAGCTTCCTCCTTTCAGAAGACTGCAGTCTGAGACTGCTTCCTTACAGAGCCCCCCTTGCTGAGATGAGCTGACTCCTCCTTATGGGATATATAAGAACTTGCTCAGGTCCCCAGTTGATGTATACTTGGTATCATCCCTTCAGAGTGAGCACAGCCCATCCAATCCTGGCTTTTCTGTGCATGTGTCTGTGTGTCTGTCAGGTTTTCAGGACCAAAGCATATAGGACAAGGAACAAAATAAACTATGTGTCATTGTACTTTGTTATTTTCTTTATGCTGAAGCCACTTTCTAATTATAATTTTCCTCTTGAAAACTTCATAAACAGCGAGTATATGATAATATCCACTCCCATTTCCCTTCTCCAGTTCTGCCAGTTACCACCTGACATCCCTCTCCCAACTTTATATCCCTGCTTTGATAACTCATACATCCAATTAGTGCCACCCATATATGCATGGTGTTGGGCATGGGAGACCTACCAATGGCCACACCCTAAAAATAATAACTTTCCTATGATCAACCAAATGTTTGGCCTTAGGAAGCAGAGTTAGTGTCAGATGTTCCCAACATTCATCTCTTGAGCTCCATTTTCAGATGACTGATCTTAACATTTCTCTATGTGTAGACCCATCCCTCTGTCCTCCCAAGGTCCATGTGTTAAAGGCTTGGTAGCTAGTCTGTGGTACTATGTTGAGAAGTGTCAGAATCCCTTAGAGCAACAGTTCTCAACCTGTGGGTCGACACCCCTTTGGGTGTCACATGTTCACAGGGGTTGCATATCAGATACTTATATTAGGATCCATAGCAGTAGCAAAATTAAAGTCACAAAGTAGCAAGGAATGTGGCTTTTATGCTTGGGGGGAGGTCACCACAATATGAGAGACTCTATTAAAGGTTTGAGGCCTTAGAAAGGCTGAAAACCAGCCGGGCAGTGGTGGCGCATGCCTTTAATCCCAGCACTTGGGAGGCAGAGGCAGGTGGATTTCTGAGTTCGAGGCCAGCCTGGTCTACAGAGTGAGTTCCAGGACAGCCAGGGCTACACAGAGAAACCCTGTCTCGAAAAACCAAAAAAAAAAAAAAAAAATTTAAAAAAAAGTTGAGAACCACTGCCTTAGAGATAAATACTGTCTCTTGATTATTCTTATAAAAAGTTTGAATGTATATAAATGTATTCCTTAAAAATACTACAAATGACATTTCTTTATACTTTCTTTATTACTTTGTTGTGTGAACTTTTCTAAAATCCTTAGAAGATCAGCAATGAATAAACATTCATGCTTTTTGGGAGTGTTCTGGGAGCAGAAAAACCAGTAGTCTGAATTACCTAAAAGCCAGAGAATGAATGGTACATACACTGATTTGAGAGACAAACTATGTTATGCTATTTAAGAGAAGAAAACAGCTTAAGTGAGTTTTTGTGTAGAAATGTACAGAGTGAAAATTGTCAGATTGAAAACAGAGTCTCTGGGTTCAAAGGCTGATGAAACAGCCAGGGAGGGGCCAGGATGGAAGGCCTTCCACCCAACAGGTGCCTGACTACAGCCTTTAGCAAAGGCCATCGCAGCCATACCCGGGAAATACTTCTGCAAGGACAAGTGTCCAGTCCCAGGCTGATGCTGCCCTGGTTATTATATTGGTTTTATTTGTCCAAGGATAACTGATTCCAAAGAATTTTTATAGCCCTCACTTTGCCCTTTAACAATTTCCTCCTTACCATAATCTCTTTGAACATTGCTGTTCTTTCTCAAATAAATTCGCTGTCTTTGAAGAGACAATCTCTTTCTGTGTTACTTTGAAAGAGGATAGATGCCCATCTATCTATAGACATCTTTCAAGGGCCAGGCCCTGCACCAGGTGCTTCTGTAGTTGCAACACCCGAGTCAGGTATAGATGAGAACACAGAAACTCAAGTGGCTCATTAACATGTCCAAAGATCATCTGTGGCAGGGGTGGGGGTGGGGGGTGGGGGTGGGGGTGGGGTGGGAGGGAACCTGAGCCTGTGCCACAAGGCTCCATTGCCAAATAGTGCTGGGAGAAAGCTAGCCTCCCAGGGGTGTGGACAAGCCTGTGAACAGAGGTAAGACCAGCACCTCTGCTCAGAGGGACCCACCAGGAACCCAGAGGACACAGGGACTGAGGAGTAGCCTTCCGGTTTCCTTCCGAGACTGGGGAGCAGATCCTGTGACACAGGGCTCCATACACAAATAGTGCCAGGAGAGAGCTGGTCTTCCAGGAGCACCAACACAACTTCGAACACAGTGCAGACCACTACATCAGTTCAAATTCCTGGCTCAAGAGGGACCCTCACAGAACCATCAAGATACAGGAACCAAGGAACAGCTGTGGACAGGATCCTTCTGGTTTCTGTCTGTACCCCGGAGCTGACCCTGTACCACAGCTCTCCAAACCCAAATTCCTCTCAGAGAGATCTGGTCTCCAAGGAGTACTGACACATAGGCTTGCAGGAAGGACAAGTCACAGTCAGAGCAAGACCAGCTAACACCAGAGATAACTGGATGGTGAAAGGCAAGGGCAAGAACATAAGGAACAGAAACCAAGGTTACTTGGCATCATCAGAACAGAATTCTCCCACCACAGTTGACCCCTGGATACCCCAACACACCAGCAAACCAAGACTTAGATTTAAAATCACATCTCATGATAATGATAGAAGACTTTAAGAAGGAAATAAATAAATCCCTTAAAGAAATACAGGAGAACACAGGTAAACAGCTAGAAGCCCTTAAAGAGGAAACACCAAAACCTCTTAAAGAATTACAGGAAAACACAATCTAACAGGTAAAGGAAATTAACAAAACCATCCAGGATCTAAAAATGGAAATAGAAACAATAAAGAAATCACAAAGGGAGACAATCCTGGAGATTGACAACCTAGGAAAGGGATCATGAGTCATAGATGCAAGCATCACCAACAGAATACAAGGGAAGAGAAAAGCTCAGGGGCAGAAAAAAAACATAGAAAACATTGACACAACAGTCAAAGAAAATGCAAAATGCAAAAAGCTCCTAACCCAAAACATCCAGGAAATCCAGGACACAATGAGAAGACAGAACCTAAGGATAATAGGTATAGCAGAGAGTGAAGATTCCCAACCTAAAGGACAGGTAAATATCTTCAACAAAATTATAAAGGAAAACTTCCCTAACCTAAAGAAAGAGATGAACATAAATATACAAGAATCCTACAGAACTTCAAATAGATTGGAACAGAAAAGAAATTCCTCCAGTCACATAATAGTCAAAACACCAAATGCACTAAATAAAGAATATTAAAAGCAGTAAGGGAAAAAGGGTCAAGTAACATACAAAGGCAGGCTTATCAGAATTACACCAAACTTCTGACCAGAGACTATGAAGGCTAGAATATCCTGGGCAGATGTCATACAGACTCTAAGAGAACACAATTGCCATCCCAGACTGCTATACCCAGCAAAACTCTCAATTCTCATAGATGGTGAAACCAAGATATTCTTTGACAAAACCAAATTCACACAATATCTTCCCACAAATCCAACCCTACAAAGGATAATAGATGGAAAATGCCAACACAAGGAGGGAAACTACATCCTAGAAAAAGCAAGGAAGTAATCTTCTTTCAACAAACCCAAAAGAAGATAGCCACAAGCCGGGCAGTGGTGGCACACTCCTTTAATCCCAGCACTTGGGAGGCAGAGGCAGGTAGATTTCTGAGTTCGAGGCCAGCCTGGTCTACAGAGTGAGTTCCAGGAGAGCCAGGGCTACACAGAGAAACCCTGTCTCAAAAAAAACAAACAACAACAACAACAACAACAACAAAAAGATAGCCACATTTACATAAAAATAACAGGAAGCAACAATCACTTTTCCTTAATATCTCTTAACATCAATGGACTCAATTCCTCAATAAAAAGACATAGACTAACAGACTGGATACGTAAACAGGACCCAGCATTTTGCTGCATACAGGAAATGCACCTCAGAGTAAAGACTGGGAAACAATTTTCCATGCAAATGGTCCCAAGAAAAAGGCTGGAGTAGCCATTCTAATGTAGGATAATATTGACTTTCAACCCAAAGTCATCAAAAAAGATAAGGAAGGACACTTCATACTCATCAAAGGAAAAATCTAGGAAGAAGAACTCTCAATTCTGAACATGTATGCTCCAAATGCAAGGGCACCCACATTCATAAAAGAAACTTTACTAAAGCTCAAAGCACACATTGAACCTCACACAATAATAGTGGGAGACTTCAACACCCCACTCTCATCAATGGACAGATCTTGGAAACACAAACTAAACAAAGACACAGTGAAACTAACAGAAGTTGTGGACCAAATGGATTTAACAGATATCTATAGAACATTTCATCCTAAATCAAAACAATATACCTTCTTCTCAGCACCTCATGGTACTCTCTCCAAAATTGACCATGTAATTGGTCACAAAACAAATCTCAACAGATATAAGAAGACTGAAATAATCCCATGCCTCCTATCAGATCACCACAGATTAAGGCTGATCTTCAATGGCAACAAAAACATCAGAAAGCACACATACACATGGAAGCTGAACAATGCTCTACTTAATGATAACTTGGTCAAGGAAGAAATAAAGAAATTAAAGACTTTCTAGAATTTAATGAAAATAAAGTACAACATACCCAAATATATGAGACACAATGAAAGCAGTGCTAAGAGGAAAACTCATAGCTCTGAGTGCCTCCACAAAGAAACTGGAGAGAGCATACACTAGCAGCTTAACAGCACACCTGAGAGCTCTAGAACAAAAAGAAGCTAATACATCCAAGAGGAGTAGAAGGCAGGTAATAATCAAACTCAGTGCTGAAATCAACCAAGTAGAAGCAAAAAGAGCTATACAAAGAATCAACAAAACCAGGAGCTGGTTCTTTGAGAAAATCAGCAAGATAGATAAACCCTTAGCCAGACTAGCTAGAGGTCACAGAGACAGTAGCCAAATTAACAAATTCAGAAATGAAAAGGGAAATTTAACAACAGAATCTGAGGAAATTTAAAAAAAAATCAGATCCTACTACAAAAGCCTATACTCTACAAAATTAGAAAATCTGGATGAAATGGACAATTTTCTAGACAGATACAAAATACCAAAGTTAAGTCAGGATAAGATAAACCATCTAAACACTCCAATAACCCCTAAAGAAATAGAAGCAGTCATTAAAAATCTCCTAACCAAAAAAAAAAAAGCCCAGAACCAGATGGGTTTAGGGCAGAATTCTATCAGACATTCAAAGAAGATCTAATACGAATACTCTTCAAACTATTCCACAATATAGAAACAGAAGGAGCACTATCCAACTCATTCTGTGAGGCCACAGTTACACTGATACCAAACCTCACAAAGACCCAACAAAGAAAGAAAACTTCAGACCAATTTCCCTTATGAATATCAATGCAAAAAAATTCAATAAAATTCTTGCAAACCAAATCCAAGAACACATCAAAATGATCATTCATCATGATCAAGTAGGCTTCATCCCAGGGATGCAGGCATGGTTCAATACCCAGAAATCCATCAATGTAATCCACTACATAAACAAAGTCAAAGAAAAAAACCACATGGTCGTTTCAATAGATGCTGAAAAAGCATTTGACAAAATTCAACATCCCTTCATCATAAAAGTCTTAGAAACATCAGGAATTCAAGGCCCATACCTAAACATAGTAAAAGCAATATGCAGCAAACCAGTAGCCAACATCAAACTAAATGGAAAGAAACTTGAAGCATTCCCATTAAAATCAGGGACTAGACAAGGCTGTCTACTCTCTCCCTATCTATTCAATATAGTACTTGAAGTTCTAGCTAGAGCAATTAGACAACAAAAGGAGGTCAAAGGGATACAAATTGGAAAGGAAGAAATCAAAATATCACTCTTTGCAGATGATATGATCGTATACTTAAGTGACCTGAAAAACTCCACCAGAGAACTCCTG
>CM052714.1:59275034-59339414 GCA_028551405.1 Uromys caudimaculatus
ACATAATGTGCTTCTCCTTTCCAGAAAGTTCTGTGATGCACACCTACCTTTATGCCTTCTGACTCAGAAGGGTGTAAGTTTTTTTTTTTTTTTTTTTTTTTTTTTTTTTGGTTTTTCGAGACAGGATTTCTCTGTGTAGCCCTGGCTGTCCTGGTGTAAGTATTTTTAAACTCTATTAAAGTGATCCCTGGGCTTCCTTCTGGGTACATTTTAAAATTCTTTTACTAAGGAGTGTAAGAACCCTAAAAGGTGAAGGACTTCTCAGCAATTTATGGCACCCAATGGGTAGATCCCTAAAACTTCCAGCTTTTTATAAGGGGAAAGTAGGAAAATTTCCCCCTATTGTCTTATCTTTGAATATGTACAACTTTTATTTGGAATTAACTGGGAAATTTCCCCAAGTTCTTTATTTCACTTGGTCTTGTTAAACACCACATTCTTTTTTAAAACTATAATCAATGGTCAGAAAAGACAACTTATCGGTTAAGCAAGAACACTTGCTGCTCTTGTGGCGGACCCAAATTCCATCCCCAGCACCTATGTTGGACAGCTCACAATTCCGAGGGATCTGACATCTTCTTCTGACCTCCATAGATACCAGCACACACAAGACATTCACTCATACAGACACACAAATTTGCGCCCGTGTGCACACGCACATGAGTGCACACACACACACACACACACACACACACACACACACTGAGAGAGAGAGAGAGAGAGAGAGAGAGAGAGAGAGAGAGAGAGAGAGAGAGAATAAAAATAAAATATTTTAAAACAACAACAGAGACAACAAAGATGTAGGAAACTGAATTGGTTACAGTGAAAGCTACATCAGTTTAGAATGGCGCCCAGGAACTTGACTGATGAGAGACCTTAACCATATCCAACGCAGCCTGGAAACCTCTCTTTCCACCAGAATAAACAAGTACATGGCCTATTTCTCAGAAACCAGAACAAAGTTTCTATCTAGATGCTATACACACCATAGTGAAGGAGAGTAACTCACCCGTGGTCTGAGTGTGGGGGACAAGGAAGTTAAGTAGATCCACTATGAATTATTAAATTCCCATGCCAGTATAAACATGTCAGGCACTTTCCCCCAGGTGTGGCAGAGCCCACGAGTAAAACAGAAAGCAGTATGCGTCGCAGAGGCTAGGAGGCTGCATCTGCAACCCAACACAGTGATTCTGAGTGATCCGGGAGCCCGAGAGCGGGAGTAGAAGATAACAGAGGAATGTTTATTACCTGTGGCTGTAAGGATCCGCACCAGACTCAGCTCCTCCACAACCATGGGGATTTTCCTGGGAAGCCCCCACATAGCAATCTAGGAAAATATTTTATGGAGAGGACACTTTCCTGAGCATGCTTAGTTCAAGAAGGAAAAATGGCAGACACAATTTGGGGCAGGATCAGCCCAAGGTCAAAAGGCTGAAAGAGCAACCACAAACTCTTTTTTCTGGTTTTTTTGTTTTTTTTTAAAGAATTATTTATTTATTTTATGTATATGAGTACATGGTCACTCTCTTCAGACACACCAGAAGAGGACATCAGATACTATTACAGATGGTAGTGAGCCACTGTGTGGTTGTTAAGAATTGAACTCAGGACCTCTGGAAGGGCAGTCAGTGCTCTTAACCACTGAGCCATTTTTCCAGTCCCACAAACACTTCTTTCTGGCTCATTTTAATATTATAATGAGCCACCTTTATTTTAGGTGCCTAAAGAATGAGTTGGGTGGCTTGGAAGATCTTGGTTTGTTCTCCAAAAAATTTAGCTGCAACAGGGAGAGAGAATGATACCAGATGTAAGTTGTCTTAGAGTTTTACTGCTGTGAACAGACACCATGAACAAGGCAACTCTTACAGGGACAACATTTAATTGGGGCTGGCTTACAGGTTCAGAGGTTCAGTCCATTATCATCAAGGCAGTAGCATGGCAGCATCCAGGCATACACGGTGCAAGAGGAGCTGAGAGTTCTACATCTTCATCTGAAGGCTGCTAGAAGACTGGCTTCCAGGCAGCTATGACAAGGGTCTTAAACCCATGCCCACAGTGACATACTACCTCCAACAAGGCCATACCTCTAAATAGTGCCACTCGCTGGGCCAAGCATATTCAAACCACCACAGAAGTTAATACAGGAGTTTGTCCTTGGTGGCTGAAGGAGTTGTAGGATACTCAGAGGTCTCCTGTTTGAAAGTGGAAACATCCAAAGAGAAGCCCTCCCTGGTCTGCAGCGGTGTAGAGCCCAAGGGAACTCCCCCTCTGCGCCCCGAAGGTTCCAACAGCAATTCACCGCGGTTGAAACAGAAGTAAAGGCCACAGGCCACGATGTGCACTGGATGTGAGGAAGGTTAGAAGCCAATGTGCCCCTTTCATGGGAAGAAAGCATGACTGGGTGGAGGCAATGGAGGCAATGTTAGAGATGAGTAGACTCAGAGGCAAGAAGTTGGTCAGGACAAGGTTTGCTCTGGGTTCACTGGCATCTTCCTTCTTGCCATGCGCATCAGTTTCCCTAGTCGGTGAGATATCTGAATAATGGAAAATAAATCCACATCATAATATCTTCTGGAAGATTCAGCCTTGAAGAGGGATAGGGAAAGCCCTGTCCTGAATTTTCTTCTCCCTTGGAACTCTCAGTTTAAACTCCAAAGTGGCACCAGGCATGGTGGCACATACCTTCAATCTTAGTGCTGGGGAGGTAGAAGCTCAAGCTAGCCTGGTTCACACGGTGAGTTCGAGGCCAGCAAGGCTACATGGTGAGACTGTCTCAAAACACAAAACAAAAAGTCCCTCACCAGGCACTTAGCTACATGCATTGAGGCAGGCCTAACATCCTAAGTCCCTGAAAGAGGAGTCTGATATTCGAGCTCTCCGCTGAGCCTGCTTGCTCTGTTCAATTAGCGGCAGAGAAAAGAAAGGGCTCCCGATACGCAGAAGCGACATCGCAGTGCGGTCGTGTGCAGGATAAGGGTGACATGGGACATTCTGAAAGGTCAGCAGATAAAACACAAGACGGCCTGACAAAGGAGGAGAGTAGGCACACTGCGGAGACCCTTCCCTTAGGCACACACGGCTAAAGGTTTCGCTCAGTCCCCAACAGAGATGAACAATAAGTTCAGAGCGGAACCTCACTGGAAGGGATTCGGACTCCTTCTGTATAAAGTAGCGTTCACATTCAGCTCAGCAAAGATTGGATCTGGGTCCCTTTCCATGCCTGCGTTTTGCCATTCTTAATTAACACCATTTTTATCGCTATGAAGTTCCAAGCTAATGAAGGCCTGAAGGTGTTCTTACAGCTGGGTTCAGAGAAGAGCCAGCTCTGACCATGAGAGTCCAGAGCCCAGTGCCTGTCTGTACGAACAGGGTAAACAGTGTCCTTTGCCCCACAGAGCACTCTTAATAAGCCTTGTGTCACAATGACTTAGAAATACTTTCCAGTTCGTGCTCTAGAAGGAAAAGAAGGTGGGTTAAATCAAAGGCTTTTCAGGCTACCAACTGCTAAGGAGCAATCTGTCATTTTCTGGATCAGGAAAAAAAAAAAAAAAAAAAAAAAAGGATGTAGTCTGGGGACAATTATTTTGGTCTCTCTTTGTATTCCTCTGTTTCTGCTTAACATAACACTTCCCACACACCCCAGTGGCCTTTAGAGGACGTACCAACTTCTCTGACAGGACCCTTCTCTCCAGCGCCCCATTCTCATGCAAATTCGCCCTATAAGTCCCCTGCTCTCTCATTCCGTTCCCATTTTGAAACATAAAAAGAAGAAAGCCCCCAGAAGCCCCGTGGTTGCACCAGAAGGGGTGCAGGCTAGATAACCTTTGTCCCTTTTCCACAACTTAATTCCTGATCCGAGCCCAACGTGTTCCCAATGCTGTGGCTTGGGCTTTGTCAGTGTCCTTTCGGAGACCCACAACAATTCACATTCACAGAAAGTGAGATTAAAAGTGTGTGACTGTCGGCCTGAACTCCCGAATCCCACTCCTGTCCCTACTAAAGATTTCTTCTCAAGGGCAGATTTTTATCTTAGGAAGGAGAGTAATGCCTCCCCAGCTCGGAGAGCAGTGGAGAAATCACCCCCAGATCTCTCCTAAGAAATTGTTTGAGAAATTTAGTAAGTGAAACGCAAGGCAAAAGACAGCAAGAGAGCTGGGGTGTAGGGAACTTGCCTGCCTACCATGCATGAAGCCAGGGGTTCAAGCACAGAATCACAGCCCTGCCCCTCCTTCCCTGGGGGGGAGGAGCTGACAAGAGGAACATTTATCATTATACATATGTTTATTAATGATCTGCTTTGTACTCTGTGGGAAATATACACATATATCTAGACCCTGTGCTCATGAAACTTGGGACCACATAAACAGAGTAAACCAAGAGGGGCATTCTTGTCTGCTTGTTTGTTTGTTTGTTTTGTTTGTTTTGTTTTATTGAAAGTATGAGTGCTTAAAGGCCTTCAGAGGAGAAAAAGAACGTAAACTTTCTGCCCAGAGTGGTACCAAACGCCTGGAATCCCATCACTCATGATGGGGGACCAAAGAGACGAGGACACCCTGAACTATGTGGACCCTGTCTCAAACCAAATGAATAAAAAAAAAAACAAATGATAGGGCTGGAGAGGTGGCTCAGCAGTTAAGAGCACTGGCTGCTCTTCCAGAGGTCCTGAGTTCAATTCCCAGCAATCACATGGTGGCTCACAACCATCTATAATGGGGATCTGATGCCCTCTTTTGGTGTGTCTGAAGAGAGTGTCAGTGTACCACATACATAAAATAAATAAATAAATATTCTTTAAAAAAATAAAAAGCAAGTGATTTTTTAATGTCTTTTGATCAGTTATCTGGAGGCTCAAGTGAACTCTATTTAATACAAGCTAACTCAATAACCATCAAAGTCAAAAGACATTTAAAAACCCATTTGCTGTGGAGCTTCATGGTGAGCAAAACAGCAAAGCAGTTAATGAACACCGTCCCTGTGTCCAGCACCATGCTAAACACTGTGTGTGCACTGTATGACCCAATCCCCCCGCAGATGCATAAAATGAGGAAAATCCAGAATGAAAGCAAAGACAAGAGAGGCACAAGGCAGGACCTCGGCAGGTGGAGCTCAGGTGAACCCCTGCTTCACAAGTAAAGAATGTTCTGACAGACTGAGTAATTCACCCAAAGAAAAAGCCAGAATTTCTAAATATCCAGGATTTTATGTCCAAATATTTATTACCTCCTGTTTATTTTACTACCTCCTGTTTTTTCCATCAAGTTATATCAATAGAAAAAATTTCAATATTCAAGAGATCACAAATTAAAATAATAAAAGACATTTGATTTACTTAATTCACTTGAAAGTTTTTAAAAAGTGTGACTCAGGAGGAAGCTGGAATTTGGGCTTTCTTTATCATTCTTTTCTTTTAGATGTATTTATTTTATTTCATATATATGAGCACTTTGCCCTCATGTGTGAATGTGTGCATCACGTGCGTGACTAGTGCAGGTGAGGCCAGAAGAGAATATCGGATGCTCTGGACCTGGAGTCACAGAGCCTTGTGACACACCACAGTGCTCTTAACCACTGGGCCATCTCCACAGCCCTGCTGTTCACCATCTTAATGGGAGAAGGGCAGAGGAGCAGTTCTGGGAACACTGACAGCCTCTTAGAAGGTGTGGGGTAAAGGCCCTCAGAAAACACAGAAGATGCCTTGGAAAGAGAAATGGGGTCCTGGGAGAATGCACAGGAGATGGGAGAGCTTGCTGGCAGTAGGGAGCCTTTGAGAAGATGGGGCAGGACCCATGACAAGTGAGCACTGGGTGAGGCTTTGGGTTAGACAAGGAAAGGACTTCAGCAACTCAATGGCTTCGTCTTCGGTTGCTTTTTGTTTGTTTTGTTTTGTTTCGTTTCGTTTTTCTTGTTTTCTTTTTTATGCCAGTTTAACATATTTTGGGGTGGTGTGTCCTGATTCCTGTCAATGTTTAAGAACACAAACACAAATGACAGTGACATAAATGAAGACATGTTACGTTATAAAGATGTTCCAAGGTTTCAGAAGTTCACTCCTGTAAGACTAGAAAGCAGGAAACTGAGCACGGGAGAGAAAGATTTTTCCAGGGTTCAGCAGCCAACACTGGAAGAACCCAAGCGCAGGCCACAGAGTTCCAGTTGTGATGAAAAAAAGAAATTCTTTTTTTTCAGTACTTTAAAATTTTCATGTGGTCTCCGCAAAAAAAAAGTCTCAGCTCCCTGCTTGTTCCAGACATAGGAATGACAATAGCTCACTAATGTGCCTTTGGGGAGAGGGGGTACTTGGGATGGAAGTCAAGGCCTCACACAAGCTGGGCACGTGCTTTACCACTGACCTACAAGTCTACCTCTTTTCTTTGTTTTTGTTTGTGTTTTTTAATAGCACGAGAAGATCCCTGGCTAAGTAAGAGGGCAGTCATAACTGCCGTCATAAATCCCACTGACTTTTCCCAGGTGGTTTGAACCAGGATGGAGAGTTCAGCCAGCCAAAGCACCAAGGCTGACTCTCTCTCTATTCTACACCACATAAAAAGAGCCCAAGTTACCTCTGCAAGAACAGTTTGACTGTACAATGCCAGAGTCACTGGGAGAGAGAGAGAGAGAGAGAAGTAAAAAGCAAACCATAGGCTTGTAAGATGCGAACGCAGCCTGTGTTTAGATTCCACCATTTAAAAATATGCCTTCCCAGCCCGCTAGCCACCCTACTTGGAAGGAAACCCTTAATTTATTTCTAAGAAGCGCCAGCATTCATTAGAATCACAGTCTCCTCCAGCCTCACGCTTCGAAAATGGCCTCTGGGCACTTGCCTAAAATAACTTTTCGACTGTGCTCCAATAAAGAGTCCTTTGCTGGAACTTGGGTCAGATGCTCATTTATTACCCCCCTCTTAATCAATTAAGAAATGTATCATAAAACACATTCCTTGTAAGAGGACAAACATAGGAGTTATTCTCCTTGCTGGGCTCATAGCTTGGTTTTTCTAGAATGAAAAGAAACCACACATGAGTACCGAGTGGGTGTGGGGGGGGGGGATGTGTTTGCATCCTGGGGTGGCTCAATGAAATGTTATTACCTTATCAGTCCCTGACAGACTGATGGGAAGCAGGTAATAACTTCCCTTTGCCAGAGTTGGCTCTGAATAGGGCAGGGTGTTCACTGCACTAGAAAAAGACTGGAAAACCAAGTTTCTTTTTCTTCTTCTTTTTTTTTTAACTACATGTTTTCTGGTTAAAGCAAATGTTAGTTTTAGTACTGAGCTCAATGGAAAGGTACCAGTGGTTTACTACTAAATCCCTTCTTCTTGAGAAAGAAAATATTTACATAAAAGATCAAAGCCTGGGAGCCTATTCTTCTTAGCATATGGAGATTTTGAACCCAGTCAGTTACCAAATACAGGCACTGAGACACATGATGTCATAGTCTAGCAGGGACATTCTCCCTCCCACACATGCACACATGCATACGCTGATGAAGAATAGAAATATGTCTTAAAGTCACAGAGTGACCCATGCTTTGGAGGGTTGAGAGATGGCATCTCCAGAAGTGAAGATGTAACAGCACAGACCTTTAATCTCTTTGAATTTCTTAGTCTCTAAAAGCAATAAACATTGGGGCAGGAGATATTGACTACAGTTTGAAATCTTATTTTTTGTAAGGAAAAAAAAAAAGCGAGTCTTGGGCTGGAGAGATGGCTCAGCAGTTAAAGGCTAGGCTCACAACCAAAAATATAAGAAAAACAGGTCCTTTGAAGTATTAAATCTCCCATCAATCTAAAACAGCACTGTTTTGATTCGCCACCCTTAACATGATTTTGCCTCTCAACTAGGGACAATATCAATGAAGACTTCATTCTGAATGATACACACATGCCTTGTGCTACAACTGGGGTGAGGGTTCAACACCAGAGAGCTTCTAGGCACAGAAGAGTGTGTAGTCAGTCAAGTCAGGCTTCTATAACTGAGTATCATAAAAAGGGCATCCAATCGAAGCTAATTACACTAGAGGCCAGGGATTCTGAGATCTGGCATTTGGTGAGGACACACTTCCTGGTCCCTGGGCTGTGCCTTCTTGCCACGTCCTTATAGAATGGAAAATACTGATCTTGCTCTTTGGGGCATCATTTATAAGGCCCAACACCATTTATGAGGGCCCCACCCAATGATCTAACCACCTCCTGAAGGCCTACCCTCTAATGCTATCTATCACCTTGGAGTTTAGTAATTCAACTTGTGAGTTTGAGAGGAGCACACACTACACTAAAAAAAGGCATAAAGAGCGTGCAGAGTAATTCATACAGATGCCAGATAATATGTAATCAAGAGTGAATTTCCCTTGGGGGACGTGGCAAGTTGGGGTCCTCAGGACACTGACGCTGAGGTGGAGACTAGGGTGAGGTGGTTAGGAGGTACTGTGCTCAGGGCCAATGGTTGTGGAGGAAAGGAGGACAGAGGACCGGGGACTTGACTGTGGTCTAGGATCTCTAAAGCCTGGTTCAAAACCATCCTATACTGGTACACACACACACACTCTCGGTCACTGGTGTGAGGTGTGTATACATGTCCCATGACAACGGTTTAGTTCTCTAACAGAGGTAATTCCCAACTTACCTGGTGGCAGCTCACATGATGCCTACAGGGCTCCCAGCATCAAAGCGTTAAGTTCAGCCTTGAAGAGGAAATCGGGGCAGTCCAGCATTGGATCTCTGGCAGGAAGATTCCAGATCATGATTTTTCTTGCACTACAAAGCTCCCTATCATAGGCAAGGCCCTGGTAGAGTTCAAATCTGAAATGTATCCTCCAGACTTATGTTTTGAATGCTTGCAACCCAGGTGGTGTTCTTTTGGGAGACTGGAATCTTCCAGATGTGGGCTCTGGCTGGCAGAATTAGATCACTAGGTGTGGGTTTTGAAGGCTATGATCTAGACACTGGTTTGGGTGTCCTCTGATCTTCCTGGTCTGCCATGAAGCACATCCACATACCCTCCTGACACCGTGAACTCTACCATGCCTCCGCCATTACAATGGACTGAGACCCTCAGCACTGAGAGCCGACGTAAATCCTTCCCAATTGGTTGTTTTGTCGGGTGTCTTGTCACAGAAATGTGTTAACTGATGCACAACCTCAGTGGCCACAACTCTCCCCACTAGAACCACCGCCTCTGTTTGCCGGAATGATCTAGAAGGAATCATCTGACTGGGGCTTTGTCTTAGTCACTGTGTAATTGCTGTGAGGAGACCCCAGGACCAAGACCAGGGCAGCTCTTATAAAAGAAAATATTTCATTGGGCTAGCTTACAATTTCAGAGGCTTAGTCCATTATCACCACGGTGGGGAGCATAGCTCTGGAGTAGTAGCTGAGAGCTATATCCTGATCAACAGGCAGAGTAACAGTGAGACACACACACACACACACACACACACACACACACACACACACACACCCCTGGTAAGAGTTTTTGCAACCTCAAAGCCCACCCCCAGTGACATACTTCCTCTGACAAGGCCATGCCTCCTAACCTTATAATCCTCTCAAACAATCCCACTCCCTGGTGACTAAATATTCAATATATGTGCCTATGGGGTCCGTTCTTATTCAAACCACCACAGGCCTAAAATATTTCAGTTTTCTCCTGGGATTTGACACATGATATATAGGCTAAACCCCAAAGAGAATGTTTGTTGGGTACTCTCCCACCATAAGGAGTCTTTCTTTCAGTTCTGTGAGCTACATCAAGACCTTTCTGGGAACTGCATGTTTTTCTTCTTCTTCTTTTTCTTCTTCTTTTCTTTTCTTTTTTTT
Organism: Uromys caudimaculatus; assembly: GCA_028551405.1. Lineage (NCBI taxonomy): Eukaryota > Metazoa > Chordata > Mammalia > Rodentia > Muridae > Uromys > Uromys caudimaculatus. Next base: position 59,284,849 of record CM052714.1, read on the forward strand.
TTTTTTTTTGATTTACTTATTTATTATGTACACAGTGTTCTGCCTGCATGCCAGAAGAGGGTACCAGACCTCATTATAAATGGTCATGAGCCATCATGTGGATGCTGGGAATTGAACTCAGGACCTCAGGGAGAGCAGTCAGTGTTCTCAACCTCTAAACCATCTCTCCAGCCCATGTTTTGCTTTTTTTGGGTTTGTCAATCTTCAATGGCAAAACTCTTGAAGAAATAAAATGCATACTGAGAGGTTTCTGTCCCTGGCCTCTTGGGCCCATTGTTTCTAGTCCTGTGTCAAGGCAAGAGTATCAGGACAACCGGAGTAAAGGTGCTCACCTGGCAGAAGCAAAGAGGAAGAGGTTGATCCCTGAAAATCCCCCTGTAGTACCAGGCCCCGCCCCCAATGACTTATTTCCTTCTACTAGGCCCCATGTCCTAAAGGTTCCACCACCCCAATGGCAGCACAGGCTGTTGAGCTAGCCTCTGGGATATGAGGCATTAAAAAACATTTACGATCCAAACCATGAGTGCCTGCCACATACCCTAAAAGAAACAATCACACAGTTCACTCTATCTTACATATGACCTGGATTTGATCATAATGCCACTTTTCCTTTATGAGTTCTGCTGTGGCCTGAATATTCTTGTTCATCTCAAATTCCTATGTTTAAATCTTAAACCCCAAAGCAACAGTATCAGAATGTGAGGGCTTTGGGAAACAGATGAAGTCAAAAGAATCTAGGAAGAAAAATGTGTAAAATGAAGAGGAGTAAAAGATTATACTCTCTAGAAAGTAAAGACCAGTGGGTTAAAGTGTGTGCTGCTCCTGCAGAAGACTCAGATTCCATTTGGAGCATGCGTGTCAGGCCATACACGGCTCCAGTAGACCACACATCTTTGTTCTCCACAGACTCACATGCAGTCTGTCCCACACCACACACTAGCATGTGTGAGGCCCTGGGCTCAATCCCAGTACAAAAAACATAAAACAAGGCCGGGAGTGTCAATGCATGCCTTTGATCCCAGCACTCAGGAGAAAGGCAGGTGGATCTCTGTGAGTTTGAGGCCAGTCTGGTCAACAGAGTGAGTTCTAGGACAGCCACACCTATACAAACAAACTGTGTCTCGCAAAAACAAAAAAGAAAAAAATTTGAAAAGATACTGAGCCATCCTGATTTCTTAGATTTTGACTTTTATCCCTCCCACCCCCCACCCTCTTTGATCTGTAGTCTGAATCTGACATTTTACCCTTCTGGTCTCCTGCCTTCCCCATTCTAGTATTGTGTTCTACCACCGAGCTAGGTCCATCAGCTCTGGTTTTGCTTTTATGGTTAATTTTTTTCCTGTTATTAAAATCAGATAAAGATATAAAACAAACTCACTTTGTTCTACTTTTACATTAATTTTTTATTATACTGTTACATCTGGATTTTGTTTTATATTGTCTAGAATTTTTCTGAAATCATTAACTGGTTTTAATAGCATTATTAAATAAGTTTAGACTTAGATCATTTAGATATCTTTCATCATCACTTATTAAATAGTTATATAATTGAGTCTATCCCTCTTATTCTATTAACCCATTAAAGTCGGTTTGTCTTTTTAATGACTGTTTTGATTTACATTATATAAGCTGTTGATACCAGTGTAATCCATGCACACTGAGTTTCAGGACACCCAGGGCTACCCAGAGAGACCCTGAATTGGAAAAAAATAAATAGGTAGATAGATAGGTAGATAGGTAGATGATTGATAGATAGATAGATAGATAGATAGATAGATAGATAGATAGACAAATGGGCAGATAGATAGACTGACCATTTAAACAAACAACCAAATTCTTTGGCTTCTCTTAACTGTCAAAGCTGGCCATAGTGATTCATGTCTGTAATTCTCAGGTGACTGGGGTAGGGGAGATGGTTGGATTCTCCAAGACAGCCTGGGCTGCAGTGTGAGACTATGGGACCCCGTTTAGAAGAAAGAGATATTTCAGGGGAGGGAAGAAAGGAGAGAAAGAGAGAACCAGAGAACCGAATAGATGTTATGCCAGTCCCATGAGCACAGGGACACACCTGCCTTATCTGCTGTGGGGATTCCTGTTGGCCAGCACATTACAGTTCTTGAAGCTCCCAGTTTGGTTGAACTGGGACAATTCCCAAATTATGGGTAGCTGCCCTCCTCACTCTAGAGTCATCAAAAGGCTTCTTGAAGCCAGGTGTGAGGACGCATACCTCTAATCTCAACACTCAGGAGACTGGGGCACAACCACAAGTTCAAAGCCAGCCTGTGCTAGACAGCAAATTTGTGTTACAAAACAAAACAAAAACCAGTTTCATGAAGGAGAGAGAATGGCGTGGAAGACTCTAACTGAGCAGAAAGAAAGCCTGCCAACAAGAAGGTGGCTTGAGGGAACCAGGCAACGAAGCCAGCCGTCTGAAAGGATGTGGTTTACAGGTTAGTCCAGATGCGACCACTAGCACAAGCATGGAGACCAAGGCAGACTTCACACCAGGAAGATATTGTGGGATCATATGTGGGAAAGCGTGGGGATTGAGGTCGATTTCATACCAAGATGTTGTTAGCTTACTGTGCAAAGGATGCCTGGACTTCTCATCAGCGTCGCTCGCTGGTGAATACTTAGACAGAAACCACCACAAGCCAGCTACCTGCTAGAACTTTTCATCTACTCTGTTGCTATTGGAGCTAGACTTAAAGAAATCTAACTAAAGCCAAACTGGGAGAGGAAAAAAAAAGACATATTTTACCTCCCCCACATCTATTTCCTGTCTCAGAGACTGTAAGTGTGTGTGCCTACTAAAATATTCTATCAAAAACAGCAAGCCGGCCAGAAACTCTCTGCCAGAAGACTTGGAGCAAAAAGGGATGTTTGAGAACTGGGGTTCAGGACATCTTCACAGGCTTACATTCCCCGTGTAAATTCTACAGGAAGTCTGTCCTTTGCTTCGTTGTAATGATACCATTAACCCGACAGGATTGGTAACTCCCATCATGCATCTCGTGCCACGACGCATCCAAAAGCCTCTCATGAGGAAGAAAAGGGAGTGCACCCCAGTCCAGAAAATCCACCCCATTCCTGTAATTCCTCACCTCTCCAAACTTATAAGTAATCCATTCAGAGGAGCTAGGCAAAACTCCAGAACTCACCCAGAGAAGCCTATACTACCCCCGCCCCCCCCAAATATGTTGCTTTCTCTGTGTGAGAAAACTTGCTTCCACTTCCTGACTGTTTCCTCCGAATTCTTCCTCCAACGGTGACAAGAACCGAGCAACAAGAGCTCACGGTGGGCTCTGCCTCTGGGGGACTCTCCCAGCTTCAGCTCCGGTGGTAAGACCCTCGTTCAAGGAGGATTCTCCTGGTACTCACGAGACAAAACTAAAGATGCAGGAACATGAAGTAGAACCTAAACCAGTAACCCAGCCAGACATGCCCCAATTTCTTAGCATTAGAGCATACTACTGACGTCGGAAATTTGGTGTCCTTGGGAATGAAGGAGACTTTGATCGGGAGGTCAATGGCCATCAAAGCCACCCCTAGCCTATTGCTTTTGAGCTCCTGCCCTGTGAATTTGAAGAATGAAATCCATGGGCTACATCAGATGAATTTTAGAGAGAAGTTTATTATAGATGCATAGATGGGAATTTTTAAAACAATTCCTTTATTTATGTGTTTATGTATTTCTTTATTTTTATTTTATGTGAATTGCTGTTTTGCATGAATGTCAGTTCCTGTGGAACTTGAGTTAGTGTGAGCTGCCACATGGGTGCTGGGAGTTGAGTCAAGCTCCTCTGGAAGAGCAGCCAGTGCTGTAACCACAGAGCCACCTCTCCAGCCAGTGGGGGTTGGGGACTGTGGTGATTCCTGAATAGTAGGAGGAGCCTTGGGAGTTAGAGTATAGCACTGAGCTTTGACACCCCAGAGTTATTTGGGTTTTAATGATGGAGGAGCCCAGGGATGAAATAAATGTTCAGTCCCATTTACACTTAAAAAGAAAATAAGGTACTTTGCAGTTTCAATCTTTAATATGGTCTCCAGGAAAGGGACATTCCTTCAAGGGAAAAGAGATAAGAAAAAGCCAGAAACACACACACACACACCCTGACCCCTGACCTCTACCCTTCTGGTATTTCCAGTTTCTGGTCAGGGCAGAACCAGAGACATTCTGGGTTAAACATTTCTGGCATCTCTAGCCTCTGGCAAGGAGGGGGCTCTTTCTATTCTTCTTGCCGACCACTGTTCCCTCTCCACCAAACCTAAGTATAAAAAGACACAGTGTTCTTTCTTGGCATCATATGTGCCCCCTATGTCATGTAAGACTTACACTAAATTTTAATACTTTTGTTAGTCTGTCTTTTGTCATATGGGTCACAGCTATGAACCTTGCAATGGGTTAGGAACAGATATTAGTTTGGTTTCCCGCCTCCCCACATGAAGGGTAAAAAGAAAATTGCTTTTCTTCCTCTACAAGGGTGAATCAGAGGCAGAAATAATCGAGGTAGCTGTCCATCAAGGCAATGCAATATATGACGGAGACTATGGTCCTCCCTGGTATTTACAGTCCAATTGGGAATTACAGTTGTTGGTTCAAAGTATTTAGGGATAGAGGGTAGAGAGTCCTCATGCCACCACAAGAGGCCCTTGGTGAACTGATGTAGAACATGGGTAGGGAGCTGAGCCCACAGTTCTGTGCCTAGCTGTGGATATAAAGAGAAGCCCACAGTGAGCACAGCCAAAAGCCATTAATACTCTGGTCTGATAGCAATCACCAAAAAATTAATAAATCTCCTTTTGTTTGAAGTTCAGAAAAGAGAGAAGGGGGAAAGTCTGAGGTCTGTGAAATCACACTCAGACAAAGAAAAGGAAGAAGGAAAAAGTGCCCAAAACGTTCACAGGAAAAGCTTTAACTAAAAGTGGTCCTACGCAGGATCTGGGGGTGGGAAGCGATTAGGGAAACATTTTTTATCGTTAATATAGTGAAGGGGCGAGAATGCACGGAATCAATTGGTGAGAGTAATAAATACCATGAGAAGAAAACAGGTTGAAAAGAAGGCAGGGGTTTTCCTTAGAAGATCTAATACTCTCTGCTTGCAGTAAATACATAAATTTTTTCTAAATAGAAGCAAAAGAAGAGGAGGGCTTGGCTGCAAGCTCACAGGGTGATTTATAGACCATGGGGTAGAAAAGAGCCAGTTCTCAGAACAGACCAGAGAGTAGCTGTGGGGAAGGAAGCCCTGCTTCCTCTGAGGTCTGTCTCACTTCCCCACCAATAATGCCTGTGATTGATATCCTTCATTTCTGTCACAGTGATGGGGAAAGCAGTAGTACCTCATTCTAATGTGCGTTTCTTTGATTATTAATGAAGTCAAATATGTTTTCATGTTTATCAATATTTCCATTCAGCCTGCTCTGAAGAATGAGATGAAAGATTGTGGGGAGGGAAGGGCAGGAAAACAAATAAAGGCTGTTGACTTATTCTATTTCTGCAAGAAAAGAAAAAAGAAAAAGAAAACAATGAAGAGTGGTTTATATTGAACACATATTTCAAATAAATTCTGAAGTTCATCAGGTTTCTATTAAGGAAGAGCAATGTGTACACAGACCAAGACTATTTCTGATGATGAAACTCCAACCAAGCAAATAAGTGCTTCGTGGCTGATGTGATAAAGATCTATCATTCGGCCCCAAACCAAACCAAGGAAACGGGTGGGGGAGGGACCCTGAAAGAAATGTCCCTAGCACGGCCATCTTTCCTTGACTTTTTCTGCTGGGTTCTTATGGGATTCTATTTCCTGCAGGGGAACAATGTGTGTGTGTTTGTTTAACTCTAATCAGAAAGTACCATCCTCATGTTTGAGACAGAGTCTCACCATGTTCCCCAGACTGGCTTCAGTTTCTAAACTCAAAGGAGTCTTCTGCAACAGTCTTCTAAATGGTTGGAACTATGTATTTTGTGACACCATGCCTGGCCACCTGGGTTTTTTTTTTTAATATTTATTTATTTTATGTATATAAGTACACTGTAGCTGTCTTCAGACACACCAGAAGAGAGTATTGGATCCCATTACAGATGGTTGTGAACCACCATGTGGTTGCTGGGAATTGAACTCAGGACCGCTGGAAAAGTAGTCAGTGCTCTTAACCACTGAGCCATTTCTCCAGCCCCCAGGCCTCCCAGAGTTTAATCCAGCAAAATTCAAAAAGAAAAGAAACACCTGGCAAAAGTTACCCAAGTTTTCTAGGAGTGTGAAAGGGTGGGAGGAGTCTGCTTTTTCATCTAGAGATTGGTCAGTATAAGAGACAAGTGTCTTTACAAGACTAGCACCTCAGTGCACACAGGAAAGAATAAATCAAGCCAGGCATGCTGGCACACACCTTTAATCCCAGTGCTCAGGAGACAGAAGCAGGGAGATCCCTGCTCCAGGCCAGCCCAGTCTACAAGTGAGCTCCATGAGAGCCAGGGCTACATAGTGAGACCCTGTCTCAAAAACAAAAACACACAAAGAATAAATCAAGTTATGCTGACTGTAGCTTCCAAAAAACAAGATAATCCTCCAACTGGGCTGTGCGTTTCTGGGGATGGAACCCAGGGCTTTAGGCATGCAAGGCAAGGACTGTGCACTACTCCTCCAACCCAGTGTGTGTGTCTGTCTGTCTGTCTGTCTGTCTCTCTTCCCATGAAAGAGATTCTCTACATAGCTTAGACTGGCATTGAACCAACTATTCTGTATTCTACTACCTCAGCCTTTTTTGTTTGTTTGTTTGTTTGTTTGTTTGTCTTTTGGTTTTCTCAAGACAGGGTTTCTCTGTGTAGCCCTGGCTGTCCTGGAACTCACTCTGTAGACCAGGCTGGCCTTGAACGCAGAAATCCAACTGCCTCTGCCTCCCGAGTGCTGGGATTAATACCTCAGCCTTTCGAGTACTGGAATATTATTTGTATGTGTATGCATGCATGCATGTGGGGTTCAAAGGATAACTTTTGAGAGTCGGTTCTCATCTTCCACCTTTTTAAGGTAGAGTCACTTCTGCTACTGCTATCCTCCAGGCTATCTGGTAGGTAAGTTTCTGGTGAGATTCTCCTCCCTCCACATCCCTTTCACTGTGAAACTGCTGGGATGCCACCAAGTCCAGCTTTCTAGGTATGTTCCAGGGACAAACTCACATGAAGCTCGCTCTGATGACACCACTACCTGCTGAGCCACCCCACCAGCCCCTAGAGTATTCCTTTACATACTTTAAAAAACCATTTGAGACTACATCCTCACCAGAAAAATAAAGTCTCATTTGATTCTGTTTTCTCTTCACATTATATATGCTTATGTATATTTATATGGGCTTATCTGTTAATATCACTATGAACGATGTAGAAAAGAGAGATAGACAAACAGAGAAAGACAAATGGAGAGATTGTTTCCTGATAAGGACCTGGCATTGTCAGTGTACAGATTTTATCTTCATCTGCTTATGTTGCTACTTTAAAACAAATAAAAGCAACAATGCCCAAGATCGCATTTTATTAGAAAAAAGGCTCAATTTTGCTCATGACATAAAGGCTAGCCACCCCCCCCCCCCCACTAGGCTTGGAAGCTACATGTAGCAAGGACCTTGCACCGTGTCATGTCTTGGGAATGAGATAACCACCAAGAGGCAAACAAAGAAGAGGCCAGACAGGTGGGCGGCAAGACTTCATCAAAGCTCCCTCTTTAGGGTCTAGGTTTTGCTTGGTTTGGATGAGGCTGGGTTGGGTTGGGTTGGGTTTTGTTTGGTGTTAACAGATAAGCTCAATACTGTACAAACTGACCACCAACTCTTGGGTCCAAATGATCCTTCTTCATCAGGCTCCCTAGTAGTTTTGACAATAGGTACACATATACTAACTTAACAAATCACTCTTGATGTATCTAATCCGTTCATGAGAGACCTAACCCAATCCCACAATAAAATCTTTAATCTCTTCCTCAAATGAGTGCCCTCATGTTACAAACAGGTCCCATTTCTTAAAGATTCTACCACTTTCAATACTACATTGGAACCCTGTGGGGGATCCCTGCAAACTCTATGGGCAGCAAAGAAATGATCTGTGAGGGACAAGAAGGAAATCCAGTTCAGCATGACCTTAGCTGGCTGGTGCTAGTTCAAACTTTTAGAGTCTGACCCCACGCAGTTTATTGTAACTATATTTAAGCACAATACAATTTGGGGAAAAAAAGTTTCCTGATGTAATACAATCCTCTGTGCACAAGGCGGCATAATTACATCAAACTCAAAGTACAAGACACTCCTTTAAGAAGAGGGGTTCTAGAAATAGGCCACATGTGTTCTCTTAAGGGCCCAGGGAAGGATCTGGATGGTTTAGGTTATACAGATAGCATAGAAGTCCTTTAGGCTATTAGCCAGTTGTCCTGATTGTGAGAGTTTGGGAAAGCCCCTGATTATACTGATAATGCAAAGGTTACCTAGACTTGGCCACCTCTAGTCCTGCTTGTGGGAATTTGGTATGTCCTGTCCCTATAAGTAGCATAAATCACCAGGTTATTAACCACTTCTATCCCCAGACTTATGGCTGGAAAAACAGGTTAGCCAAACTTCGAACACACAAATCTTTGATGGACAAACCATAGCCTAATCTCAACAGAGCTCTGCCTAGGTCCCCAGCACCTAGAAGGAAGAGTATAATTCCAACTGGGCCAAGGGACCTATCTTGACTGAGTAGTGAAGCATCATTAATATCTCCAAATACCTTGACAATATATAATTGTCTCTCTAATTATAATCAGAGAGAAATAATCTCCATGACACAGGCCTGAGCTTGCTACCTCCCACTGAAGAGTCTGTAGTTTACAAACACTTCTTCTGACTTCTCTGTCCTAAAGCCTTTCCTCTTCCCCACTTCAGTTTCTAAACCCTCCCATCGAGAAATACAAACAATGTAAATGTCACTTTGATGACTAATCTTAGCTGTTAACTTGGCACACCTGGAAAGAAGGAATCTCAGTTAAGGAACTGCCTCTCTCAGATTGGTCTACAGACATGTCTGTGGGGCATTTTCTTGATTGTTGATGGATAAAGAGCCTAGGCCACTTCGGATGGTGCCGTCCCTGGACCGGGAAGTCCTGAGTTGTATAAGGAAGCTAGCTAAGCAGGAATTAAGCCAGTAAGCAATGTTTCCCCGGGATCTCTGCTTCAGTTCCTACATCCAGCTTCCTGCCTTCCTGTCTGCCTTGGCTTCCCTAGATGACCAGCTATTCCCAGTAAGATGTAGTAAACCCTTTAGTCCCCAAGTTGCTTTTGATCAGTGTTTTATCACAGCAATGGAGAGGCAAACCAGGAAAGTCACAAGAGACTTCTTTCACCTAGCCCTCGCAGACCACTTAATAGGACCCTCAGAGCTATGTACCAACAGGAAAAAAAGATTTCAAAGAAACAATAATTTCCTGACCACAGATAACAGAAACAGAATTATCCTATTCTAGTTCCAGATTTCTTTTCTTTTATGCCATCCATAGAGCAGTAAAAGAGGCCAAATGGAATCCTCGTGTGCGCTTCCTGCTCTGAGTCTGGGAGGCTGTGCCGGTCCCCTACACCACTCCTCGAAGATCCGGGATGCACAGGCTCAGGAGACTGAGAATCCATCAATGTGTAATGGACACTCTTGTACTTACTCTCAGCCCAGGGATGCCTCCGCCATCTGTGCAGCATTTAAAGGGGAAATGCCTGTTAAAAAGAAGATAAGCACAAGAAAACCATTTTTCACAAATAAAACTCCTCCTGTTCTAAAAACTTGAAACAGGTGGAAATTCAACTGACTGGAAAGATCTGAACTATTCTCTCGGCACAGCAGACCAGCCCACGACGGTGTTGTTTGCTAAAGGACATCCATATTCCTGCAGTGCCTGTCAGACCTTTCATGGTCCCCTAGAACCAGCCTGAATGAAGGTAACGATGGGACTTGTTCTCCTCTGCAAGGTCATTTGCTTCCTCCAGTTTGCACTACAGAAGCTAGGTGGTTCTCCCTCCTAGTCCCCATGCTCCCAGAAATAAGACTCAGACTCAAAATATGCTGTGCTCAGGTGCCATGTGTCTATCTCATCAAATCTTCCTGGGCGAATCTCCTTCGCCTGGCGCTATCCCAGAATCCTTTCTGCCTCCCAAATGTCCTACCTTCTATTTCCTGCCAAAGCTATCGAGTTATTGACCAGGTGCCATATCCACACAGACACAAGTTATTTTTCTCTACAGTGTACCCCTTTTTCACTCTGACCACACCCTGGCCTGTGATTGTACAGGGGCACACACAGTTGGCATGTGTGTACCTTGAGTACCACACTCTCTGAGGTAGAAGCCCACTCTCTGATTGTGTGCTGGCTACTTTCATGTCAGTGTGAAGGAAGCACCTGACAGAAATAACCAAAAGAGGGAACATATACTCACTCATGGTTCTAGGAGATCACAGTGTGGAAGACAGAGTGAAGCAGCCCGGACTGTGGTGACGAGCATGGCCAGCATGCGATACCAGCTGGTCACATGTTGGCAGCCCCAGAAGCAAGGAGACAAACGACTGGGGTGAGGTGGTCCAATCCCCAAAGGTCTGCCCCTAAAGATCCACTTCCCCAAACCAGTTCCTACTTCCTGAGGGCACTTGACTTTCAAAATAACTCCATAAGTCAGGAAGCTAGCACTTGAAACCTGAGCCCATGGGGCATTTCGCATTCAGACAATAGCACTTCCGTTTCCGGCACCCTGATTACACTTCTGTCCTAAAATGACAGGAAAGCTTGTTCTGTTTCTCTGTTTGACTAAGGGAAGTTTCCTACCCAAGAGAAAAGCAACTATTTTGAAATCTCATTAATCAATAAGCATGGACTGCCCAGAGAAGTCTGAAAACCGGACGCCACTCCTCAACTCCAGGGAGGGTTTTTCCCGGGCCTTTGTCTGCTCTTCTGCCGTTCACCAGGCCGGAAGATCATTTTCTATCCCTCTAAATCGTCTTCAGCCCCATTTCCCTCTCATCTCTGAAGCAAGCGTTTAAACCTCAACCATATGTCCTTTCTTTAAACTTTATATTTTGCGTGGCTCCCGTACCCACGTGCACATTAAATAAACTCAGATGCCTTTTTCTCCTGGTAATCTATTACCAATTTATTTCAGCAGAATTGAACCAGACTGTGGGGGAATAATTCCTGCACCTTCAAGTTCCTTAAAGAAATGGGCAGTGCTTAGGGGAAATTCCCTCCTTACTTCCAGGACACCTAAGAGCACATGTATCCTAATCTCCCTTCAGAGACTGCTTGCTCTCTGGGTGACAGATAAGACAGTCTAGTACATGAGTGAACCTGTAGTGAAATAAAACCTCCTCTTTATGCCTCATACTTCTGTTTGGGAGAACTACAAAAAAAATTAACAAAAGATTAGCAGAGAGGGAAAGTAGATTTGATTATATACATGTATATGCATAGGAGTTCATAAATAAATGTGCCTAAGGAGCAGAATTAGGGAGATACATACCATATACCAGATTTTTGTTTGGTTTGGTTTGGTTTTTGAGACAGGGTTTCTCAGTGTGGCCCTGGCTGTCCTGGAACACATCCTGTAGAGGAAACTGACCTCAAACTCACAGAGATCTACCTGTTTCTGCCTCCCAACTGCTGGGATTAAAGATATATACCATCACTGCCTGGCTACATCGTTTTTTAAAAAAATATTTATTTATTTTACTTATGAGTACACTGTAGCTGTCTTCAAACACACCAGAAGAGGGTATTGGATCCCATTATAGATGGTTGTGAACCACCATATGGTTGCTAAGAATTGAACTCAGGAACTCTGGAAGAGCAGTCAGTGCTCTTATCTGCTGAGCCATCTCTCCAGCCCCCTGGCTATATCTTTATAGGAGAGATACACATTTATGTGTGGAGAGCTTTGGGGCCTCCTTCTAGGAATTTGGCAGGAATTTGACTTTGGTCTAGGACAAGAAAGTAGGCTCAAGATGAACACAGCTGAGGAATGTGTTCTTTGTATCTTGATGGGTCTCGTTAAGGCCCTGAATACAACCATGGGACCTTTGTTTGTGCCTTGTTTGTTCCTTGACTTTGTTTAAGACTTAGAACTGACCACGTTCTTTGTATGTACCTAGAATGATATAAAAGCAGACTGGGAAAAATTAAACCAGCTTCAGCTTCAGAACTGGCTGAAGTTATGCTATAGTGTTGTTTAATTGTCTTTTTCTTTTCAATCCTCACTCCCTCCCTTGAGACCCTGTCGACTGACCGAGCCGGCTTCGTCATTTATGAATGTGACTTTTAAGAAAGAAAAAAAAATGTACAGAACCAGAAGTTAGGTGTATACCTTTTCCCTTTCTTGGCCATTGCTGGATAGGCAGCTGCCAAAATAAACTTCCAACCCTTTGTGACTTCTGACCAGGGCAAACAGTATTTCAATGCATATTCTCACTGAGGAATCATGCCTTCCTCTCTTTCCAAAGAGCAGCAAGAAAAGGCTAACGGCACAACTGTCCCTGTGGGTGCCCACCCCAGGAAGGTGGGTGCCCACCCCAGGAAGGTGGGTGCCCACCCCAGGAAGGTGGGTGCCCACTCCAGGAAGGTGGGTATCATCAGACTAAAGCTGGACAAAAGCCACAAAAAATCCTGGAAAAGTCTTGACAAGCAGGAAAGGAGAAAAGTAAATACAAGAGAAGAAATGATTGAGAAGATAAAGGACGATTAAAGGTGCTTAAGAAGAAAGAAAAAGAAAAGGAGGAAGAGAAAGAAGAGTAACTCATTCACAGATTTCCATAATAAAAACATAATTAATGGCAGAAACTTATTTCCCATAGTTTTAGAGGCTGGGAAGACACAAACAGACAAAGTCCTTCAAGGGCTCAACTTTGGGTTCCTAAGTGATCTGCAATCGTGGAGAGGCAAGGACTCTCACCAGGACCTCTTTATCAAAGCACCAGTCTCATTTATGCACCCCCACCCCACCCCCATTGACCTAATTATCTTCCAAAGATCTCATCTCAAATACCCTCACATCAGAGGTTAGGTTGCAGCATATGAATTCTGTCTGTCATAAACGTTCTGAATGAAGTAAGTCTTACATCAAGACTGTGGGAGAGCTGACCTCAATATCCATCTGTGGTAGCATGGGTGCTGGGTGATGACCTCCCCCATCATCCCTCGGGAGATCTGGCCCTGACATCATGAGACTGAGAGAACCCCCTCACTAGCTGGAGCACTCTGGAGAGCCAGGCCTGATGGTAAAGGCACAGGTGAGCCAGCCCCAAGAATGTAGGAGCAGGAGAGCTGGCCTGCAGCACTTGGGAGAGTGGGCCACAGGCCTTGACTGGGCAGCACAGAGAAGCTGGCTTTGGAGGCAGGGGTGTGGGTGAGTTGGTCTGAGGGCATAAGAGCAGAGGAGCTGATTCTGTCTCCTGATGGCAGTATTGGATGGTATAACTTTTTCAAACCTTATTTTTAATGATGGTTCTTAAATGCTTTAACCTCTCTTGTAGCCCACCACTCACCAGAAGTAGTGGGAAAGGATGCAGGGGAGCGGGTTGAACCTGTTTAGAAAGGTTCTTTGGAGCAAATCCCTTATGTGTTGTCTGGAAATCGGAAGTTCAGTTCACAGGTTAAGGCAGCAGCAACTCCATCCACTCAAAAACACTTCACAAATACACCAGCAGTCCAGTTTGGTAGAATTAGGTTAGCAACAGCGGTGACATGACCTAGCAGAGACACAAGTCAGCAGGAGGGAATAGCAGGAACATGAGGATTTCTCAGCTGTGCTTCTCTCAGCGAAGTGAAGATCAGCAAAGAGGTGAGACCAACAAGCCAAGCTCTCTCTCTGTCACTCCATTGAGTCCTATTTATACCCTGCAAACATCACGTGTCCTCCACATGCCTTGTCTCAGCATGTGCATCCAATCAGCCCGAGTCCTCGGAGTCCCAACAAATGCAGCTCAACTACACAACATAAGGTGGACCAATGCATGTGTGTTATTAGCGAAGAATCCATCAGCATGTGTCCTTTCATGCTTTTGCTTTAGCAGAACATCCGTTCTCTGTTGCAGGAAATATCAAAAATGATGAATCTACACTACTGCCGGCAACTTTCTGCCCGGTGGTCTTGCTACCTCTAGCTAGCCCCAGCAGTGACCAATTGCAATCTTCCCAGCTCCGGTTCGCTTGTCTCTAGAGCCACTAGTTCCTTCTCAGCCATAAACCCCCCTGTGGACAGCAGTCCCACATTCCAGTAACCCAGTAAAATAAAACTCTAGAAGCTTATAATTAATCAGTCAGATTTATATATCAATAAATTCTATATTCTCAAGATGCCCACACAATAAATTCAGGGCCAATTGATAATGGTACAAGCTGCCCACCTAGATTAGACAAGTTACCCCAATTATTCTAACCCTCTATGATATTACATCTACCTGTGGCTATTTAAAACCACACGGAATCTGAATCATTCTGTTAGCTGTCCTCTATCTTGCTTCCTCCTCCCCTACCTGTCTCCTCTATCCCCATCTCTACAACTCTTGGCTCCGCCTACCTTTTCCCTGTCCAATCACAGGCTTCTTGCTGTATTAGCATTTAAAGTGATTGGACAGGGAAAATTCTGCTACAGTTCTCCTGGGTCTGCCTCAGTGAAACGTTCCTTCATTGGTCTGCCTTAACCTTTCACCTGTGTCCACTTCAGGAAAATACTCCTTCACGTGTTTGCTCCAGCAAAACACCATCCAACACAACTGACTTTCCAAAGAACCCTTAAGTTTCTACTCCAGAGTGGCCTAGCGGGAGCAGTTCTGGAGAGCTGCCCTGGTGGTGCAGATAAGGGAAAGCGGGCAAGCTGACCAGCTCAGTTACTACCCAGGCCCAGATCCAGAGCTCTGAGTTGGCCCATCCCCAAATCTCTATTATCTGTGTATAGTTGGGATGCATGAAAGGACCAGTCCTGCTGACCCAAAGCTGCAGGATCCCCATGACACAGGGCAACAACAGGATAACTGGGAGGACGGAAGTCTAGTGAGGGTCTAATATTGATGTTGTCACAGAAGCCATCTTGAACCAGACCAGTGAAGATGTGAGGACAGAAGGATATACTGTAGGACACACTGTGACACGCTACAGCTTCCATGGTGAGATGTATTCTATGCTTTAGATCTCTCTCTCTCTCTCTCTCTCTCTCTCTCTCTCTCTCTCTGTGTGTGTGTTATTTTGGTGGGGAGGTTGCAAGGGCCAAAGGCAAATATGAGGGGATGGGGAGATGAGCAGGACTGGGTGAAAGATGTAAAACTCACAAAGTATCAAGAATGAATGAATAAATGAGTGAATGAATGAAGAGAAAGTGCACATAACCCCGCACCCCACCCCACCACTAGTAGGAATCAATGGGGAGCACCTTGGGGTGACATCCTTAGAGTTTCTTTTCCTGCTAAGTACTGTTAATTGATTTCACATAAATATGGAGGCAACAGAGCAATACACCTACTTGGTAAAGTATCTGAACTAAGAAACTTGAGATGTAAGAGGAAGAAAAGAAGAGAGAAGGGCAGTGAGTAAACAGCCCCTAGAAGCTAACAAGCCTCAAAGGCTTGAAGTCAGCAGGGGCAGCTTTGTGGCTTTCGGTACAGAATAGAGTTGATGATCTGAGAGGAACACCAGTGTGTGCTCTGAGTACCAGCAAAGTGGTGGTGTAGTGAGAGAGAGAGGGAGAGAGAGAGAGAGAGGGAGAGAGAGAGAGAAGGCTCAGTGGGTCTAGTGCTTGCCTAGCTCGCATGAAGCCTGGGTTTAAGCCCAGCACCCCATAAATTGGCTGGTGATGTATACCTATGATCTCAGTACCTGGGCTATAGAGACAGAAATTCAAGGTATTCCTCAGCTACATGGTAAGTTCAAGACTATGCTGGGCTACAGCCCTATCTCAGAGAAGGAAGGACGTGGAGAAGGGAAGTGATTGAGAAAATGAGTTTCAAAGGAGATTCACTGCAAACATTAAATGATCTTTATTTTATTGTACCAGAGTGGAAAATTATTTTTGTCTCTTTCATCTTTGGCCCATGGCTAACACTTCAATAACAAAAGACAAATTAACAAGAGAAAACCACACAGACTTATTTATTACATAATTTTACATGTGTGGCTCAGGAGATAAAGATCCAAAAAAACTGTAAACCAAGTGGTTTTGTTTGTTTCTGTTTGAAGAGCTAGGGATTGATTGACCCAGGGACTTGCACATCCAGCCAAGTGCTCCACTCCTGAACTACAGAGCTCTGATCCTGAAGAGGTTTTTATGGCAGGCTTGATAAAAAGTGGATAATCCTAGGGAAACATGATAGAGCCAAAGTGCATACTTCAACAGTAACCAATCAGGGGACTCAGTAATGCTTGGGCCGTCAGGGTCTTCTCCATGTTGCTGTGTCTTCAGAGATGGGAACGCTCCTTCCCTACAACCATAGGGAAGGCACGCCTCACACAAGCATGTGCACATGTGCAAAAAATTAAATAGATTTAAAAACAAAAGAAATATTCAGTAGGCCAAAGCGGCACACTTTAGGTTTTATACATGTGGGTATCATTGCCTGTAAGGTTGGGGCTGCCATTTTGGTTTGGATATAAAATAGCCCCCAAAACACATGTGTTGAAGGTTGGTACCTGATGCAACAGTGTTCAGAGGTGGGGCTTCTCACCGATGTTTGGACCGTAAAGACCTTATTAATGAATGTACAGTCTAACAGGCTATTGCAGGTGTTGGAGACTTAACCAACAGGCCTATTCAGAGGAAGTAGGTTGGTCACTGGAGGCCTGCTTTGTTCCTAGCCTCTTCCTCTCTGGCTCTCTTTTGGCTTTCTGCCCAACATGTGTAAAGTTTTCTTCTGTTATGCCCTTCCAACATGATGTCTTGCCTCAACAGGCTCAGAGACAGCTGAAGCCAGCCAGCCACTGACTAAAACCTCCGCAACTGTAAGCCAAATAAACCTTTTCTCTTGTGAGTTGAGCCTTCTCAGGGGTTTTGTCTCAGGCTGACTAATCCAGCCTCCAAAATCTTAACCAGCTCCATAACTACAGGTATTAGGAGTACAGTTTGTGTGCTTCAAGAGAGGAAACAGAATACATTGCAGAGGAGTGTGAAGGAGAGAAGCCGATGTCAGCAAGCAGTCGCTACAGGAAGGCACTCTCGTGATTTCCCAGCGGCACTTTGGTTATGTATATGCATACATGTGATTAAAGATTTGAGTTGAGGCCTCGTATAATTAGCTGTCTGTGCATGTGTGTCCATGTACGTGTTTATAGAAGCATGTGTAGGCAAAGTATAGGTAAGTGAAGGATTCCAAATGGGAGCCCAGTCTCCAAACTGTGGTCTCACAAGTGAGACAGATTGAAACAATCTATAAAAAGTATAAGAAACAGAAAGGAAATGGAGTCAGGAGAAGGAAAAGGCCAGCATCCGTGGAAGAGCCATAAGCACCAGAAACTGCAAGCAGATGTGCACCAGCTTTTCTAACGCTTGCCACTCTGCTGTGATGTTTAATAAGGAACAGTTCTGTAATATGCTTCGAAATTGTGTTTACCAACCAGGAGTGGATTTAGATAGTCACCCATTCACATGTGAAAAGGTTATTTTCAGAAAATAACTTCCTGAAGAACATAGTTTGGTTTATTGACATAATTTGTAATTTTTTTATGCTTTATTACTAAAGTTTGTTCTTTGACAAGCTCATAGATGTCTATAATGCAGTCTGGTTCCTCACCACCCACCGCCTCTCAATTCCTCCCTTCCGATGCCAGCCTCCCCTTACAAAGCTCTTGCCCAGATTCCTGACTTTGTTCTGTGTCCCAATGAGTTTAACATGGCCATGTGCCCACAGGTTCAGAACTCTCCTTTGGAGCCTGGTGGGCTCACCAGTGGCTGCACATCTGGAGAGGTCACCTCCCCAGCCACACCCCCACACCCCTGAGCCCCTCCTCTGCCGTGGCTATAGGTCATGGCTGTCATGGCTGCAGCATGCTTAGAAGACGGCATTTTACAACCTCTCTCCATCTTCCAGCCCTTGCATTCTTCCTGCCTCTCTTCTGCAGTGTTTTCTGAGCCTTGGACAAAGCATCATCATGTCTCCTTGGAAACCGAGCCCCCAATTATCAGTTATTCCCAGAGCCTTGTGTGACCACGTATCTCGGCATCTACCTTCGTTCACAGCAAAGAAAATAACTTCTCAAAAAACATGATCAGTTTCTAGTTTATGGGCAATGATCCATTATGTTCTAAATATCCTAAAATGTTACCAAAAAAAAAAAAAGTGCCTCACACTCCAGAAAGAAGCAAATCCTGGGGAAAGAATGAATATGTCATTCCTTGTTAATGGAAAGTTGATTCTACTTTCTGATAAAAATTACTGAAAAGTTTTTATTTTGATTGACTTCCCCAGTGTAAAAAAATGAAGAAATACCAGAAGCTGCTTTAAATCTTATAGACCAGTGGTCCTCAATGTTCCTAACGCTAAGACCCTTGAATACAATTCCTCGTGCTGTGGTCATCCCCAACCATAAAATTATTTCACTGCTACTTGATAACTGTGATTTTGCTACTGTAATGAATCATAATGTAAATATCTGATATGCAGCCCCCAAAAGGGTCATGACCCACAGTTGAGAACCACTGCTTTGGTTTTAAGAGGCAGTTTCTCCCTGGTTGTTCTGGAACTTGTCCTATGGACCAGACTGGCCTCAAACTTGAGTGTGTTTATGAGTGTGTGTGTGGGTCTATGTTTATAAGTGTGTGAGTGTATATGAGAATATGTGTGTTTGTGTACATGTGTGTGTTAGTGTGTGTATGAGTTTGTGTGTGTGTGTGTGAGTATATATGTGTATATGTGCCTGTATGTGTGTGTGCCCCTCTGTATGTATAGTATTTGTGTGTGTTTCTGTACCTCTGTGTGTGTGAGGGTTTATGAATGTGTAAATGTATGTGAGTGGGTTTAGGAGTGTGTTTGGATGTGTATGGGAGTATGTTTGTGTCTATGCATGAGTATGTTAGTATATGAGTGTGTGAATGTGTGTGCGGTATAAGTGTGTGTGTGTGTGTGTGTGTGTTGAGACACAATCTGGCAATCAAGTTCTGCCTAGTCTATCCTGCCCTATGTATATCAAGCTGGCAGCAAACTTCATACCCAGTGTCCGTTCCAGAGCGCCTGTATTACAGGCAGTGTGCACATGCTCCACCTCTCACTTGTTAATCTGTATATGAAAGGGCTCTGAACTCAGGAAAGGAACCTTGGGATTCTGACGTAGGACCTTATTCCAGGCTCTTTCCTTCTGTGAATCACCTTAATTTCTTTCGATTTACACTTAAGATATGTCCTCCATATGTTATTGATAGAGTTTTAAAATTGGAGCCTCATATTAAATTTTATTGGATAATAAAAATTATATGACTCGGGCCGGGCAGTGGTGGCGCATGCCTTTAATCCCAGCACTTGGGAGGCAGAGGCAGGTGGATTTCTGAGTTCGAGGCCAGCCTGGTCTACAGAGTGAGTTCCAGGACAGCCAGGGCTACACAGAGAAACCCTGTCTCGAAAAAACCAAAAAAAAAAAAAAAAAAAAAAAAAAAAAAAAAAATTATATGACTCAGAGCTGTCTCCCCATTAATCCCAGCATTGGGGAGTCAGGAGCAGGCTAGAGCTTGTGAGTTCAAGGTCAGCCTGGCCTACCTAGTGAGCTTGAGACCATTCAAAGATGTTAAGAAAAAACACAAAAGAAAGAAAAGGGAAAAAAGAAAAGAAATCCTTAAATTCTTCTATAAAACTTAGCTTTTTATTATGAAGCACACAAAAGTTACACTGAAATTCAACAGGTTATTCACACACTTTTGTTGTTTTGTTCTAGGGAAGACAAATTGCTCCAGAGTATTAGCACCTGATATTTCTTTTTTAAGATTTATCTTATGTGTATGAGTGTTTGTGTGCATGCACCATATGCATGAAGTGCTCTTGGAGGTTAGAAGAGGACATCAGATCCCCTTGAGTTGCATGGATGCTTGTGAGACAGACACCTTGCGGATGCTTGGAACTGAACTCCTCAGGTTCTCTCCAAGAGCAGTCAGCTCTCTTAATTGCTGAGCCATTTCTCTAGCCTATAAAACTTTGTTTTATTTTGTTGTTTGTTTTGTTTGATTGTGGTGGTGGAGCTGGGATTTGAACCCAGGGCTTCCTAGATACTATGCTATCTAGGTGCCACTATCCTATTTCCAAGACCATTACCTGTCATTTCAATAAACATTTCCTTCTTCTCAAATTCTTCCTGTTCCTGATCTTAGGAGGGAAAGCAGCTCTGGTCTATCTGGTGGTTTTTATTAATGCACAACAATTATTTTACTTCAGTGACATAGTCTGAGGTGATAGTTCATCAATAGATTAAGGAAACACTGCAATCTAACACATTCCAGTAAATAATCAGGACAAGATTAATGGTGATGTCTAATAAAAGCCATCTGTTTGTGAAAGCAGCTTGCTCGCTGTCCTCATTTCAGAGTCCAATAAATTGTGAATGCCTTAAAGCATGTGTGAGTCAGACTGAGCCAGCACCATTCTCTGGGTGTAATATTTGCCTCTCTCAGAGCCCTACCTAATATCCACATGGTGCGTCGTTGCGAGAGGGGAGGCATGGTCACCTGGCAGACTTCTTAGCTGACGTCATGGCCATCGATATGTCTGTACTTTTTATCCTCCTGGCTCAGGTGCAGTGTGGCATGTTTTCTTCGTCAGTCTACATCACAGAAGGATGGAACCCAGAGAGCTAAATTTGACAGTCCTAGGATCATATTTTGCCCTCTTCCTCAGAGTGTGATGAGGACAAACACCATAAAAATTATGTAATTGTCTAAAAGGAAATGGATAGTTTCTCCCTTGTTGACTTTTAACATAATAATTGGAATAAGAGGAAAAGTGTAAGTCCCTCCCCTGCCCCTTTCCATGCAGGACCTCATGGACACTGGGAAAACATTGCTGCTGAGCCCCAGCCCCAGCCCCAGCCCCAGTCAACAGTCTGTCTTTTTAGGACCCTCCTCAAAGTGAATGTATGTACTTAAAAGTCTAAACCACTCTTAGTATGTCTCTCTTTGGAGATGCTAAGGGGTCCTGTTTCCTTTTGAACAGGTCTCTTTGTCTTTTCAAAATGTTCCTCATGGTCACTTACAGCCATCTCAATCATGAAAACTGTCTATTGTTTAACTACTCAATTAGTTATTTCCAGATTCATATTTTGGTGGGACTTTTACACATATGATAGCTAATGAGGTTGAGATTCACATTACTTTATCTGGTGATTTATCACTTTTTCTCTGCTCTAAAAGGCCATAAAAGATTTCCTAAGGTGGTCTGCTTCCTACAGTTAAGCTAGAGTGAACACCTCCCTCATCTCTACAATCAAGAGGCAAATCTTGACAAACAGTCCTTGGATGAGCTCCCAGAGGCAGCAGCCATGAATCAGGTCCATGATGCCTTAGGAAAGGGTAGGTGGTGGTCCCCTCAGCATCCACACCCTGATGGAGGAAGAGGATAATCTGAGTTGAAACTGGAGAATTCTTGGTGCTGGTGTGACTCTGTGGATCAGCAGGATGCCTGCTCAGCATGGAAAAAGCCCTGGGTTTGATGCCCAAAACCAAAAGCAACCCCTCCAAAAGGAGCCACTTTATATTCTTTGGTTCCCCCAAAATATAAATAAAATTGGGGTTTTATTTACATTTATTTGTTTGTCCTTGATATTTTGGATTTTTGGGAGACAGGATTTTTTTTTCAAGACAGGGTTTCTCTGTGTAGCCCTGGCTGTCCTGGAACTCACTCTGTAGACCAGGCTGGCCTCGAACTCAGAAATCCACCTGCCTCTGCCTCCCAAGTGCTGGGATTAAAGGCATGCGCCACCACTGCCCGGCGGGAGACAGGATCTTATAGTATAGACTAGGTTGGCATGAAACTCACAGAGATCTGCTGCATTTGTCCTTTGCTTCCCACAATGCTAGGATTAAAGGTATATGCAACCACGGCAGGCTGAATGAAGGTTCAGCTCTGTGATAGAACGATTCCTTACTATGCATACATATCTGCTTTATGTGCGTGTGAGTGTAGAGGCCAGAGGATTCAGGTACCCAGGAGCTGGAGTTATAGGTGGTTTATGGAGTACCTGATGTGCTGATTTGGGGGGAGGGGCAGGGGGAGGCTGGGACTTGAACTCAGGTCTTCTGGGAGAATAATATGTGCTCTTAATCACTGAGCCATCTCTCTGGCCCCTTCTTTTGTTTCCTTCTATTTGGTTTATTTAAATTGCCATGGATCTGTAACCAGAAATCCAGATTTCTATCACCTACATGGTGGCTTGTACTTTAATTTTTTCAAGACTTTGTTTTAATGATGGTTCTTTTTTTTTTTTAAGATTTTGTTTATTTATTTTATATATATGATGAGTACACTGTAGCTGTCTTCAGACACATCAGAAGAGGACATTGGATCCCAGTATAGATGGTTGTGAGCCACCATGTGGTTGCTGGGAATTGAACTCAAGACCTCTGGAAGAGCAGTCAGTGTTCTTAACCACTGAGCCATCTCTCCAACCCACAAATGATGGTTCTTAAATGCTATAACCTCCCTTCTAACCCACCACCCACCAGGGGTAGTGGAAAAGAAAGGATACAGGGGAAATGGACCTGTTTAGAAAATCCCATCTGTGTTGTCAAGTATTGGTCAGCAGCGGCAGCTCCATCCATCCGGGAAGAATTTACAGATACACCAGCAGTCCAGGTCAGCAGTGCTGGGAGAGCAAACACAAATCAGCAGTGGTGGCACTACCTAGGAGAAACAGCTCTGGCCTCAGCCTCAGCACAAGTCAGCAGGATGAACCAGCAGGGACCAGCAGTTCTCAGCTGTGTGCCCTTCCCCCCCCCCCCCCCAGCGAAGATCAGCAAAGATGCAAGATCAACAAGCAATGAAGAGCTAGCTCTATAAGCAAGCCAAGCTCAACCTCTGTCACTGTCCGTCAATTCCTATTCACACCCTCTAAACATCATGTGTCCTCCGCTGGTCTTGCCTCATCTCATGCATCTATCTCAGCTGACATCACTCTGCCAATCAGCCCAAGTCCTTGGAAGCAGCAAGAAACTGCAGCACACACCAGAAGTTTTTGGTGCGTTTCTCTCTATGGAGTCCTGACAAATGCAGCTCAATGTAAGGCAGACGAATACATGTGTGCTGTTGTCAAAGAACCTGTTCTTTCATGTTCACGTGTCCTTTCACATGCTTGCTTTAGCAGAACATCCTTTCACCTGTCTGCCTCAGTCTGCATCTTTCCATGAGTCGGCCTTAGCCTTTCACCTGTGTCCACTTCAGCTAAATGTTCTTTCACGTGTTTGTCCCAGCAAAACACCATCCAACCGACTTTCCAAAGAACCCTTAAGTTTCCACTTCAATGGCTCACAACCATCTGTGACTGAAGTTCCAGAGAATATGATGCCCTCTTCCGGCCTCTGAGCCAGTGCACAGATTTACATGTAGGGCAAACATCCACAGACATTAAAAAATAATAATATTTTTTCTTTAAAACTTAGTGTAGGGTTATGTATTGCAGCAACAGAATGTCTTGTGTTATATCCCAATTGTCTATATAATAACTGCCGAGTCTCTAACCCTGGAACAAATGGCTAAGGTGTCTATTTAATCTATCAAAGTGGACTTGGCTGACAGGATCTCCCGTTTAACATATCAAAGTGGGCTTGAACCTTGGCCAGTAGGTTCTCCCAGCATTCCTCAGTCCCCATCTGTTACAGGATATGGCTGGCATACATACCCATTTCTGACTCCGCCATCACCACCCTCTACCAGAAACATTCCAGCCCAGGGGCTGGGCTGCCCTTCCCCCAGAGGCTCTTCCCTATATGGTCCAGCCATTTTGGTTACCTACCCTTTTACCTTGTGCCCTCTGGCTACTGCACCTGGTTCTTCTCTCTCCCCTCTCCCTTCCTCTCCCCCCCTCTCCTCACATGGCCCAGTTCAGCATCTTGTCCACTCTGGACTCTCCCAGATGACTCTGCCTCTGGCTATGTTCTCCCTTTTATCTACACTAAATTGTGTCCACCATATGTAGGACCAGTCATGTCCTTTCTTTTTATTTTTTTATCCAATAACCAAGCCCTCTGAACACGTCTGCTTTCAGCACACTCGAGGAAAGAACCCAGGAGACCTCACATAATAGAGCCTCACAATAGCAAACTTTGTGAACTGATACAGTGTAACTGGCAATCAGATCCATGAAGTAGGATCATTTGAAACACCTTCAGCTTTGCGGTCAGTTATGGATACAACCAATCCCCAATCACCTCTTCCAAACACTTGGGACCACAGCACTTCAAATTTTAGAAATTTTCAAATTTTGGAACTATTCACACAGGTTTTACCTGTTGAATAAATACCCTAAATCCAGAAATTCAAAATCCAAAATGTTACAAAACTTGTAATCTGGCCAGGCGTGGTGATGCACATCTTTAATCCCAGCACTTAGGGAGGCAGAGGCTGGTGGACCGCTGTGAGTTTGAGGCCAGCCTGGTCTACAGAGTAAGTTCCAGGATAGCTTGGGCTACATAAAGAGGTCTCAAGAGAAAGAGAGAAAGAAGGGAAGAGAGAGAGACAGAGAGACAGAGAGAAACAGAGAGAGAGAGAGAGAAGGAGCAGGAGGAGGAGGAGGAAGGGAAGGAAAGGAAAGAAGAGGAGGAAAAAGAAGAGAGAAGAATTGTTCTGACACCTGAAAGTTTTTTACTATCACCGAGAGAGTAGGAAGCAGGCCAGCTGTTACAGCTGTGAAAAGAGGAAGAGCCAGCCTGGGGAAGTAGAATTAGGAGTATCCTGACCCTAGCAAAGAATGCAAAGGTTCAGTAGTTTGTTTCTTTGTCTTTTTAAGATGGTAAGGACAGATTTTGTTTAAGGGGGATTTACTACAATGGAGTTTTTTAAGGGAGGGACCCCCAAGCTCAATCCTTCAGACAACCTTTGTGGGAGAGGTTGGCATGTGGTAAGGTGCAGGAGTGTGTGCATGTGTTTGTGTGTACATACATGCATGCACAGAAGCTAGTAGTTGATGTCAGGTGTCTTGCTCTGTTGCTTTGCACCTTACTTTTTTTTAGACAACAGGGTCCCTGTTTGAGCCTGGAGCTCAACAATTCAGCTAGACTGCCTGGCAGGTAAGCTACAAGAATAATCCTGTCTCTGCCTACCCGGCATTAAGAATCTGTGCCACTGTGGGGTGTGTGTGTGTGTGTGTGTGTGTGTGTGTGTGTGTGTGTTGTTTTGTTTTTTACACCAGTGCTGCCAGCTAGAACTAAGGTCTCTTGCTTCCCTGGCAATCTTTCTTCCCAGCCATAAGTGTATCTTTGGGTTCTTATATTTAAATGAGGCTAATACTGCTCCTGTAAATAGCCATTGTTCATAGAGTGATTTGTCAGGAGCCTGGACAGAGAAATCAGACAACAGCATGTTTGCAAGCCAGGTGTGTGACCTTGACCAAGTAACTTAACCTTCTTGCCCTCAGATTCTTCTCTACTAAAGGGGATGGTAAAAACATAAGGAGTCTCTGCTCTTCCAATCTGTGCAGCAACTGCTCCTTGGAGGATTCGCTCTGTCCTTAAACTATGTATCAGCTCAGTAAATGCTGATTTTTATTGGTATCATTTTAGTAGCCATAAAGGACATAACTTACATCTCTGCAAAAGAAATCTACGGTATCGTGGTAAATGCAGTCACTGCCATGTGTTCCCACAAAATGTTTTCTATTTGCTATCTCCGAGATCTTAGAGCAGATGAGTTAATAATGCCCTGGCAAGGCTCAGGAAGTAACCTCTACTCGACCACAGGCACACCTAGAAGACTAACAACAAACTAATTCTGACTTTCTTTCTGTGCCGCAAAGGGGTTCATTTTCGCCCTTCCCTCTCCTCAGGCATTTCTCGGACCATCCTGCAGCCCTCTCTAACTAGTAGCCCCTGTTGTGAAACTGATCATATCACACGTAATGGCAGAGCTGACCCCAGAGATTACGGGATAATATGGGCGATGGGCATAGTTTAGCCAAAGTCTATATAAATATCCATTACTACCTGCAGTTCTACCCTGCACAGAGCTCTGTCCAAAGCCAGACACAGCACGGGCTGAACCTATAATCTTCCTTCATCTTCTTCACTCCTTGTTTTTATTTCCATTCTTCTCTTTCTGTCTGCAATAATCACAACTCCAGTGCCGGCTGGTGACTCGTATGACATTAGCTATCTGTGAGGAGATCACTTATCTCTTATCACCACCATTGGCTTCCTCCTTCCCCTACCCCAGAAAAAAAAGGAAAGGGGCGGGGGTGTATTGCAGCATGAAATTCCACCAGTCTGGAGGTAGAGGCAGCAGGATTAGTTCAAGGCCAGCCTGGACATAGTAAATGCAAGGTCAACTTGATCTTCATGAGCCTGCCTTTGGAAAAGTACCAAAAGGAAACAAACAAACAAAAAGCTGGCAAGATGGCTCAGTGGGTAAACACTCCAGCCTCAAAGGCTGAGAACCTAAACACTGATCCCTGGTAGAA
The DNA here is from genome assembly GCA_028551405.1 of Uromys caudimaculatus. Classification (NCBI taxonomy): domain Eukaryota; kingdom Metazoa; phylum Chordata; class Mammalia; order Rodentia; family Muridae; genus Uromys; species Uromys caudimaculatus. Next base: position 59,311,467 of record CM052714.1, read on the forward strand.
CCCAAATGGTAGGAACCAATTCTTACAATTGTCCTCTGACCTACACACACACACACACACACACACACACACACACACACACACACTAATTAAACATTTAAAAAGCTGGAATCACACAGAAGTACAGGGTGCATGCCAGAGAAATTTTTAAGCCATTGTACCTATGGGTCAGATATACTTAAAAATCAGTAAAGTTTCTTTTATTGAGGATGTCAGTGAGTTGTTTGTTAGTTTGTTTGTTTGTTTGTTTTAAGACAAAATCTTGCTAAGTAGCCCTGGCCAGCCAGGGACTCACTATATAACCTAGGCTGACCTTGAACTTGTGGCAACTCTTCTGCTTCATCTTCCCAAGTGCTGGGATTACCACCAGAACTTTTTTTCAAGATTATTTCCCACTTTCTATGTGAGAAGAGTTTTGCAAACTATGAGGCCTCGTAAGTACGGAGACAGACATGGGGCCGTGGAACCCATTCCTGGGTTGCCTTTACTTTCCCAGATAGATTTCACCTTCTGATAAGAGGACTCTGTCCACTGTTGTCTTACTCTAAAGCAGCCAATTTCTATGACCATTCTGTTGCCTCGGATCAAAAATAAGATAAAATAACAGGCTGGAAATAGCTCAGTTGGTAGAACTCTTGCTTGGAGTGCACCAAGTACTAGATTCAGTTCCTAGCACTGTGTAACAAGGTGGAGTGCCACATGCTTGCTCTTGGGGAGGAAGGAGGGTCAGAAGTTCAAGGTTATCCTCTGACCTACCTCAAAAATAAACAGCTTAGTTCCCCAGTGCTCAAGAAACAGAAATAGATAGAGCTCTGTGAGTACAAAGCCAGCCTGGTCTACATTCCAGAGCTACTCGGGGAGATCCTGTCTCAAAAATAAATAAGTAGATATAGAAATAAAATAAATTAACAATTCAAATAGTGTTGTAGTAGGTTACTGAACTGTAGTTATGCAGTCTCTTGAAAGTATTCCTAAGAACACTTTAGATGCTGAAACTATCTTGAGGAATTCTAGTCTCTGGGCCAGCCCCAAATTCCTAAGGTAAACCGTTCTCTGGACCAGCCCTAAATTCCTATCCTATACGACTTGACCCTGAGCTAAAGGGTAACAGCTGACGATTTAACAGTTATCTCTGCTCTTCCGTAAACAATGCTTGCCTTCCGTATATGTCACAGCAGACGGGAGCAGGAAACACAACAGTCAGCAGCGACCAGAGCAAAGGGTGTCTACCAACATTCTCTACAGCATGATAAAGGATGCAACCCCCACTCTCTCCAGCTCTCCCTGCCCACCCCCAGCACATCTCCCATCTCACTCCCTCCCTCCAGTCTTTTTGAATAGCCTCCTAAGCCCTGCTAGTGCTTTCAGTACCCCTGTCTGTGGAGCCGTGCACTGGGGCAAGGGCAGCCTACCAACGACCACCATCCCCTAGACTGACTTCCTCTCCCTCAGAAGCCATCAGTTACCATTAGGTCCTTAGCTGGGAGAGGGATGTGAGAGCCCCTCTCCACTCCATGCGGTAACTTTGACTTTCATGACCTTGTAAAGGTCTTATAAAGACTTCTGTGAGTTCCTATGTGTATAAAAATGTTAAAAAAAAAAAAAAAAAAAAAAAAAAAACTCTTTGGTCAAAGTAACCTGTTTTTGTATATTCAGAAAATAATTTTGGGGTCTGGAGAGATGGCTCATTAGTTAAAGCACTTGTCGCTCTTGCAAAGAACCCAGGTTCTGTTCCTGGTGTATACAGGATGGCTCACAAACATCAAGGGACCTGACACCCTCTTCTGACCTCAGATGGCATCTCGGATGCTGCTCTTCCAGAGGACCTGAATCAGTTCAAGGCATGAAGGTGTAGAGACTTCCAATCACCTGTAACTCCAACTCTGGGGGATGCAGAGATCCTTCTCGCCTCTGCCAGTACCAGCACACATGTGGCTGACATTCACACATTAAAAAATCAATCTTTTATCCAGGCGTGGTGGTGCACGCCTTTGACCCCTAGCACTTGGGAGGAAGAGGTGGGTGGATCTCTGAGGACAGCCTGGTCTACCGAGTGAGTTCCAGGACAGCCAGGGTTACACAGAGAAAGCTCAACTACATACAAAGATTTACAGATCTCTAAATATTATTTCAAACATTATTTTGGGGAGGGGGGGCTGGAGAGATGACTCAGTGGTCAAGAGCACTGACTGCTGTTCCAGAGGACCTGGGCTGGGTTTCCACTCTCATATGACAGCTCACAACCATCAGTAACTCCATTTCCAGGCTATCCAACTCCCTCTTCTAGCCTCTGTGTACACTGCACAGACAGACAGACAAACAGAGACAGGAAAAATACCCATACACATAAATTTTTTTCATTCATTCATTCATTTTGGCTTTTGTTTTCAAGACAGGGTTTCTCTGTGTAGCCTCTGCTGTCCTGGAACTCGCTATGTAAACCAAGATGCTCTTGAGATCTGCCCAGGAGATCTGCCTGCCTCAGCCTCATAAAATTTTTAAAAGGAAATAAGATAAAATAACTTTTTAATTTTTTTTTTTTTTGGACCAGGCTTCTTGGTTGCTCACACTTGTAATCTTGATACTCAGTAGGCTGAAAAAGGATTTCTGCAAGTGCTAGGTCAGCCTTGGTTAGCAGGCTTTAAAAACACACCAAATAACTTTTCATCTTGAGAAACTGCAAATAGAGCAAGGTAACGGACTCTTGAACAGGCTCAGGTATGGCCTCTGGTCACAGCTGTTTTTCCACTCACTCCCATCTGGCCACACCTGCTAACACTCATTTCCACCTGGCCACAGCTGTTTTCCCCACTCACTTCCACCTGACCACAGCTATTTACCCACTCACTCCCATCTGACCACACCTGCTAACACTCACTTCCACCTGGCCACACCTGTTTTTCCACTCACTCCCATCTGGCCACACCTGCTAACACTCATTTCCCCCTGGCCACACCTGTTTTCCCCACTCACTTCCCCCTGGCCACACCTGTTTTCCCACTCACTTCCATCTGGCCATGAGAGGACTGAGACAGGCTGACTCTATGACAGGCTTCATACTGGCAGCTCTGGATACAAATCCAGGAACTGGGCAAATCCAGGCAAGTCATTTACCGGGGAAAACCCCAGCCTCGGGCAACCAATTAGAAACTGTCCCACCATCTGTAGCTGCCCTGACCACCAGGCCTGAGGCAAGGGCAAGGGGTCAGCAGCAGTTTCCAGGCTTCCCCAGCAACAGATTCCAGCCACACACACACACACGCCCAACAATGGAATGTTCCTAGATATAGCGCCAATCAATTAAGATAAACATCACCTACCCCTCCCTGGAATTCCCCTAATGTGCTTTATATTGGGCCCGGGAGCTCATTTGGGTGTCTCCCTCTTGGTAAATGGTAGATCCCAGCATGCTGGACTTGTGCAGAATAAAACACTCTTTGCCGTTGCGTACTATCTGAGTCCAGGGTATCATTCTTCAGCAAACCATGGACCCTTACAGCCACACCTGCTTTGTCCATCTGACCTTTATCTATTCATTTTCCTTTCTTTTTGGCTCAGTAATGTTTTAACATTTTTTTCAAGAATATCCCATCTCTGTGTACCTATAAAAATGAGGACAATCTCTATGAAATCACAATAATACTGTATATAAATTTGGCTCAGAATTAGTCATTCATAGTTGGTTTGCTCAGGCAGCCAAACAAAGTAATTGGATATTGAGGACAGGACAAGGCAGACAGTTCTGCTGTTACCACAGTGCCCACAGTTCATTTTGCAATGAGCTAACTTTGTTTACTGCCTAAGCAAAATGTAGATGATACAACAATGGGTTCAAGGTATACTCAGTAGTAGAGGTTGTGTTTTAGTACATGAGGCACAGAGATTGAGGAGGAGGAAGAAGAGGAGGAGGAGGAGGAGGAAGAAGAAGAGGAGGAAGAGGAGGAGAAGGAAGCAGAGGAAGAGGAGGAGGAGGAAGAGGAAGAGGAGGAGGAGAAAGAAGAGGAGGAAGAGGAAGAGGAGGAAGCAGAGGAAGAGGAGGAGGAGGAAGCAGAGGCGGAGGAAGAGGAGGAGGAGAAAGAAGAGGAAGAAGAGGAGGAAGCAGAGGAGGAGGAAAGGCAGATTGACTTAAGGAATATAACAATACCACTTTCCCTTGATTTATTTTTGCATTTTGGGTTTCTTTTGGTTTTGGTTTGATTTGGCTTAGGTTGGGTTTGGGTTTGGGTTTTGTAGCCCCGTATGGTCTCAAGATCTTCCTGCCTCCCCTCAACCTTTTGAATGCTGGGATTGCATGTATGTGCCACCATGTCCAGCTCTGGATTAAGTTCCTCAAGGAGAGAGACAGAGGGGAGGGAGTTGAAAGAGAAAGGGGGAGAAAATGGGAAGAGGAAGGAGGAAGTGGGGAGAGGAAGGGCCCTTCCCATCCCCCAGCAGTCTCTACTCATCCCTCCTCCTGGACATGTGCTTTCTCCCATTCATTAGAAGACATTGAGCAGGGTAAACCCAGATGGTTGTCAAGGAAAAACATCTAAGTTTCCATCACACATTTAATCAAGTCGGTAGCCCAGGTTTATTTTATAGCCTAGGAGCTAGTTGAAACCACTACTGTTGGGCTTGGAAGGTGACTCAGATGGTAATACGCTCACCTTGTGAACATGGGGACCTGAGTTTAATCCCCAGAACCCACATAAAATGAGCAGGCATATGGGTCAACACTTGAATCCAAGCACTGGAGGGATGGAAAGAGCTGGATCCCTGGGGCTTGCTGGCTAGCCAGGCTAGCTTCCTTAACCAGTGAGAAACACTGTCTCAAAGAAAGTGACAGCTGGCCATAGGAACAAAATCTGAGCTTGTCTCTGGTCTATGTACACATGAGCACAAGCACTCATAAACAGCACCACCATCTATCCTTCTACCCTTGTTCCTACCTTAAATCATGAGCAGGCCATGAATTAAAAAAAAAAAGAACTGACTTCTGGATATACATAGCTGAGCAAGTCTAGTGCCTCCTAAATACATGTAAAAACAACCATAACATGATAGGGGTTGGGGGGGGGGGGGGGCAGAAAGCCACCAGAGGACAATCTGCAGGAGTCCATTCTCTTTCTCCCTGGGGTCCAGGGCTGAAGTACAGATCATTAGACACGACCACAGACACCTTTACCAGTGGAACCACCTCACCAGTCCATGACAGGGACTGTCAATCCAATAAAAAGAACATTTTATTAAAATAAATTGGCAAAATATATAGGCATTAATATTACAAGTCTGTTTCAAAATAACACTCCGGAGCAGCATATAACAGAATCCCCAAACATCTGGAGCCTATTTTGAAAACCCAGGGCTACACTTTGTAATGAGTTTTCCCTTCTCATCACTGGGAAGCTAGTGGACAGGAGCAAGAGCTGATGGCATAGGTATCACCAGACCCGGGCCTCAGTCCTGGCCCTGGCCCTTTCTGGCTGTACAACACCGAGCTGGTCTCTTCCCTCCAGGTCTGGCTCTACACTGTGTGTAGAGAGCTCTTTTACACATTTCTGCCAACACGAGCGAGAGTGATTCTGACTCCAATGCTAAAAATCTCAGACAAAATCAAGTGAACCGCTCAACCAAGACTTTACTGAGCCAAATAGAAGCAACCCAGTCCACTCCAAGGGTTTAAAAGAGTAAACAAGCGCAGAAGGAAGGGGAGAATGAAGACAAACCGACGTGCCAAGGTTTGGACAGCAGGCAGTTGAGTGGTAAATGATTTAGCATCCTGAGAAACTAAATCCTAATCTGACAGTGAGGAAAGTCAAGAACTGCTGGGTTCTGAACAGCAGACAGCCGAAAGTCAGGAACAGATGCATCAGACACTTCTGGAAGCGGTGTTAACATGGAGTCAGCAGGGCATGGGGTAAGGGAACAAAAGCAAAGGAACTGTTTGGAAATCTGGAATCAAGTCCTCAACTCCCTGGACAACAACCAACAGACAAGTTACCTCTTCCTCCCAACACTGCACTCTTCAAGAGAAATGAAAAGGATCTCAGAACTTCAGCACCAAAGAGTCATGGGAAGCAAGAGAAAGAGTTCAGGGTATGAAATTGCTGCCCTTCTGTATCCTCTCAGCTTATAGGACATAAACAACACTACCTACCTTAAGCAAAAATTTTCTGCTTTTTTCCCCCACAGAATCTGACAATCCCCAAAACAAAGAACCGAGTTGGAGCATCATTGCTAAACAACCAGCCTACTGTGAGATTAGCTATTAAGTGCTCATGATTCTGCAGGAGTTGATATCCAAGGATCAGTAGGTATCCAGGGGAAACACTGTATCATGAGAAATATCTACTACAAAGTCAGAGGGAAGAGTCCATAAGTTACCCTCAATTCTACCCCAGCAAATTCAAGGCGCCAAAGAATATCTCAGGTTAAAGGATTTGTTAAAAAGGACTCATAAAACTTTCAGGAAGCCTAGCGGTGGTGGTGCAGGCCTTGAATCCCAGTATGCCAGAGGCAGAAGCAGACAGATCTCTGAGTTCAAGGCCAGCATGGTCTACAGAGTGAGTTCCAGGACAGCCAGGGCTATGTAGAAAAACCCTATCTTAAAAACCAAATCAAACGAAAGCCAAAACAAAACAAAAGTAAAAACTTACTGGAAGCTGCTCATAATTCTAGGTTATTTGCTACGGCTAAGGATACAGATTAACATCCATCAAGGGAAATCTACCAAGGAAGGACACATGGGCAAAAGCCAGAAGAGTTTCAAAGGGGAGTTTCTGGTTGTCAGCCCCCATGGCATCATGGGTACCATTCATTCTTCCCAGTAATGATGTCATGTAACTCTATGGACAATGTGTCATCCAAAGAGGAAACTCCTCAAGCTTTGATGTACATGATTTTATTGGGGTGACTGTCTTCCCAAATGGCTCATCTCAAGTCACCAGTCCTTCAGGAGCATAAACTGATCCAACACAACCCAAGGCCTTCATGTTAAATCCCATTTTGGTATAGTCCAACGATTTCAGGCAAGAAAAATTGTTCTTACCTGGCAGAATATTCCAAGGTCCTAAGTCAAAGGTTAGAACTCTTTAGACAAGTTCAGTTCTTTACTATATAACTCACCTCTTGGGGTTTGGGTTAGATACATATACATACTATTCTTTGCCAGTTTCCTATGTGGATATAATTGTAGCCGTCTTAGCTACTTTGTGTTTTCTTCTTTTTCTAACCCTTTAACCCCAACCCCTACTCCTCACCACTAGATAGGAAAGAAAGGACAGAGGAGAAAGAGAAATCTCTGAATGTAATGTCTTTCCTCTTGTTTCTTCTTTGCTTGTAGCTGGTCTTCGCTATTTTCTAGGTTCTTCTTTTTCCCACTCTTCATGTTTCCCCCACCCTCCATTTCACCCCCTAACACTAGATAAGAGAGAAACAAGGATAGAGGGGAAAGAAGAATTAGGAAAATCCCTGAATCTAACTTCTTTCCTTTTGTTTTTTCTTTGATAATGTCTATAGGGGGAGGTGCTGATATTAAGGTCTCGTTCTCTAATTGGTTCTTGATTTGGTCAGTAAAGGAGGCCGGGAGCCAATTGCTGGGCGGTAGGGACAAGTGGGACTTCCAGGTCCCAGGAGGAAAAGGAGACGCAGGAAAGGAGAAGGGGCTTTTCAGACAGGCAAATTCTAAAGTAATAAAGCCATCTAGGTGGTTTTTTCATTGAGGAGCAAAGGTGGGTAGAGGGAGACAGAAGCCAGGTCGGTGATGGTGGCTAGGCCAAGAGGAGCAAAAGGAAGTGGGAGGGGCCAGAGCATTGGCAGCTCTAAGGTTGCAGCACTTGGCTACTAACAAACCTCAACCAACACCTCCTTTCTCCCCCACAAACCACCAAACCATCAACAAACCACCCACCCCTGGAAAACCACGCCTCTGCTAGAGCATGCAGCAAATCATAGTCAGCTGCAACAGGCAGTCTGAAGCTGCCCCATATTCTTAAACTTGGGATTAAAATAAAAGCACATTTTTATAACATTTCTATGTTTTTAAAAGAAATTGAAATTCTGGAATTTTCACTACATAGAATGCTTTCTGGTTATTTTCATCCCCTCTTATCCTTTCATGCCCCTCTGGCTTCTGCTGAACCCTGTTTTGCCTTCCCAACAAGTTCCCTCCTATATTCATGTCTTTTTTGTTGGGTTTGTTTGTATGGGGTTTTTTTATGACCCACTAATTAGTATTGCTTGAATAAACATGGGGGTTAGTGTAAACTAGTATGTGGGAAACTTACCAGTGGCCCAAAGAAAGAAATGATTCCCCACCCCCACTCCCTAGCTACTGTTAATTGCCTACAGCTCCTCAGAGATGGCTGGGACCTGATAAGCCCCTCCTCATCCACGAGAGAATGCTAACGAGCCCCATCATGTCAGGTCTTGTGCAGGTGCTGTGCGTTCCTAAGTGTAACAGTCATGTCATGTCTAGAAGGCAGTGTTTCACGGTGCTCCGCCCCACCCTCTGCCTTCTACATCCTTTCTGTCTTTGTTCGAGTTTGTGTCCTGAGCCTTGGAGGGAGTGATACAGATGTCCTATTTAGAGCTGAGCGCTCCATAGTCATTCACTCTCCGCACTTTAACCTCGTGTCAGTCTCTGTATTAGCCATCACTACTGCAAAGAGAAGTTTCTCTGACCAAAGATGGCAGCAGTGCTAACCCCTGAGTACAGTAACAGTGTAGAAGGCCGTTGGACACCATGTCAGCTCTTGGTTTTAATTAGAGTGCTGCTCCAGTTGTTCCCTCCTATTTGTGGTTTTAAGGATATTTTCTAGACTTTAGGGATAGAGACGATTTTAACTGGTTTCCAGTAGAGGACTGGGGAAGACGGCACAAACCAGGAGGACTGTAGGTCAGCCTCAACTACACAGAGCAAGACCCAGCTTCAGAAATAAAAAAATACAAATTTTGGGGAACCGGAGCAATGGCTCAGTGGTTGAGAGCACTGACTACTCTTCCAGAGGACTTGGGTTCAATTCCTAGCACCCACATGGCAGCTCACAACTGTCTGAACTCCAGTTCCAGGGGATATGACATCTTCACACACATACATGAAGGCAAAAACACTAATGCACATAAAATAAAATTAAATAAAACTTTAAAAAAGCACAAATCCAACATCTTCCAATAATAAGCTAGTCATCTCTCAAAACTAAGAATTTTCTGGTCTATAGATTTCAGGAGTCCAGGTCAACAAGGTGACTCATCCAGTAGAGGCCATTGGTAGAAGCCACTGTTTCAAGTGCCTGAAGACTAAGTTGGATCCTGGACACCACAAAGTAACAAGAGAGAGCTGAGTCTCTAGTGTTCTCCTCTGTCCTCCACATACAAGATATGGTATGTATGTCCAGGCATTCATTCACAAACACACACAAAAATACATAAATATATATACTTGCTGTATATATAGATCAAGTTGGCTTCAAATTTACAGTGATCATCTGTATCTGCCTTCAATGCTTGGATTACCCGTGTAGACCATCATGCCCTGTACACCAGGTATTACATATTGTTTCAGTTTGGTGGCCCATGTGAGCTTGGACAGCCTCACAGGTCCCTATTTTGCATGATCAATCAGTATTAGCTGAAGGATAGACTGATGCAGCTTCTGCCTTTACAGTACTTGGTAGAAAAAGTATTATTCAGACCTGGAGTCCATCCTGATAATGTATTCGGGTGAGGAAGACACAAAGACTTCATGGGAAATGAGGGCATTTCTGGTGTCCACCTAAATTTTGACTTTGATATATGCCCATGTTCTCCAACCTCCAACCTATTCCATTAGGATTTCAACAATTTTTTAATCTTTGATATTACTAGTATATATACACTCTGATAGTTTTTGAAGAAGATTGGGATGTTGGCAAATTGATTGTTAATTACACAGACAATAAAATCATCAATGTCAGAAAATGAAACATTACAAAGGAAAAAGAAAAAAAAAAACTCAAACATCCCACTCATGAGAACAGGAGGATCCCAGACTCAGTGTCAGCCTGGGTAACATAGCAAGACCCACCTCAGAGAGGAATGCACAAGGTATCTTCTGTGCATGATAGGACTACTGCACTCATGAACCCATGGCGGCTGCACAAGTTCTGCATAAGATCCAGCCAATCAAAGTCCTAGCCCGGGAAGTCCTAACACGAAAGGGTTAGAGATTTGTAAGCCTCTAACCCTCATAGCTGATAGCTTGCTGTAGAGAGTTTGTTTTCTTAGAGGATGTGGCCCCAGGTAGGTCAATCACATTCCAGTGATTTGTCCCACTCTCCTGAGTATATAGGCACCATAAATTAGACTTGGTAGGTTAAGAGAGAGAGAGAGAGAGAACCTGAAGTTTCAAGGGGGTGAGGCAGGGGATGGGACTGGAAGAAGTTGGAGGAGAAGTAGGAAGTCAATACAATGAAAATACATTACATAGAATTCTCAAAGATGTAATTGAAATATTATATTAAAAAGCAATGTCCATAGCAGATGTGGTGGCACACGCCTTTATTCTGAGAACTCAGGAGGCAGAGGCAGGTGGATCTCTGAGATCAAGGTGAGCCTGGTCTACAGAGCAAGTTCTAGGAGTGCACAGAGAAACTCTGTCTCTACAAACAAAAACTTCTACAATAAATACCAATATAAATAATAATTTACTTATTTTTTTAAATGTTGGGGTATTTGTTTGTTTATGGGTATTTTGTCTGTATGTGTATCTGTCTACCTCATGCCTGCTTTGTGTCTTTAGAGGCCAATAGAGGGCATTGGATACCCTGGGCATGGAGTTATAGGTGGTCATGGGCACCATATAGGTGCCAGGAACTGAACCTGGATCTTCAGTAAGCACAACTAGTGTTCTTAACTGCTGAACTATCTCTCCATCCTTAAATCATAATTTATAATGGTCTATATGGGGTTAGTAGAAACCATGTTAAGATTTCTAATTGTAGCTATCACCATATAGGATTAGACAAAAAGCACAGGACTTTATATTATTGGAGTTGCATATGCTGTATAAACTTAAATCAAAATCTGTGCATGAAGTTAAAAACTTCTCAACAAGAGGATTACCTTTTTTTTTTTTTTTTTTTTTTTTTTTTTGGTTTTTTCGAGACAGGGTTTCTCTGTGTAGCCCTGGCTGTCCTGGAACTCACTCTGTAGACCAGGCTGGCCTCGAACTCAGAAATCCACCTGTCTCTGCCTCCCAAGTGCTGGGATTAAAGGCGTGCGACTTCTTAAAAAAAAAAAAAAAAAAATACAGACCTGTTGACTGCTTAAATATAAGAGTTAAGAGAAGAATTTTATGTAAATTGATGGTAGACAAAGACTTTTTTTTTTCTTTTTTAGCAAAGCCTAAGAGGACCAAGATGGCAGATATAGTCTTTCCCCCTCTAAGTCTCCAGCTGATTGCTCACCTAATCTATAAAAGCCTGCTGTGATTTTTTTTACCTCTGATTTCCTGTTACACTTACGGTCCCTAACACATGGCTTAGCCCTTAATCATAGAGTCTCTTATCTTTCCCCAATTATTGCCTTGGCTCCCCAGCCAGGCTGTCAGTTCTTTGAGAACAGAGTTGGTCCCTCCACCATGCCCTCTAGGGCTGACTGTTTGGTACCATGATAACTAACGCAGCTCAGGACACACGGTAAGTATCTACTAGGAGCATGTGTTCATCTTCTCTCTCCCAATTCAGTAATCTTTCTGGCAGATCATTCTAGTTACTGATGCATATTTTGGGTCCCCTAAGATAAATCTCTAGGAATACTGAAACTTACAAATATGTCAAAGATAGCCACTTTAGTTTTGACAGTCTCTAAATAGTCAAGCACTTGAGGGTTTTTCCCCTTCCATCAGCTAGAAACCTAAGCTCCCCAAAGTCCCATTTTTCCTATTTTTCGCCAAATGACAGCTGCAATGACTTCCAGAGTTCAAGCCAGTACACAAATCATACGTAGTCCCGTGGAAATCTGCAGTTCTGTGTATTTGGTGAGCTCATTACACAATGAAACTTGAGGTCAGAGATTAAATTCTGCTTCACAGCAAACAAAACTCAGCTTGACAACGTGCAACCAATAGTCTGTTTAATACAGCGCCTTCAAATGTCAAGCTTTGCTTCTGTTGTGAACATTTTCATATTTTTAACACTTAGCTATAAAACTAGGAGAAATAAAAATCCTAAAACGGCACAGAAGTAGTAAGTGGTGTCTTCTCTCTCTGCTGACACGAACTTAAAACATATGAGCAGGATGAAATTGGTTCACTCACTTTTAGTATTGGCAACTTTTCCCATGTAAATTTTTATTTTAAATTTATTAGTTGTGTATGTGCACGCATCTGAGTGTGTGTGTGTGTGTGTGTGTGTGTGTGTGTGTGTGTGTGCCACAGCCTGTGTGTGGCAGTCAGAGGACAACTTTGTGGAATTAGTTACCTTCTGCCACCTTTATGTGGGTCCCAGCAAGTGCCTTTACCCACTAAGTCACCTCACTGGCCCACCAATATAATTTTTAATAAAGTTATTTGGTTAATTATGCTATGTACATGTTTTGCCGGCGTGTCTGTGTGAGGGAGTCGAATCCCTTGAAACAGGAGTTACAGACAGTTGTAAGCTGCCATGTGGGTGCTGGGAATTGAACTCCGGTCCTCTAGGAGAGCATCCAGTGGTCTTAACTGCTGAGCCATCTCTCCATCCAGAAAACAATTCATCTTTCATTTCTTTCTTCCCCCCTTTCATTCATTCTTTCTTTCAATAAATAATGAATGCTTGTGGTAGACAAATTTTTAAAACCTCAAGAAATTGAAGAGTTTAAAACCAGGTTACCCTACGCTTTAAAAATATTTTATTACTTGAAAATTTTCATACATGTATGCAATGTGTTATAATCTTATCTGCCTCCTATTTTCCTCTTTTCACTTCTTTCCCATCTCCCCTCAACACATCTCCCTACCACCTTGACGCCTTCCTCCTCCTCCTCTCCCTCCTCCTCCTCTCCCTCCTCCTCTCCCTCCTCCTCTCCCTCCTCCTCCTCCTCTTCTTCTTCTTCTTCCCCAGAGAAAATTACTCTTCCTCCCCCAGACACCATCGACTGCACCATCTCTTCAGCTAGGAGCAGGACCTCTTAGTCCCCTCCCATACGGAGGCTGGCACCATTGACTGCCTTGATCTTGTATAGTTAGCCACTGCTGCTGTGAGTTCATTAATGGAACAGACCTGCTGTGTCTCTAGAACAGTTTATGACACTCTTCCTCACCCTCTGGCTGCTACATTCTTTCTGCTCTTTCCTCCTCCATGATCTCACTGAGCCTTGGGGGAGGGGAGTATAGATATATCCCAGGTGTAGTGTGTGTGTGTGTGTGTGTGTGTGTGTGTGTCTCTACATTTGTTTTTGTTTTTGTTTTTGTTTTGTTTTTCGAGACAGGGTTTCTCTGTATAGCCCTGGCTGTCCTGGAACTCACTCTGTAGACTAGGCTGGCCTCAAACTCAGAAATCCACCCTGCCTCTGCCTCCCAAGTGCTGGGATTAAAGGTGTGTGCTACCACTGCCCAACCATGTGTCTACATTTGTATTTGTGCATATACAAGTAAAAGTGGATCCCCTGGGTCTGGAATTATAGGAGCCTGTGTGCTGCCCAAATGTCCCCATGACAGAGCAGGTGTGCTCATAGCCACTGAGACATCCCTACCAAGGTTTTTTATTTTTTAAGGATTTATTTATTTATTTTATATATATGAGTGCACTGTCACTGTCTTCAAACACACCAGAAGTGGCATTTAGATCCCATTTACAGATGGTTGTAAGCCACCATGTGGTGCTGGGAATTGAACTCAGTGCTCTTAACTGCTGAGCCATCTCACCAGCCCCCCTACAAAGTTTTTAAGAGAAACATTTTTGCATCAAACTACAACAGCAGAATTGGAAGGAATTGCAGAGGGAAAAAACATAGTCAGGAGCTGACTAAAAATTAAGGAATATTATCAACACTAATTGAGAAATCAGAAACTGTAAAACGGGGAAGCATGCAATGCAAAGATAGCTGAAAGGTAAAATACAGGTTGAAAGTGTTGCTGATGCGGATTTGACACAGTCTCATGTACCTTGGCTAGCTCAGCCCATCATGCCCAGTCTATGTGATGCTACCACAGTCTCCTGTATCCTAAGCACTCTATGGAGACATGTCCTCAGTCCCATTTGTATTTGATTACTGTTCTAGATTGGTTTTTGCTGCTATTGCTGCTGCTGGGTTTAAAACTATGACCAAAAGCAACTTGAGGAGGGGAGGCCTTATTTGTCTTACAGTGAGGCCTTATTTGGCTTACAGGTTATAGTCCATCATCCAAGAAGTTGGAGCCCAGGGTCTCTGGGCAAGATGTGGGGATTAATAGTGCTTTCGATGAGTGTAACCTGAGCTAGGTCTATCTAGACTTCTAGTGTTAGCTTGCCTGTCATATTGGAGAGGACTTCCTGTTCTCTGAAATCATCTGATCGTGTCCTCCATCCAGACCCATCAGGCTACATCCAGGAGTTTGAGAGAAAAGTCTTAGGAGAGAGAGAGAAATCTCTTTGAGGTGATCAGACATTGGTGAAGTAACCAGAACACACCTAAGTTCTGATGATCCCAACCATAATGTTTTTAGATTTTTGTTTGTTTGTTTGATTAATTGATTGATTGATTGATTGATTGATTGATTGATTGATGGGGAGAACTCCCAGAATCATGTGTTATGCTACTGAGTTAACCCTCCAGCCCCATCTCTTTTTGTTATGTGTTTTTATGACTATTCAAATTCCTTATTGTAACATCCATTCAAAGTTTTCCACCTCATCCAACATGGCAGTTTAGAATCAGAAAGAACGTTGACAAGACTTCACTGCTACTCCCCACTCTGCTCCTTTGTGTGTGGAGGAGGGCGCCAAGGGATACTTGCAAATCATTCTGTCACCAACATATACTTCAAAAATTTTAACTAATTTTGAGAGTAGGTCTGGCTAACTTGACCAGGCTGATCTCAAACTTGGTATTTTCTTGCCCCATCTTTCCAAAGAGCTAGGATTGTAGGACTGTGATGCCAGGCAAAACACCCCTCTACTCAAATTCAAATCAAATTTTAAGTATGACAGGATGTTTTTATTGGTGTAATCAATAAAAAAAATAGATGGATAAGCCCTTTAATTGTTATTATTATACAAAAAACAGAAAGGCAGAAATCTAAATATTCAGAGATTTGGGGAGATTGGTTTGTTTGTTTGTTTGTTTGTTTGTTTGAGACATAGTTTCATTCTTCAACCTTGACCTGACTCAATCTGTGATCTTTCTGCCCCACCTCTGGAGTACAGGGCTTACAAACTAGGGCTACCATACCCAGCAGTTTCCAGTTTTCAGAAGAAGTAGGATCTGAAAATCCATAGCAATAGGTGCAGTTTAGCATCATAACACTGCAGCCTTGGCCACAAAGGCACTGTCATTGCTAGAAATGTCACCACCAACACTCCTATAAAAAAGGTGGGTAAAGTTTCACCCACCTTCCCTTAGAAGATCCAAAGCTCCAGGAAATCTGTTCATTGTTATGTTTGTGTCAATGAAGAGTGAGCTATTGAAAGGGGTCACTCAAACAAGGTCATTCATTCACTTTCCTATTGGCCTCTCTGGGTAGGGTTCCTTTTTCTTGAACATAAGAACAATCAATGGTCAGAGAAGGTGTTTCTGGAACTTCCTGTATAGTGAGAAGAGAAGGGTAGCCAGGCAAGGTAACCTAGACCTGTACTCCTAGCACTAAGGTAAGGAGGCTGAAGTGAGGCAAGACATGGAGTTCAAGCCAGTAACAAGGGCTTCATAGTGAAAGTCTCTCTCTCTCTCTCTCTCTCTCTCTCTCTCACACACACACACACACACACACACACCCCACACCACACCACACAATAAAAGAGGGAATCTGAGAGAAATATTTCTAGGCTTTATGGCTGCTTTGGGGAAGAAGCCATGAAAAAGAGGAAAGGAGCAGTTCAGAAGATTCTTTCTTGAGAACCCTTTCCTTCATCTGAACTATTCAACACACCAAAAGCCCTGTTTGTGGCGAGGGGGGCTTTAACGTTCTGATCCCCAACAATAAGGCCAGATGAAAAAAAATTACAAAGGAAGGGTGTGACTACTCCTAGGTATTGTGGAAGACATTTATTGTAGATGAAAGGGAGAGGATAGCCAGAGGCAGGGGCATCTGGGAGTCCAGAGTGAACATGACCATGTGAGGAGGGGTTGGGGGAGGGGAGAGCCGGGAGAGCAAAAGGTAGACAAAGAGCCAGGTAGCCAAAATGGCTGGATTATACCAGGAAGGACACCTGGGGGAGGAGCAGCCCAGCCCGTGGGCTGAAGGAATTTAGATAGGAGCAGGGTATACCAACCATATCCTATAACAGGTAGGGACAGGGGCATGCTGGGAAGACCTGGAGACCAGGTCCAGTTTAAATAGGCCCTTCAGTTAGGCATTTGCCCCAGGCTTGAGACCTAACAAAGTCAATCTGGCATACTAACCTTACAGGATTCACACTAAAAAAGACAAGCTCACTACTGTTCCTTTTTTTAGAGGAACTTGCTTTGCAATGACTGCTCTCATTAATCAACCATAAGATTATCACATGGTAAATGACTGGATGAAAAGAAAAGGTTTAAAGTCTAAACCTTTAGGTCAAAGGGTTAAAGGCTAAATACAAGTTGTAAATTTCTAAGGAAGACGTTTAAGGTGTATAAAAAATGAAAACTATTTCAGAAATTTTCTCCCTCTCCATGCTATTGTTATATTAAGATTTCAAAAGTTCAGAGTTAGCCGGGCAGTGGTGGCGCACGCCTTTAATCCCAGCACTTGGGAGGCAGAGGCAGGTGGATTTCTGAGTTCGAGGCCAGCCTGGTCTACAGAGTGAGTTGCAGGACAGCCAGGGCTACACAGAGAAACCCTGTCTCAAAAAAAAAAAAAAAGAAAAAGAAAAAGAATCAAAAGTTCAGAGTTTTAATACTATCAACAAAGTTCTGATAAGCTATGAATCTGGCCCACTACTACTACTATTATCATAGCCATTGAAAGACCTCCGAGCTGGGGAGACCCTCGCTCAAGTCTCGGGACGGCGCAACCCCCCAAAAACTCACGAAAGACCGTCCTTGCTGCAATCACATGAGGTTTATTGGGGGGACCAGTGCACTGGGGTCAAGCTCATAACCTACGCAAAGGCAGAGGAGTTCGACCCTGAGCAGCTGAAGTCAGGGGCATTTAAGGGAAAAAACCACAAAGCAAGGGGTGGGGAATGGAAAGAATTTGCAATTATAGGGAAGTACAGAAAGTTCTAAGTTAGTCACAAGGCATTTGCACAAACATTTTTGTGGTTAGCTAGTTCCTGGACCATTGTGCCTCTGGCCCTGGGGCCAGGCCAAGGTTACACGTTTCTTAGGGGAAAGAATGCAGCCGGGTGGGGTTTGGTCAAGCAGGCAATTTCAGTCCTATTTCTGTTTCTGGCTCCAAGTGTGCTAGGGGTCTAGCTTTCCTCATAAGGGGGTCAGGTCTTTCACCATAAACTCAAAATTGTTAATTTCCATTGTTGTCTTAGGTTCTACTGCTGTGAAGAGACCATGACCAATGCAACTCTTATAAAGGAAAACATTTCATTGGAGCTGGCTTACAGTTACAAAAGTTTAATCTATTATCATCATGGTGGGAAACATGGCAGTGTACAAGGAGATATGGTGCTGGAAAGGAGCTGAGAATTCTGTGTCTTGAGCCAAAGACAGCAGGGAGGAACTGGAATTTCACAGTGGGCAGAGCTTAAGCATAGTCCACCCCCACAGTGACACACTTCCTCCAACAAGGCCGCATTAACTAGAACAAGGCCACACCCCATAACAATGCCATTCCCTATGGGCCAAGCTTCCAAACACCTGAGTCTCTGGGAGCCAAACCTATCCAAATCATCACAGTTGTCTTCTAAGTATAGACTTAAAAATAGCTTTGTTTGGTCCATATATTCAGCCCTCCCTCTGGATATATAGGAAAAATGTTCATGCTTTTAACCCAGAATCATTTTTGGATCCCCAAACTTTTTCTATGACTCAAAGGCATGAGACTACAGCCTTTTCTACAATGTGGATTTCAGTACAGATTACAAATAGTGGTAATACTAATATATCTAAAACTTTTATCTCTTTTTATAAACTTAAAATTTTCAAAGTAAGTTTCAGGGAAATGAGTTTGACTCACTACTCACAGGTCAAATGGACTCGATTAGTACTCCTGTCAAGTAATAACCTAAGCTTCCCTGTCTATTAACTATTTCTAAGGGTGGGATCTATCTCTCTCCCCTGGTCTTGGGATTCTCCCACCTAACTGTCAGGACTACGGTTATGGAAGTTTCAAGTGTACACTCAAGATAAAGATTTTCCCTACACTCCTGAACGTCACCTTCTGTCCCTAGTCTATATCTGTCCCAGCAGGTTTCCAATCAATTGCAGACTGCTTCAAACACACCAGCCCTAAACGCTTCAGAAGGAATCCCCCCATCAGTCTAAGCCTCTGCATTTCTGGCAGAACCTGTGCAGGGAGAGAAACAGACGTCCTTCACCTTGTGGCCCTCTCTCCCTTCTCATCCTTTGACCGTCATTTCAGCCTTCCTGCCCCCTACACAACAACGCCCCAATTTCGGCAGGAAGTAGTTACAGAAGAGTTACATCACCTCTTATCTACAAAATGACTGAAATCGTAGGTTTCAAAGAAACCGTGTCACTCAGTACCTGTGGCCCCTCCCAGCACTTCTCGCCCTGCCCCCTGCCCTAAACCTCTCCCTTCCAGGGGCTGAGCTCTCAATTCCCCTCCCCCAGCCTTATCCCTACATAGCTCATCTGTTTTGGACACACTGTCTCTTGACTTGGCTTTGCTCCTGGACCTCTCTCGCTCTCCCCTCCCATTTTTCTTGTCTCGTGGCCTGCTTCAGTTTGCTAGTCGTATTCAGTCTGGACTCTTCCAGATACTTCTGGGCATTTACTCCCTCATATCTACTATGACAACCATCCCCAGGAACCTCCATGGTCTCCTTTGTTTCATTCAGTGACGCTCCTCTTACCTCCCCTCAGACTCTCCTCCCCTCCTTGTATTGTCAGCTCGTGCTTTGGTTTTGTTGTCTTTTAAATATTTCACATGAGAGGAAAACACGTGTCACGTGTCTTCCAGCCTGTCTGGCTTGGCACAACGATTCCCACTCCCACCCGTTCTCCCGGAAGGAATTTGGCTTTCATTCTTCTTTAGGCAGAATACCCCACGGTGGATCCGTTCTGCATTTTCTGTTTCCCTTCATCAGTTGACTGACCCCTAGGCTGGTTCCATATCTTGGCTGTTGAGAACAAAAGTGGATGTGCAAGTAACTGTGGTACATTGACCTGAATCCTTCAGGAAAATATTCAGAAGGGCTAGAGCTAGATCATGCGGTAGATCTATTTTTAGTTTATTGAAGGTCCTTCATATTGATTTCCATAGTGACTGGACTAGCACACATCTCCACTAACTAACACTTGAATGAATGCATCTTTGTTCCCAGTTCTTATGGCTTTTTCTTAACGGCATTTGTTATTTGGGGGAGGAGGTTGTTAATTATTGTAGATTTTTTTTGTTTTGTTTGCAGGGGTTGCCTGGATATCCTGAACTCGCTCTGTAGACCAGTCTCACCTCAAACTCAGAGATCTACCTCTTCCCCCGAATGTGGGATTAAAGTCTTGCACTGCCCCCCCTCCAGTCTTAATTGTTAGAGTTTGTGTGCTTTGGAGTTTTTCTACTTTGTTTTGTGTTGTAGTAATTATTAATCTCAGTTTGGGGGTTCCCAGATAAAAAACACACAACTTTTATATTTATAATATATCTTTAATGCACTAGAGCCGGGCAGCTATTTACCCTCTATGCTATTAGAATCTACTACCCCACCAATAATCCCAAATTATAATTTTCCATGTCCTATCTCAGCTGTTCTTAACTCCAATTGGCCAGCCCTCATAGCCATGTTTTCATAACTCACCTATCCCATGGTGTCTCTCCTCTCTTTGCCTTTCCTCCTCCTCTTCACGGTCTCCGCTCTCCAACCCCAAGTCCGGGGAAACAAAACCCTGCCTATCTCTCTTCGCCCGGTATCTTTATTCATAAATCAGGGTAACTTGGGGGGCAAGGTTGCATAGCATCACTTGGGTCTAGTGTGGACTCTCTGGTCCCTGGGAGCAACCAAGCCTTGGGGGCCAGTATTTAGCATTACAATATAGCAAAAGACCAAACCTCAACCGTTTTGTTTTGGTTTTGTTTTTTGAGACAGTCTCACTATGTAGCTATGTAGCTCAGACTGACTTCAAGATCTTCCTGTGTTAGCCTCTAGAGTACTAGAAATACATGCATGTACCACCAATGCATACATATACATATACATATAATATACATATACATATACATATACATATACATATACATATAATATACATATAATATACATATACATATAATATACATATACATATAATATACATATACATATACATTACATATACATATACATATACATATACATATACATATACATATACATATACATATACATATACATATACATATGCATATGCATATACATATACATATACATATACATATACATATACATATACATATACATATACATATACATATACATATACATGTGTGTATTCTTAACCACTGAGCTCTCTCTCTCCAATGCCAACTAAAACTATTTTTGAGGCTGATGATTTTATTAGACAGGAGACACTATTCTGGCCTCTTTTGGCACCTGAACACTTGTAACATAAGGGGGGGGAGCACATACAGAGATGAATAAAAATCATTTTAAGAAAAAGAAGCAAATGACTTAGACGGTCACTAGTTGAACCAGTGCTGGCACCATCTAGCCTGCCCTCCTGACCCTGGGACAACGTTCCTCTTTGTGTGAAAAAAGAAAAATTAAATTTTGTTTTAAACTTGCTCTCTCATGATCACCTTTTTGTGTTTAAGTGGTTTCCTTTCAGGAAAAAGAAAATGGTTATTTACTAAATAAAATGTATTTTAGGACACCTCCACTTCAATGTCAATAAAAATAATGGTAATAATAAACACCCACCCCCACTTTGGTTTTTTGAGATAAGGTCATCATCTACCCCAGGCTGGCCTTGAACTCATCATCTCTGGTCTCTGTACTTCAGCCTCCCGAGTACTGGGATGACAGGCAACACCACTGTGCCCAATTAATAACTACACTGCATGCTTGTGAATTTCACAGAAAGCCCGCATAAAAAAGAAAGGCAGTTCATCAGCCTTAATTGTGCTCTGAATTTCCCCCTGTACTGGGTTGAAACACTAAGCTCTTTCTTGTACACATCAGTCGTACAAGGGCCAAAGGGATGGCTCAAGTGCATTGGTCCAGCAGGAATAAATGGCACCCTTCTGACCTGCAAGAGTTAATAGAAAGCCCTCCCCCCACGTTTATTACTAGAGAAGATCTCTGAAGTATCACTCAGCCCTGGAAAGAAAAGACCCATTTGTTCCCAAGGTTTTTCACTCAAACAGTCCAGCAGAGCCCACCCACCCCCCTTTTCTGTCTCCAACCTCTACTGCTGCTCTACCCTAAAAATAAAAAAAAAGAAACACTTTTTGTAAACCAAAATTTTTAAAACTCCAAGACTGGTTTCTCTCGTGAGGGAAAGGGAAAGCGCCCATGATTAATGAATGCTTCAGCTAAAAGCACGGAGTGCAGAACGGAGGGATTATTTATAGTCCTTCTCTTTGGGAGTTAATAGAGTAGATGTTAGCCTAAAAGGCTGGAAATCCTACAGTGGGGGTTTTTCTCCCCCAACTGATAAAAGTGACTCTGGAAAGCAGGATAAATACTGTCTACAGCAAGCCATAAGCACTAACAATTTTGCTGTAAGTGCTCAGTCAAACGGAGGTGAACCTGTTAAATGTTACTTAAAAATGGACGACATATTATCTGGAAAGTCACAGTGAAACTGTAGCCAAATGACAAGCACTGTTGGCAATGCCCTGCTTTAAGATGGGCCGCGACTGGGGGATTTAGAGGCCATTGTGTTACAGAGTCAAATCACATTCAGTCGCTCAAATGTAACGGGGATTGAGTTTTTAATCTCTAGTTACATTTCCTCTCAAGGCTGTTAAGCTCTCCCACCCCACCTCCCACCCCCAACAGTTCATTCTTCTTAGGTTAATTCTGTTTGAAAGACCTGCCCTGCTAGTTATCGAGGATGGTCAGATGAACCTGCAACTTGATTTCACGACTTTCGACATAATTAGATTTTAACTTGGCAGAGAAAATTGTGCTTTGTTTTGTTTCTAACATAAGGCCCTGCTAACGAAACATTCTTGTATTCTTGTTCCTTTTTTTGGTGTGTGGATGTGTGTGAATCTGGGGTCTCACACATGTGAATCTGGGGTCTCACACATGCTAGGCAAGTGCTCCACCACTGAGCTACATCCGGCACTCTTTTTGTTCACTGTAAGAAAACCAAAAGTAAGCCAGGCAGTGGTGGCACATGCCTTTAATCCCAGCACTTGGGAGGCAGAGGCAGGTGGATTTCTGAGTTCAAGGCCAGCCTGGTCTACAGAGTGAGTTCCAGGACAGCCAGGGCTACAGAGAAACCCTGTCTCGAAAAAACCAAAAAAAAAAAAAAAAAAAGAAAACCAAAAGTAGTATCCTGTATGGCATTCTTGGGGGCGTGGGAAAGGGAAAGAGCCAGTTATAAAATGGCACACATACATGTAATCCCAGGACTTAGGAAGGAGGCCGAGGTTAGAAAATGACAAGTTTGAGGCCAACCTGGGATACCAAGTAAGACCCTGTCTCAAGTAAAAAGAATCGGATTTGGGAAATTTCTGAGAATAAATAAATAGCAATTTGAAGACAAAACGCCTGAAATACAATGCTATGACAAACATTTTGACTCTATATAACAAAAAAAAGATTTCCGTGCACTAATATGTTGTCCTTTGGCGATGATTTGGTTACTGGTTGCCTTCTACACACATCTATGTGCCTGGGGATAACTTCATGAATGACTTCAGTCAAAGTGATGTATGAATTACAGCGTCATCCTCATGACATCTACAGGAAAGCCCATGTGAGGAAAAACACCGCGGCACTGGAGCATGCAGAAGAGGGGGAGGCTGTTCACCTTGAGGCAGACAAAAAGATAAGAATGATAAGGGCAGCCCAGGGGCAATAGTACTCAGCAGTGGTGGCACACGCCTTTAATAACAGCACTCAGGAGGCAGAGGCAGGCAGATCTCCGAGTTCAAGGCCAGCCTGTCCAGAACAGCCAGGGCTGTCACAAAGAAAGCCTGTCTTGTCTTGAGATGTGTATATATATATATATATATATATATATATACTCAAGTATCCACCCCCAGTGATACTTCCTCTTCCTCTAGATGGCCCCCCATAATAAACTTTCCAGAACTTCCCAAAATAGTGCTACCAGCTTGTGGGGACCAATACCTCAAAGCATGAACCTTTAGGAGAAACACTTGTGTCCAAACCATAACACCAGCCATAATGAATCAGAATCCATCTTCCTGCTTTCCTTTTAACTTAATATAAAGACATTTTCTCTGCCTTGCTTCAGTCCCCAACACTGCAAATTATAATAGTTGGCTCAGCAGTTAAGAGCATTCCTTGCTCTTGCAGGAGACCCTGGTTTGATTCTGGTACCCACATAGCAACCCACAACTGTCTGTAACTCGAATTTCAGGGTATCAGATGCCTCTTCTGGTATCTGTGGGCACTGATGATCAATTACCAATAATAATTAAAATAATTAATTGAAACATAGTCTCTCCTTCCAAATATGATCACATTATGAGATACTGAGAGTTGGAACTTGAACACTTGTGGAAGCCATGATGACGGGTGCAGTAGCCTGTGCTGCCTTATCTGGGTGTAGTTGGCCTAGAACTAACCATGGCAGAGAGCTCTTTACACTCGGGGATGGCAGATAAATGTAGAGCCACACAGAATCAAACCAATGAAGACAATGATTCAAATGACTTACATTTTGAATGGGAGTCGAACATGCAGAAGCAATGTAGGAAGGACTAAGGAATTATATACTAATTAGTATCATATGATTCATAAGTATCTGAAAGAGACTCCTTAAAGGAAGATTGATTTGGACTCATGATTTCAGGGGTTTGGGTCCATGACTGCCTGTCCCCAATCCAGCAGGCATTCAGTAAGAACGTAGTGAAGCAAATCTGTTCACCTCCTAGTAGCCATAAAGCGTAAAGACGGGAAGAGGTCAGGAACATGGTACACTCTCCGAGGGCCGTCTCCCATCACATCTCAATGGTGCTGATCTGCCAGTGATTAACACTGACTATCTACAGCGGCGGTCCATTCAACAATGGGACACTGGGAGCTGGAGAAATGGTTCGCTGGTTAAAGTGCTTGCTACACAAGCCTGAGGGCCAGAGTCTGGATCCCCAGAACCCACATGGGTGCCAGATGGGCCTGGTAACCTTCCTGTAGAGACAGGGAATCCCTAAGAACACGCTGGCTAGCACGATGAGCTAATACCGTGAGCTGTGAGTTTGGTTGAGGGAACCTGTCTCAGTTCTGAAAGGGGGACTGAAGATGATGACCAATGATCACCCCCAGGTGCCCATACACATGCATACATACCACACAAAGGAAATGAAAAGGGGGGAAATAAGACTTGGAGAGGAGGCGCATGCTTCATATCTGTCTTACTTTGGGTTTTATTGCTGTGAAGAGACACCATGACCAAGGCAAACTCTTACAAAGCAAAACATTTAATTGGGGCTGCCTTACAGTTTCAGAGGTTCCTTCCATTATCATCATGGTGGGAAGCAGGCAACGTGCAGGCAGACATGGTGCTGGAGGAGCCAAGAGTTTGACATCTTGAACCACAAGCAGCAAGGAAGAGACTGCAAAGCTAGGTGAAGTTTGAGCATCTGAGACCTCAAAGCCCACCCCCACAGTGACACACTTCCTCCAGTAAGGCCACACCTCCTTCAACCAGGCTACACTTCCTAACAGTGCCACTTCCTATAGGCCAAGCACTCGAACACCTGAATCTAGGGGGGGGGGCAAGCCTAATCAAACCACCACAATATCCAAGCCGCACCCTGTATTCTCTGCTTTCTAAAATACTACTCATATAAAAACATTTTTAATCCCTCTGGAACTCAACAGTCTTTGTTTAGGACACTAAGAAGAATATGCATAAAATCTTTTATGGAGGTGATAAAAAGATGGCTTACTGGCTAAAGGCACTTACTCTTGCAGAGGACATGATTCAGATCCCAGCACCCACAGGGCAGCTCACAACCATCAGTAACTACAGTGTCAAGGGATCTAACACTTCCCTCTGGCCTCCACAAGCACCAGGCACGACATGATGCACTTACAAATAGGTAGCAAAATAATCGTAGAATAAAAATAAATCTTTTGGAAAAATTTTGGACAGAGCTTCTCAAGATCCCTGTGCCATGAGGTGCCAGAACATTCAGCCTCCTATGATGTGGACAGAACTGAGCTCATTTCCTGGGTGTCGACACCTTAAGACATTCCATTTGACCTCTGAAATATCATAGTAAGATTTCAGTTTTCATACTGATCAACAAATGTAAAGTTTTAATTTCAATATGAAAGTCACAGCCTCAATTCCTTATGTCTTCATAACATCCATGACATGGTAAATAAGGTTTAAAAGAAAGGTTTTTTTTAAAGTATCTACACATATGGTATGAAAGACTCATATCAATTTTCATCAGCAGATGAAGAGTAACATACCAAGCATGTGCAAGCATGTAACATTAGAGCGATCCGGCTCAAAAAGTACTAAACTTCATCTCAAACTAACGACCCCTGTATTCCTCAGAGGGCCGTGAATATGTAGAGTTTGAAGGTTTTATGTCTAACTATTCTGAAAGCTATTTGAGGGCAAGGAAAGGTCACCCAGATTTTTAAAAAATAATTTTTATAGAAAAACAGCTGAACTAGTGTGCTCTACCATTCGCCAACTATGAAACCCACCCTGTTGAAACGGCAGCCAGCTCTTCAGAATGAGAGCAAGCTGACTTTGGAGTTGGAATGCTTCCTTCATCCCATCAAATGTTGTGTACTAAGGCTGCTGCAATTCCTAAAAACACCGCTTTTCATAAAAATTTATGAAAACTTTTTCAAAAAATCATTTACTTTTTTGCGGAGATTTAGGTTATAGTAGGTAAAAGAGAAAATGGGAATTCAGAACCTTAGAACTAGGCTGAGGAATGGCTCAGTGAGTAAAGTGAGTGCCGCACAAACATAAGGATCAGAGTTTGAATTTCCTGAACTCCTGGGAAAGCCGGGTAGGTATGGAGACCTCCCTGTAACCCCAACACTCTGCTGGCAGAAACAGGGACCTCAAGCAAGCAAGCTAGTTCGCATAGGTTCAGCAAGACACTTGGCCTCAATAAACAAAGTAGAGAGAGCTAGAGGAGCATACCAGACATTAGGCATTCGTATGAAAGTACACACACATGCACACACACTCAAGATTGTATGGCCTTCTGGGAAAATCAGAATAATCTCTTTAAATTATTTAGCATTGAAATTCAAGGTAGGAACACTTTAAAATAATTTAAGAATTTCTGGGCATATAGCTCAGTTGTAGAGTTGGACCTAGAGTGTGCTAGCTCTGGGTTTCATCAAAATCTCTGAAACACAGACAAGCAAGGTAGAAGAAGGAGTGGAAATAACTTCAGAAATTAACAAGATCTTCACTCAACAGGTGGACGAGGAAGGAAGATGGCTCAGAATAGCCTCAGTCTCATTCAAGGACAGAGCGCAGGTGGAGCTGACACAGAGGAAAGAATGGGAAAAGCACACGTCCTGGGGGAAGACACATTTCCAGATGCCTCAGGACCTTGTGCTAAAACACTTAGGTTTCATTCTGGAGGTGACATTCAAGCTGTGGGATAGGATTTGTATTTTGAAAAGATAACTCTTGCAATGAGATGAAGAATGGATTACAAAAAGAAACCGGAGCCTGGGAGGCCCTTCGCACCTCTGATAATGAAGCAGTCACTACTCTTGCTCATGTTTTCCAGTTAAGACTTTCAAAAGTATTAGGGAGTGGGGCTGTCTTGTTCTTAGGGGTGTGTGTGAACACACACGTATATGAATGCACTTGTGTACATGTGCGGGTGGAGGCCATTCAGCAACATAGGTGTTTTCCTCCTCGGGTCTCCGCCTTATTTTTTGAGACAGGGTCTCTGATTGAACCAAGAGCTCCCTGATTTGACAAGACTGTCAGGCCCATAGTTCTAAACATCTGTCTGTTTCCACTTCATCCAAGCCCAGACCACAACACCAAGGTTACAGATGTGACCCACCAAGTTTTCATCTGTTTGTTTACTTTGGTTTTGTATGTAGGTGCTGAGACCAAACTCGGGTTTTCATGCTGTCATGACAATTTACCATAAATGAGCCATTTTCCATCCATCCCTTCTTTTTTTTGTTTCAAGACAGATTTTTCTGTGTAACACTGGCTGTCCTGGAACTTACTCGGTAGACCAGGCTGGCTTCAAACTCACAGAAATTCACCTGCCTCTGCCTCTCTGCTTCTCTCTCTCAGCCTCTCTGCCTCTGCCTCTGCCTCTGCCTCTGCCTCTGCCTCTGCCTCTGCCTCTGCCTCTCAAGCGCTAGGATTAAAGGGTGTACCACTACTGCCCGCCTATGGAATTATGAGTCTTAGCCCTCTAATACAAAGCCCAGACATCAAATATTGATAAGGACAGCTCCTACTTAAGCTTGGCCAGGCATTGAGTTCCTCTGACGATCATATCACCGTCACCATCTTCATGTGAGCAGAGTCTTCCTCTTGCTTTCCCTCTCATGCACAAAAAATTTA
>CM052714.1:59339514-59349590 GCA_028551405.1 Uromys caudimaculatus
AAAAAAAAAAAAAAAAAAAGGAAAGAATAAAAATCGCAGTAGGCATGCTGTAACCCAAGCACTTGGGAGGCTAAGATGGGAGATCAAGAGTTTGAGCCCAACTTATCACTTCAAACCCAAGAAATAAGCTGACATTGTTGATGTCTTGTGATAAAATTTGAGCTTTTAAATTGTTGAAAATGTAAAAATGCACCAGGTAGTGAGGTACACATTTCTACTCCCAGTACTCGGGAGGCAGAAGCAGGCGGATTTCTGAGTTCGGGGTCAGCCTGATCTACAGAGTGAGTTCCAGGACAGCCAGACCTACACAGAGAAACTCTGTCTCGAAAAAAAAAAAACAACCAAAAAACAAAAAACTGGAGAACTGCCAGCTTTACTGAACAGAGAAAGTTACTTTAAAATGTAGCTTCTTTTTGTCCAGGAAAATCAATGGCAGGTCACTCTTAGTAGTGTCAGTATATAAGGGACAAGCACCCACTGCTCTGGAAGAAAGAAGAAAGGGACCTTTTCTGACCTGACAAAATCTGTCTCAAAGTTTGGTATACAGATCTGATCATGGGAATAAACCTGCTTAGGGACAGAAGCATCCTGGGAAAAAGCTACCACACCCTCCCTTGACCCCTTCTCTTTGAGACACCCAGTCTTGAAACTTCTCTGTAGTTGGAGACTAGTAGGAACTGGGGACATTGTAGTCTTCAAAGCAAGTAACTCACCAGGGGATGGAAGAGAATGTGGTACAGTAGACTAGTAGAGGAATACCTTCTACAGAGTGTGACATTGGGGACTAGAAGAGCATTACAAGGAATACCTTCCACAGAGTGTGATGTTGGGGGTAGCCAACCTGTCCAGATCCAGCTACTTTGTCCCAGTGTTTAGGACTCAGGAATAAAGGTTTCCCATGACTGTGAACTGTTTCTTTGGGAGGCTATCTGTGCACATCTGCAGAGATCTAGACTAGCGGAAAGATCCATGAAGCCATGAAGCCAGGTCTGGGCTCACTTCCCTCCCCCTTCAGCAGTGATATCACAGGACAAAGACTAGAGGAGCTGCAGCCCTAAACCAGAGTCCACTGAAGAATTCATTCCATTCCTCCATTTTATCTCTTCCTTGTGTTTATTTTTTAATAGTTACTTACTGCTATTATTATTGTTGTTATTGTTGTTGTTATAAGCCACAGGGGACATCAGATCCCTAGAACTGGAGTTACAGTCAGTAGTGAGCTACCATGTGTGTGCTGAGAATCAAGCCTGAGACCTCTGGAAGAACAGCAAGTGCTCTTAACCACTGAGCTACATGCCTACCTCCCTTTGCTTGCTGTTTAAAAACAGAACTTATCTCCTTGAGTTGAATAAGTCCCTATTATTACTGAAAAAGACGGCAGAGGCACACAGCTGCAAAAGATAGACTCTGTGTGTATATTTATTTTTCTGTTGCGGCAACAAAACACTTTAATCAAAAGCAACTTAAAGAACAGAGAGTTTATTTGAGCTTATGGCTCCAGAGGAATAGAGTCCATAGTGCAGGGCAGAGATAGCAAAGCAAGAGGAACAGGAAACGACCTCATCACATTTTCACCCACACATAGGAAACAGACGGAAAAGAGGCTATGAGCCTTCCTCCAGTAAGGCTCCACACACACCCCAAACAGCACCAACGGCAAAGTGGGTGTTCAAATACACCACGAGACTGTGCGGACATTTCTCATTCAAACTGCCCACTGGGCTTCACGCAAACATGAGAACTCATCTAATAATAGGATTAAGGCTGAGGTGTCAAGGTCAGGGTACCTTTCTCTCTGGAACCCAGTCGAGTCACTGGGAGAAGAAAAACACCACATAAACTTAGCTCAGAAACAATGCAACTCAATAATTTCTATGACAAATGATAATGATACAAGCTGCCCACCTAGATTAGGCAAGTTACCCCAATAATTTTATCCCTATATAATAACATTGCTACCTGTGGCTATTGAAAGCCACGCTGGTTCTGAGTCATCCTGTCTGTCTGCCTCCATCTTGGCTCTCCCCTCTCTCCCAAGATGCTCTCTGCCTCTGCAACCCTTAGCTCTGCCTCCCTTTTCCCTGTCCAATCACAGGCCTCCTGCTGCACTAATATTTTAATGTGATTGGACAGGGAAAATCCTGTCACAGGGATGTAGGCTTTGTAGGTCAAAGAAGAAAATGGAACGATTTGGTAAATACATGGCATTTACTTTACCACATTGGAAAAATAAAATCCTGGATGAGGTGTTGAGGTTTGGTCTTCTGTTATGTATTGTAATGTTAAGTGCAGGGACCTCCAAGACCTGGTTGCCCCAGAGATGAGAGAGTCCACACGTAGACCCAAGTGAAGCTATGTGACCTTGCCCTCAAGTTATTTTTGATTGATAAATAAAGATGCCTATAGCCTGGGCAGAATTGAGATAGGCAGAGCTTGGTATTTCAGCCTAGAGATAAGAGAAGAACCATGAAGGGGAGAAAAGGGTGAATGGAGGGGGAGGGAGAAGCCGCCATGGGTCAGGTGAGTCATAAAATAATGGCCATGTGGCTTGGCTATTTGGAGTTAAAAGCGGGGAGAGGAAACATGGCAAATTATCTAATGGGATTATTGGCTGGGAAATAGTCATAATAGCACAGAGGCTAGATATCTGCCCAGCTCTTGTGCTGATTAAGGCTTATTATAACTATAAAGGCTGTGTGTTGGGGACTAAATGGTCAAAGGCAGGGTAAAAACCCCAGACTGGAATGAACATTTTCTACAGCAATGAGGAGGCTGAGTAAAGAAGATGAAGGTGAAGAGGCAGAGGGGCTCTCTCACATTTCATTTCTTTTCTTGTACTAGAGTAGACTTTGTGTGCACACTAAGCATGTTCTTTACCACAGAGCTATACTCTCTGACCCAAAGCTTTTGATTTTTTTCTATTGGTGTTTGATGTTTGTTTGTTTAAGACAAGGTCTTACTATGTAGTCCTAGCTGGCTTGTGTGGCAGGTAGTTTTGGCTGCTCTTCTTCTCCCTCATCCTCTCATTCTCTCTCTGCAACATACCTGAGCCACTCTCAGTGTTGAGAGCCCTCTTCTCAGCCATTGGCTACTGGCATCTATTTATTTATTTATTTATTTATTTATTTATTTATTTATTTATTTTAAGACTTATTTATTTTATATATGTGAGTACACTGTCTCTGTCTTCAGACACACAAGAAGAGGGCATTGGATCCCATTACAGATGGTTGTAAGCCACCATGTGGTGGCTGGGAATTGAACACAGGTCCTCTGAAAGAGCAGTCAGTGCGCTTAACTGCTAAGCCATCTCTCCAACTTTTGGGGGGGTGGGGAGCATCTTTATTTATAGATCAAAATCCAATTGGGGGCAGGGACCTTCAGCATCAGTAAACACAGATTCCTGATCAAAGCATCAGAACTATTCCTCTACAGGCTTGGAAATCACTATATAGGCTAGGTTGACTTTGAACTCATAGAGATCTGCCTCTGCTGAAATTAAAGGTTTGCATCATCAATCTGGGCCAAAGCACACCACACATGAGTTCAAGAGGTAAAAAGTCTTAGCAGGAAAGGTCTGAGGTAGATGATGTCCAGGGCAGGTGTAATAGCCCATAAGACTGAAAAGAGAGATTGGAGACTTAGTTAGTAGAGTGCTTGCCTAGCAGGCATGAAGCTCTGGGTTCAATTTTCAGCACCACATAAGTGGGGCATAAGAGTATACACGTGTAATACCAGCACGGAGAAGGTACATGCAAGAGGATCAGCAATTCAAGGTCACCCTTAGTCTCATAACAAGTTCAAGGCCAATATGAGCTACAGGAGACCCTGTCTCAAGGTGGGTATGGGGAAGGACCACACAACAGAACGTACAATCTATGCACTATGCAAATCAAGCCAGACATTTAGCACTAAGAGTAGTGGACATAGAGTATAGAGAAAATCTCTTATAAGCATCACCTGTCAATTAAAAAAGAAAAGGCTCATGGCCAATGAGATGAGGCAGGAAATAGGAGGTAGGACTTCCAGTAGGGATAGAAAGAATCCTGGGAAATAGTGAGAGGCTTGGAGAGATTTGCCCTGGACTGCTGAGGAGACAGACATAAACTGGAATGTAGCTGAACTCAGAAGAGAATAAAGCAGTGATCCACCCCAGGAACTCTGAGGAGACAAGGAGAGGAAACCAGCTGGGTAGCTGAACCCAGGTTAGAATAAAGGGGATAATAAGTCAAGAGCAAGTCAGAGAACAAGGTGAAGCTCATGGCCAAGGCATTTATTAATCAATAATTAGTTCATCATTCCAGGAGCAAGGGCTGGGAGGAAAAACTGGATTTATTTTTACAGCGAGGACTATTCAAGGGTTCCAAACAAGGGGATGAGGTGAGATGTTCATATTTGTGCCTCTGAAAGATCATTCTGGCTGCATTGTAGAGAACAGATTGGAATTAGGGAAGACCAAAAGGAGACAAGCCAATTTGGAAGTGGTTGCAATAATCTAGAAAAGAAATGCTGTGTGACGGCTGTTGCAGTGAGTCTACGGAGCAGAGGGCTTTCAGGAAGAATCGGGATTGCCAGGGGTGGTGACGATCAACTGTCATTCCGTCACTCAGAAATGCAAGTTCAGCATGCACGCACATGCGCACACGTTTCAAACAACAGAGAGCTGAGAGTGTAGTTCATTAGTAAGAGGAGAAGGAGGGGAGGGAGGGAGGGAGGGAGGGAGGGGGAGGGGGAGGGGGAGGGGAGGGGGAAGGGGAGGGGAAGGGAGAGGGAGAGAGAACAAATTTCACAATCGAAGAGGAATGAAAAGATGAAAGTGAGAGAGGGGGTGGTGATGGTGCCATCGAGAGAAATAAAAAAAGAAAGAGCAGTTTTAAGGAGAAGTATGATCAGCTGTGGAACAGCCAAGTGAAGCCAGAAGGAGTTTGAAAAACTGGGCCTAAAGACAGCTCTTCCCTGGAGAGAAAAGACGTGAGAGTACAGAGAGGATTCTCGAGCCTGGAACTGTAGATTATGCAGGGAGAGTGTGAAGAGCAAGCATGCAAGCCGATATTCGGGTGTCTCGCTTCCATCTCTCCAGCTAAGGGAGGCCTAATTTGTAGCATTTGCTGGTGTCTGTGGTATAAACACCCGCACCAGTTTCAAGCTACCAACTTGTCATCACTGAAAGCAGAGTTGCGAAGAGACGTACCCATTTGGTTCTCATGAGCTTCTGTGAGCTGGCTCCAGTACACCACCAAATACAAGAGAGCTTCAGATACAATTCTACCCTCAGTCCTTAAAGAATAGACAGAAGAAAAGAAGTGAAGGAAGACTCCGACATAGGAGCTGCACACAGAAAGGATATGAGAGGTTTGGTAGACGGCTCAGTGGGTTAAAAAGGTTGGTGCAGAAGCGAGTTCAAACCTCCAGCAGCCAGGTAAAGGCTCTGGGGATAAAGATACACATATCACAGAGCTCCCTGGACAGACAGCTGAAATACTGAGCTTCAGGTTCAGCAAGGGAACCTATCTGAGAGAGAGGGAGAGAGAGAGAGAGAGAGAGAGAACACAGAGGAAGACAACCATCAACCATTAGCCTCTTCTGGTCTCTCTATGCATATGCAGAGGCACGTGCACATACTACACAAAACTACATACACACACACACACACACACACAAGCACACACACACACACACACACACACACACACACACACACACGCACACATGCACGCGCATGCGCACGCACGCGTCAAAGGTGGAGGGGGGGAAGGATATAAGGAAAGAAGTGATCAATTCTTATCTTCTCTCCACAGAAAAAAATTTTTTAAAGATGCATTCGATTTAGTATCTAAGAGGTCATTCACATCTCAATGAGATGGTAAGAAAGCACGACATAGAATATTGGGAGTGGATTTAAATGTGAAAACACATGTTGAAAGCTCTGGGTGTAGAATAGAACTGACTTTTATTTCCCAGCAGAAAACCAAATTGTGTGAATTGCCTTTATTTTGTATTTTATTTATAGACTTAGTCACTTATTGTATGGTACATGTGTGGAGGTCAGAAGACAACTTGCTGAAGTCCCTTCTCTCCTTCCGCATGTGGGTCCCAGGGATTGAACTCTGGTCATCAGGTTTGGCAGTAAACACCCTTACCCGCTAAGCCATCTCACTGATCCAAATTGTGCCAGTTTACAGCATTGGCATACCAACCACTGTGCTTTTATCCCCTCCCCCATGTACACATAAATGCATGACTTCTGTTCTTCTTTGGTACTGATTCCTCGGCGCCAAGGAGAACATGAGTTGAGCTCTAGATTGTGCTTTGTCAACTCATTTAATGACAGGTTCCAGAATGTCCTTCCCTCTAGGTTTCAACTTAGAATTTATTTTTTTAAAAATGGTATCAACTGGAATTTGAAAGTTAGATACAAAACAGCAGTAATTACCATTAGTGGTCTACAGTCAGACAAGGAGGGCACTCTCAGGTGCTTGGGGTCCCAGACAATCAACATTGACTTTCATGCTGCATCCAGAACCTCTTCCTAGCCATCAACCCTACAACCAACAGATACAGGCAAGCTACCAGGAGCCACAGAGAAGCACCACAGAGGCAACAGCATCCCCAAGACATTTCAGTGGTGTCTGCCTTTGGAATTCCACTGCAGGTTCTGAGCGGTACATAACATCAAGGATTTCTCTGAAGCAACACCTAGTCTATACTCATTCCAGAGCCTCACAGAGACAAGATGGACAGCGTAACCTCCTTTGAATCTTTCGGATATGCTTTTCAATTCTCTGTTTCCTCTAATGTTTGCTTAACATCTCTAGTTTCCCGTTTCCCTAAGGCTTCTCAAGACTCTGCTTCCCTTACTGATCCATTGGGACTGGTTGTAAAGCACAACCAGAACAAAATTTAAAATACACAAGCTTGGTTTGCGGGTTGGTGAGAACCTGGAAAAACAGCAAGGTCACTATTAGTAAAAGGAAAAGAAAAAAAAATCTGGGTGGTGGGGGCACAAGCTCTTAGTCCCAGCACTTGGGAGGCAGTGGCAGGCAGATCATTAAATTCAAGTCCGTCCTGGTCTACAGAGTTGCAGGATGGCCAGAGCTAAACAATGAAACTCTGTTTCAGAACAAAACAAAACAGCACACACCTTTAATCCCAGCACTTCTGAGGCTCAGGCAGGCTGATCTCTGTAAGTTCCAGACCATACTAGTCTACACAGTGAGTTCCAAGACAGTAAGACCCTGTGGCAAAACACAAAAACCAAACAAATTTTAAAAAGTAAAAATAATAAATAAATAAATAAATAAATAAATAAATAAATAAAATTAACAAAAGCCAAAGGGCCAGAAAATGAAAGTCTTACTGCAATCTGAAAATGAAAGCTTGCATTCTGCAAGCCAGAAACGAGTGGAGAAATGTCGTAGACAGTAATGTGGAGAATAGTGAACACATCTAATGACCGTTTGGACTGAGCTGCAGTGATTTCCAAGTAAACTACTGAAAGCAAGGGGCGTGATGGATGTCTGAAATCTCAGCTATTTGGGAGACGGAGGCAGAACCTACCTTGGTTACATAAAAGAGTTTCAACCCAGTGTGTCCATAACATCTCTGTTGCTGTGATAAAGATCATGACCAAAAGCAACTTGGGAAGTCAGTTTTTCATCGTACAGCCTATAACCCATCATGAAGGGAGTCAGCACAGGGACTCAAGGCAGAAACATGGAGGCAGGAGCAAAGTAAGGCCATGAGGGAATGCCGATTACTTGCTTCCCTAATTTGCTTTCCTGTACACACGTCCAGGGACCAGGGACCACCTGCCCAGGGTTAGCTCTTACTACAGTGAGCTGGGCTCTTCCATATCTATCACCAGCCAAGAAAATATGCTACAGACTGGCCTACAAGCCAATCTGATGGAAGTGGTTCTTCAACTGAGATTCTCTTTTCTCAGATGACTCTAGCTTGTGTCAAACTGATAAAAACAAACAAACAAAAACCTAACTAGGCAACTTAGGTTGGCCCTGTATCAAAATAAAAATTAAAAATTTAAGCTGGTGTTTGCCTAGTATCCACAAGGTCCTGGGGCCACTTCCCAGACACTAACAAAAGTGCGCGCGCATGCGCGCGCGCACGCACACATACACACACACAC
Organism: Uromys caudimaculatus; assembly: GCA_028551405.1. Taxonomy (NCBI): domain Eukaryota; kingdom Metazoa; phylum Chordata; class Mammalia; order Rodentia; family Muridae; genus Uromys; species Uromys caudimaculatus. Next base: position 59,347,658 of record CM052714.1, read on the forward strand.
ACATGCACACACTTGAAAGCATCTTTAGGCTAGTCTACAAGAAGTGATAAAGTACTAGGAGACTAGATAAAGACTAGAAGACTGAAGAAGGAACCATAATTGTCAAGCAGAACTTAGAGGATCCTGCTAGACAGGAAGAGTCAGTTCTATCCGGACACAGTGAGAACAGCTAACAGTGTACTGTTGAAAGTTGCTAACTTTGATTTTAAGTGTTCTCAGAAGTCTGTGTAGCGAGGCACTGAGGTCTATGCCTGTAATCTAAGCCCTTGGGAAGTAGAGGCAGGAGAACCATAGTCAAGCCAACACAGTGTCCTCCAGCCCTACTAGGGTTATATAACAAGACTCTGTCTCAAAAAAAAAGAAAAGAAAGAAAACAGAGCATCTCCACAACCTATAATTATTTCAAAACCTGGGATGATGAGATGGCTCAGCAGGTGAGAACTTGCTTCCAAGTCCCAAAACCCCAGTTCCCACAAGACCCACACAGAGGAAGGAGAGAACTGACTCTTTCAAGTTGTCCTCTGACCTCCATATGTGCACCATGGCATGTGCACGCACACACACACACACACACCCCACACCCCCCACACACACACACACATAAGTAAATGAAATAAAATATTGGAAAAGGAATCTTACATAGCATATACAGTCTATACTACTTTTGCTCAGGTTCTACCCCCTCTGCTTCAGACAATTAAAAAAATTCTAAATAAAAATCTAGCAAAGCAGGGGCTGGAGAGATGACTCAGCGGTTAAGTGCACTGACTGCTCTTCCAGAGGTCCTGAGTTCAATTCCCAGCACCCACATGGTGGCTCACAACCATCTATAATGGGATCTGATGCCCTCTTCTGGTGTGTCTGAAGACAGCTACAGTGTACTCATATATATAAAATAAATAAATAATTCTTTAAAAAAAAGCAAAAAACTAGCAGAGCAGAGCATGGCTTTTAGTCCCATCAATTAGGGGCATCTCTGAGTTTTTAGGCCAACCTGGCTTACGTATCTAGTTCCAGGATAGCCAAGGTTACACAGTGAGACCTTGTTTGTTCCCAGTACCTATGTTGGACAACTCACAGCCACCAGTAGCTCCAGTTCCAGAGGATCTGACATGGCACCTGCATGCACGTGGTGCACATAAACTCATGAAGACATATATGCACATACACATAATAAAATCATTGTTTTTCAAAGAAAAAATTGCTTGATACTATACATAATAGTCTTTTTTCTTACTATTATTTCCTAAACAAAATAATAAAAAAAAAACCTACTTGCAATGCATTTATGTTACATTAGGTATAACATGTAATCTAAAGATGACTTAAATACATCATTGTATAGGAGGAGTGTGATCACCTGCAGATTTTTATTATCTATCTATTTGATCCTGGAACCAACATCATGAACATCAAGTGACAACTGTATATAATTTTTATTTGTCAAATTACAAAAAGAATATAGGAAACAAAATCCAGGATTTGCTTATGATAGACACTAATCTCTGACACACACATCTGCTGATGCAGGCAACAGAAAGTTCCCGTAAAGAGTGGCCTGAGGGTGGGCAGAGTCAAGAGTTAGGCTCTAATGTCCTGCAGCTGAGAGTCTAGAAACCTTTAAACGCAGAGAACCTAGCAATCTCTCAGTTAAACAAAAGAACTTCTAGGAATCAAAGGACTTGATCCCAAAGAGGACTGAACGCCACATAACTGAATAAATCTAAGAAACGGGTCTAGCTCAAAAAGAATCATGGCTGTGTGGCTAGAGAGATGGCTCAGCAGTTGAGAACATTTGCTGTCCTTTCAGAGGACCTGAGTTCAATTCCCAGCACCCACGTCAGGTCATAATCCCCTATAAATCCAGCTCCAATGGATCTGACATCACTTCTGGTTTCCATAGTGCTGCTATCAAGAACCGGCGCAGCAGATC